>JACVQZ010000050.1:121378-620189 GCA_019828575.1 Talaromyces thailandensis | reverse complement strand
ATTATAAATAATATATATTATTATATTTATAATATTATATAGGCTTATATCTAGTTAATAATAAAGCTTAATTATAATTTTTATATATAAATTATATCTAAGCTTATAGAATATTTTCTTAAAATTATATTTTTTAAAATTATATATTCTCTTTATAAAATCCCTAAAGTAGATAATTACTAATTTTATATATATTATAATCACTATATAGAAAAATTTAATATAAAAATATTTATTTATAATTTATATCTTTTTTACTACTTTAATCTAAACTAAGGATTTAGTATTATTAATATATAAATTAATAATATTTTTATTATAGCTGATGATATCTTTATAGTATAAGAAAAGGAAAAAATTTAATATATAAATATTCTTTATAAGCTTTAGAAAGAGCTAATAAATAATAATCTATTAAAATTTAATAATATAATTATTATAGAGATTATTTAGGATATTATATTTATCTAGAAATATATCTATAGCTATATTTAGTTTATATAAGATTAACTAATAGATATAATAAATTTATATAATAAAATATAAAAAGATATTATATTAAAAAAATAATATATTACTTAATAAGCTCTTAATATATATATTATTTTAATATCTTAATCTAAAGCCTTTTTTAATCTATCTTTTATAGTATAAATAATAAATTTTTAAAAGAATAATATAATAGTACTAAATAAGTATTTATAATAGTAACTTAATAATCTTAAAAAAAAACTATATTTTATTAAACTTAATAAAAAAATATTATATTTTATTATTTTTATTAATACTATATTTATTAATAATAAGAATCTATCTTTATAGTTTAGCTATATTATTATATTAATAGATAAATCTAATAATATAAATATTCTTTATTAGTTCTCTATAAAGTATAAAAGAATTACTTAAAATATATTTAGCTTAAAAATATATGTTTTAGTAAATAGATTTAATATTATAATTATAATTAAATTAATTTTTATATAACTATTTTATTTTACTAAACTATTATCTTTAGTTATTTATACTAATTTAAAGAGTTTATATAATTGTTTTATTAAACTTAGTATAATATAAAAGAAGTAATTTATAATTAATCTTATATATCTTTAATAATTATATAAATAATAAAAGATTATAGAGATTAAATAGATTAATAATAATAATAATCTTATTAATATTATAATAAAAAGTAAATTGTGCTATACTTTATAGAAGTTTATTAATATAAATAAACTTTAAATTAATATTAATAGCTAGATTAAAAAAATAGCTATAATATATAGTTCTAATTCTAAAGCTATAAGATTTATTATATTATTAGAATTCTTAGAATAGTAATTATATAATTAAATATTTTATTTTATATTATTTCTTACTATTTTTTTATATTTTTAATATTTCTATTTTATTTTTTATATATTTATTTACTATATTAGATTATATATTATTTACTATATATTTTTTCTTTTTTTTTAGAGAGTTGCTAGTATTAGATTATTAATATTATAGTTCAGCACTCTTGCACTCTAGGTGTGGGAGTAGACACGAATGTATAGGAATGGGATAATATATCCTCTAGCGCCCGTACGGTAATTTTTTATATAGCTAGCTGTCCTCCTCAGACCCCTACGGTTTTGGGGATCAGTCTTTTATTATTGAATATTATATATATATATTAACAGGCTTATCACCCCAGGGCTGTCGGACTGCCCTACTACCTGTCTATGCTTTTGTGATACGGACCGTAGTAAACCGACAATACCCTTTTTATAACTAGGACTATATATAGAAATAATAATAAAATTATATTCTAAGTTAGATTTAATATTTAATATTAATATAGCTTTAGAAATATTATATTAATAAATAAAAGTCTAAATCTTTTTTATTTTAATATTAGTAATATAAATAACTAAAAAACTATTAGAATAATTATAAAAGATTTTTAAATTAAAGAAATAAGAATTATATTTTAAATTAAACTAGTAGTAATTATTCTTATAGTTAATCACTTAGATAATTATAAATATTAGTAAGTATTATAATAATATATCTAAACTATATTATAAAGGCTTTAAAAATTTATTCTAAAAAAAAAAGAAAATCTTTCTTAGCTATTATTATTAAAATAGACTATTTATAATCTCTAAATTATACTAAGAAGTAATATTATATATATTTAAAAATTAAACACTTATTTATTACTAGAATAATATTAATATATAAATTATATAGAGTAAGGACCTGGTACTAGAAATAAAAATATATTTTAAAATATTAAAGTATAAATAATTAATATAAATTAAATAATTAGTAATAATTCTAAAGAATATAATCTATAGTAATCTTAATAAATTAATATCTAAATACTTTAATATAATATTATTTAAATTATAAGATTTTTTTTATTACTTATTAAATAAGCTATAAAATTAGATATATTAGTATATAAAGCTTTTTAAAATAATAAATATATATTCTATATATAATAGTATAATAATAAAACCTATATTTATAATATTAGACTTAATATAAGATCTTTAAATAAGTATAAATAAATATAAATATAAATAATAAAATAATATTTATAATATTAACTTTATAGACTATTAATATAATATTTATTAATTTTTATATTTACTATACCAAGACCACTCTTTATATAGATAAAATAATTCTTATAAAAGAAGCTATTTATAATATTTTAATTACTTATTTTATTACTAAACTAAGAGTAATAATAGAAAGTTTTATTTTATATATTATAAAATAAACTATTAGTTAAATTATTATATAGAGAAGAAATATACTATTATAAAAACTTAGAATATTAATATACTAAGAAGCTATATATCTAAATAGAAAAATATTTCTAAAAAGACTTATAAAGATTCTAAACTAGATCTATATAAGCTTATAGACTATATAAAGAATAATTTAATAATTATAATAGAATATTATATAATTATTATATTAAACTATAAAAAATTTTTATTTAAGTTTATAGATAAGCTTATTAATCACTTTATAATATATTATTTTATATAATTTTTAGATAATTAATAGGACTGTACTACTAATCTATAATATAATAAAAAAATTAATATAGAGTATATATTAATATCTTAATATTTTATTATATCTAAATATTTTTTTCTTATTAATAATTATTATTTTACTAATATATTTATAAGACTGCTAGTTGATATTAGTACTATAAGATATTTAATAGCTAGATATACTTAATATTTTATATATAAAAAAATTATTAAGAATATCTTTCTAGATATATTAAATACTAAAAAAGTAATAATATAATTTAGAGATAATAGAGTATTATAATCTCTAGATATAATTAATATAAAATTCTTAATTAATAATATATAATTCTATATTATTAAAATAATAATATTGTTTCTATTTTATATTAAAGATCTTAATTATCTTAAGATTTATTATAATAATATAAAGAATCTTCTTATTTATAATAAATTATATATAATAATACTAATTATATAAAGATTTAGTTATTTCTTTTTTATATAGGATTATTTTCTTATTATTTATATTATATAGTTCTTTAATAATAATTAATATTTTCTTATAACTACTAAACTATATTATTTATATTATTAATTTAGATATCTTTCTATTAAAAGATTATATAAGATCTTAGAGTATATAAACTATAATTTAAATTTAGAAGTAATTAAATATATTAATAAAATATACTATTATTATTAAATATATAGATAATTTTTAAGCTAATTCTAATTCACTCTATAGGATAATATTAAGTTTAATTATTTAATTATTATTAATATTATATATATTAATAGTAAATTAGTACTCTATATTATTAATAAAGCAATATATTTTAATATTATATATTAGCTTATATATATAACTATAAAAATAATATAGAATTTGCTATAAAAATTATAGATTAATATATATCTTAGCCCTCTAGATTTTATTATTATTAATATAAGAAAGAACTTTATAAATAAAGAATTTATTTAGCTTATAACTTTAGTAAATATAATAATAATAAATATTTCTATTAAAGTATATTAATTAATTAGTATTATTAAATAATATTATACTATACTATAGCACTTATATAAAATTATTTTAGAAAAAATACTAAAGCTTATATCTAATATAATATTATAAATAATTATTAAGGCTATTAATAATATTATAGATTTAGATAGCTATATTTCTATTCTTTTTATTTTTAAAGCTTATTTTTAAATAATAAAATATAGTTTTTTAATATTTATAGTTACTTAGTATGTTATTATAATTAAAAAAGTAATAATTAAAGTATATTAACTTTATATTATATAATAAATTAATAATATACTTAATATCTAAAATAGATCTTTATTTATATTTATATACTATCTTCTATTTAATTTAGATATGCTTATATGGCGTAAAGAAGAAATAAGATATTCTAATAATTAAAAAAAATTATATAAGTTTATTTTAATTAATAGAGAAATATGCACTATTAATCTACTTAATAGATTTATAAAATTCAGATTAACTATTATTAAACTATACTATTATAATAAGAAATTATAATAAAAACTATTATTATTAATATTATCTATAGTATTATTAATTATAATATTATAAATACTAAAGATTATAATCTTCTTATATAAATTAAATAACACTAAACTATATTTTTAATATTTATAATAAGAATGCCGCTTATTATTTTAATATTATAAGAAAAAGAAATATTTATAAAAAATTATTAATCTTTTTAATTAAATATTTAATAGCTAGTTTAATAAATTATATTAAAAGAAAGTTACTAGATTACTAAAAAGAGATATATTTATAGCTATTAATTATAAGAATATTCTAACTAAGGCCTAAATCTATAGCTTTAGATTTATAGATAAGATTAAGAATAGAGAAATTAATAAAGTTTTTAAAAAATTATGTCTTATTATATAGGTCTATAATAATAAGAATAAAGAATTTATATTTACTTAATTATCTATAATTTAATGCTTAAACTAATAGTTAATCCTCTATATTAATATAAATAAGAATAATATATATTTTTAAATTTATAATATTATATAAGCTTATATATAGTTAAATATAAAACTTAATTATAATTTCTATATTTAAATACTCTATAAGCTATAATAATATTTTCTTAGCTATGAATTCCTATAGATTATATAACTATTATATAAGATTTTTAAAATAGGTAATTACTAGTTCTAAATATATTATAATTATTATATTAACTAGCTTAGTATAAAGATTTTAATATATAATTTATATCTTCTTTACTATTATAATTTAGAATAAGGATTTGGTCTTATAGATATATAAATTAATAATATATTTATTATTACTAATAAGACCTTCACTATATGCGAAGAGGAATAGATTTAAATTATAAAAATTCTTTATAAGTTTTAAGAATAATTAATAACTAGGAATTCACTATAGTTTAATAATATAGTTATAATAAAGAGTGCCTAGAGAATTATTTTTATATAAAAATATATCTATAAGAATATATAGCTTATATAGAACTATTTTATAAATATAATAAGCTTTTATAGTAAGATCTATAAGAATATATCTCTATATAAATAGTATATTATTTAATAAGTTTTAGATATATATATTATCTTTATTTTATAATTTAAAGCTATATTTAATCTTTTCTTTATAGCTTAAGCTATAAAATTAGATATAAAGAATATTAAGATACTTAATAAATAATTTAAATAGTAACTTAATAATTACTAAAAAGAATTATAATTTATTAGAATTAATCTATAGACTATAAAGCTATATATATTTATAAATACTTTATTTACTAATAATAAAGATCTTTTTTTATAAATTAGCTATATTATTATATTTATAAATATATAAAATAATATAAATATTTTTTATTAGTTATTTATAAAGTATAAAAGAGTTACTTAAAGTATATTTATTTTAAAAATATATATTATAGCTAATAGCTTTAATACTAATATAATAATTAAATTAATATTTATTTAGCTATTATATCTATTAAAATTATTTCTAATAGTTATTTATACTAATTTAAAGAATTTATATAAATATCTTATTAAGTTTAATATAATCTATAAGAAATATTTTATAATTAATCTTATATATCTCTATTAATTATATAAATAATAAGAAATCACTAAAATATAATAGATTAATAGTAATATTAATCCTATAGATATAATAATTAAAAATAAGCTATACCATACTTTATAAGAGCTTATTAATATAAATAAACTTTATATTAATATTAATAAATAAATAGAAAGACTATTAATAAAATATATCTTAGCTAAAAAGAATATATAATTTATAATATTAGCTATTATACTAGCTAAATAAGTCTTTATTTCTAATACTATCTTACTCTATTAATATTTTCTTTATTATACTAATTATTATTATTTCTTATTTTGATTTGCATCTATTATTTTACTTTATTTTTTACTATTTTATTTACTATATTAGATTATATATTATTTATTAATATTTTATTATTTTTTTATTCTCTAGAGGTTATTAGTATTAGAATATTAATTTTATAATTTAGTGCTCTTATTTTCTAAGTGTAAGAGCAGGTATAAATATATGAGAATAAAATAATATATTTCTTAGCACTTATATAGTAATCTTTTATATAGCTACTATAAAACCCCTAGATCCCTCTTCTTTCTTTTAGTTAGGCTTTATAATATATCAAATATTACTATATTATAGCTTCACCCTTGACAGGCTGGTCGGACTAGCCTTCTCCCAATCCTACACTTCGTGATACGGGACCGGAGTAAACCGACAGTATCAAAGTAAGACTGCTGTCGTTCAGTAGAACAATGTGAGCATTCTTCCTCTTTTTATCGTCGCTGGCCCTCCGTTTCTCCAGATGCCCCATACTCTTGATCTACTCCGCATTAAGTTTTCGAAAGTCATATTTTCTTTTGCCCGAGGTCCTGGCACGTTCACAGAGCCGATGCAGCTCTGGCGGTGTCATGGATAGCAATAATGCTGTACATCCCAATCTTATTCTCGGCCACCACATGAGCACCGTTGCGGGCCAGGTCATACAGCTCCCGGATCGGACCAGTGACATCAGAGATAAAGTTTTGCTCAATATTGAGCTGGACGGTCTTGAACCAGTGGACTACTTCAGCGGCTGACGGCAAAAGACGAAAGTCGTGAAAAATCAGCCCATTCTTCTTCAAAACACCGACGAAGTAGTCCGCTGTCTTTCTGTTGCCGACTGCAAGTCTGTCAACCGTGTCTGGTATATAGGACTTGTAAGTTGCCAGGTCATCTGTTCTGTAGAGTTGGTCCGAGATGATTAAAAACCCGCAAGGGGCTAGACGTTGGACGACCCGAGACACCGAGTCTTCGAAGACTTGAGGGAGAAAATGAGTATAGACGCCACGTACGACGACTAGATCGTAAGCTATGGAAGGGTCCGGCAGGAGATCAACGTCCTGACCATTGCATTTGTATAGGTTGATTCTAGTCGCCAGATCTGCGCGCATGTTGTCAACGCAGTAATCAAGCTGGCGTTGGCTGACATTGATGGCGTCGATACAGCTGCACTCGGGAAACCGTTTGGCGAGATACACGGTGATAGAGCCCCAGCCACAGCCTAGATCCAAGATTCGATTCAACTGTGGTCGGTGGCCGGTTCCAAAAAGCCCAGCTAGCTTCAGCTGGCGATCGAAATGTCGGAGCTCGGAGGGACCTATTGGTCCTGGCTTTGGTCCATCCGCAAGTTCTGCTGGATCAAAAAGACCGAATTGGAAGCCCAAGCCTTCTCTGCCGAGAGCCTTTTCCCACATCTCCGGCGGATCGTCATATGTTCGCACCACCTTATCTTGATAGGGATCAATGCGGTGGCTTTGGATCACCTTCACCTTTGCAGCGGTCATGATTGAAGTTCTCGTTGGCTTGGGTATCAGGTCAAGGCAAGGACTTAAGCAATCGGGTTGTCTTTTGAGGGTCAGGCTCACACTCAGGGGAAGGACATGTACAAATGTTATTCTAGTGAACTGCCAACTGCGTATGCACGCTCACAGTGGCGATCCTCTTATGGATAAGGTAGCCAGTAGCAGAAACACTATACACGACCGGCACCGCCATCCAGAGCGTCCACGGTGTGTATGGGCCTTTGGCTTCAAGTTTGAGGCTTGTGCATGTATCATTTCCGACTGTACGTGGGCCCATATGAGCAGTCAAACCACAATAGTCGACGAATCGCGATTCTAGGCGGGTCGACCCTATCGCACTCCGAATATAATGCATGTTGCATGAGCCTTTCTTCGGCTCCAGATGATCCTTTCCTGTATCTGAGGACTGTGCCTAATGCCTGAATTTGGCCTAGTTGATCTGACTGATGAAAAAAAGCGCAAAAAAATAATAATAGCCCAAACTGAGGAACGGTGGTAGCACATTGATGCAAAGTGATAACGAATGAGCCATCAGATCATATATCAGCGACCACCAGCATGGCCCCCGCATACAGAATGATCTCATAAGGACTTCGCACCTTCTCACCCAACGACAGAGCTAATCGGACATCAAACTTGATTTTCCATGGTGCTGCGTTGCATTTGAAAAAGGCAATAATACGAGACTGTACTACATCATTGAGCGAGTTGACGACTCCCTCCAGACCAACTAGCGGAGGATAGAGGCGATTGGCCGTGGGCAACCTCATAAGATGGCCAAGATGCAACTCTATGAGACGTCTCGCATGGCCTAGTACATTAGTAGTGCAATCTAGATCGTCGTCGATGGGAGAAGGGTATAGTGCAAGAGAATTTGCCCTATCCAGAGTCCAATACTCTACATAGTATGCTTTGCTACGCTCAAGGATTCCCTCATAAGATACGGCAAGGTTGTATGGCTTCATTATGACTCAAGTTACTTTCCTGTTCTGCCCTCGAGGATCAGGTATGCTACCCTAAACAAATACCTTCTTATTTGAAATAGTTATGGTTGTCAAGATACAGCGTTGTAATATTGGTATCGCACTTACCATTAGGGTATGAGCACTCCTTTGTGCTATGCGTATGCAGGTAACAATCTCGAGACCTGAATACTCCGCCATGGAACAGTCCAACTTGCCCCTTCTCCCATTCAGTCGAGGTGTTTCCTTGTTCCAATCAATCAATCGTCTGCTGATGATTCCGGTGGTTCTCATTGGGCCATACGCATGCGAGTCCATGCCGATTGACAAGAAGTGATGTATCCATTTGGCGGCACACAAAGCATGGCAGGGAGCCATGACACACACGCACCTCCACATACACACCAATTGTGCATAAAAGACTCAACGCTCATCTTCTTCCCGAGGCACATTGGTTGATTTGTGCTAGTTCATCGGCCTCTTGCTGCCTTGCCTTCACGAAGACCTTGAACAAATCAATGGAGAATCCCCGGATGATCAGTCCTGCTGCCTCGTCGGAGGAAGCCGTTCGTTTATTAAAACTGCACGGCGTTGTGACGGTTCAAGGTTTCTTGGATCGCGAGACAGTCACAAAGTTTCTGGCAGAAGTTGATCCGGCCTTGAACAAGTTCCCTGCAGGCCCCAATGCTGATAGCCAAATATACCAGCGCCTCATAGGCGCCAAAACAAAGCAAATGGCCAACCTGGTGGAAACGTCGGGGACATTCCGCCATGATATTCTCAACCATCGTTGGATCCATGCAGTTTGTGAGCTTATATTTCGCGAGGAATTCGGCGACTATTGGATGAACCGGGGGTCGATACTTCATCTTGAGCCAGGCGAAAAGGCCCAAGGCATTCACAAAGATGACCGTCTGTACAGGGTGAGCAAGTTCCGCCAGCCGCATGATCCGGAGTTGATGGTTAACCTTATCGTTGCCCTGACTGAGTTCCGGGAGGATAATGGTGCTACTCGCGTCGTGCCCGGAAGCCACCTCTGGGACGCCGCGCAGCCACGCCCAACTGGTGAGCAGGCCGTCCCCATACTTCTGCAACCGGGAGATGCGATGGTGTTCGTCGGTGGTCTTTATCATGGAGCAGGTGAAAATCACTCCGCGGACCATCGCCGCGGTCTTTTTATCTCAATGCATCCTTGCAGTTTCACTCCCATGGAATCCCATCGCCACGTGTCCCGTGATGTCATTGAAAGCATGACGCCTCTCGCGCAGAAGATGGTTGGATGGCGGTCGTTGGATACTCATCACCGAATCCCACTTCTCAGAGCCGGTGATGAGAGGATAGAGGAGGTCATGGGGTTGGTGTCCAGGGGGGAATAGATCGGAGACTGTGCGTATACTCAGCCGGCACGAATAACAATTTCGTTTACATTCGTCACGACTACTGTGGCGGTGTTCATTTCTAGTACCATGACCTGTTGAAGTAAATCGGCATAAGAGCATAAATGCAAATTACCTTCCCTAAGCTGAAAAAGACTGAGCCCTAAATACACACGCATAGGAAAGCATAAATGAACTCATCGCTGCTGCTTTCAGCCCAAAGGCAGCTTGAGCTTCAATCAGCAAGGGTAGACCTATCATCAGTAAGCCTCGAAGAATATGACCAACAATGATATCTCGGAACAATGTGTTGAGTCTTTCTCCAGGGCTTATCGAGAGGGATGAGCACGGCGTTTTTTTTTTTTTTTCCTCTTTTTTTTTCGGCGATTGTCTCCCTTGTCTCAGGGTAAGGTAGGGCTTCCTCATCCTCACGTCGTCTACCGATAGAGAACCTTGAGATGCAGCTAGTTAATCTTAGTAGCCTGCCGAGGACAATATCTTGTAGACGACCAGGTAGAACGCCTCGGATGTGACAACGAAGACGAAGCGTTAAAAGAAATAATTCGCTGGCTTCGTGAGATCTATCAACAAGCAAGTTCAACGACTATCCAGGATGACTCAAGACCCCGCCATTGACAGCGCAATTGTATCTCATTGGTCACTGATGCTTATCCTCTATGCATAGACAGCAAAATGAAGCATTTTCTCACTGGGTCATTCGAAGCGCAAATGTGTCTTATTCGCTGTCAATTGCGAATCAATTGATTTTCTTTCTGTCCAAAAACCCCAAAATCTTTCTGGGCGTAAAAGGTTGTTTTGACGTCACGTGCAATCCACACAGCCAGATAGATATAAAGCTCTCTGCTCTCGGAGAACACCCCGCGCCTGTTATTCTAAATATCCATCTTTCATTGAAACTGTATTTCTACATTTAATTGTCCAATTCCATTCATTGCAATATCAAAAATGGGCAAGGACGTCTCTGGATCAAAGGTCCTCCTTTTGGGTTCTGGCTTTGGTATGCAATATCCACCCAATGTTGTGTAGATGACTTCGATTATTGTGTGTACAGGAGAAGTTATTAACACTGGCTCATTTCTAGTCGCCAAACCCACCGTCGATGTGTTGGACCAAGCTGGCGTTGAAGTCACCGTCGGTAAATCATTGCTTCATTCCATTGACCCATTGGGGAAGATATGTTAATGATTTCCAGCCGCCAGAAACCTCAACAACGCCCAGAAGCTTGCTTCCGGCGGAAAGCACACCAAGGCCATCTCTCTCGACGTCAACGATGCCGCCGCTCTGGACAAGGAGCTTGAGAAGGTCGATCTCGTCATCTCGCTCATCCCTTATACCTACCACGCGCAGGTCATCAAGGCCGCTATTCGCACCAAGAAGAATGTCGTGACGACCTCCTACGTTTCCCCGGCTATGCAGGAGTTGGAGGCAGATGCTAAGAAGGCTGGTATTACTGTCATGAATGAGATTGGCTTGGATCCTGTAAGTCCGCCTTTGAAGACATAGGACCAGAAGGGTACGTACTGATGGACTATAAAGGGCATCGACCACCTCTACGCCGTCAAGACAATCACCGAAGTCCACGAAGCCGGCGGCAAAATCATCTCCTTCCTCTCCTACTGCGGCGGTTTGCCCGCGCCCGAGGACTCCGACAACCCTCTCGGCTACAAATTCTCCTGGTCCAGCCGCGGCGTGTTGCTGGCACTCCGCAACTCGGCCAAATTCTACAAGGACGGTGCTGAATTCAGCGTCGACGGAACCGAGCTTATGGGCGAGGCGAAGCCATACTTCATCTACCCGGGTTACGCATTCGTTGCTTACCCTAACCGCGACTCTACCCCGTACCGAGAGCGATACAATATCCCCGAAGCACAGACCGTTGTCCGCGGTACGCTTCGTTACCAAGGCTTTCCTCAGATGATTAAAGTGCTCGTCGATATCGGGTTTCTGAGTGAGACCGAGTACGATTTCCTCAAGACACCCATTACATGGAAGGAGGCGACCAAAAAGATCCTGGGGGCCACCTCGGAGAAGGAGCTCGATCTGCTCTGGGCCATCTCCTCCAAGACCACGTTCGCCGACAACGACGAGCGCGACCGCATCCTGGCTGGTCTGCGCTGGATCGGCCTGTTCTCAGACGACCTCATCACACCACGCAACAACCCGCTGGATACCCTCTGCGCCACCCTCGAGCAAAAGATGCAATACGGGCCCGAGGAGCGGGACATGGTTATGCTTCAACACAAGTTTGAGATCGAAAACAAAGACGGATCCCGCGAGACTCGTACTAGCACATTGGTGGAGTACGGTGATCCCAAGGGTTATTCTGCCATGGCCAAGTTGGTCGGTGTGCCGTGCGCCGTGGCCGTCAAGTTTGTGCTCGATGGTACGATTAGTGAGAAGGGTGTTTTGGCGCCGATGGGGATGGAGCTTTGTGCTCCTCTTATCAAGACTCTCAAGGAGGATTATGGTATTGAGTTGATTGAGAAGACTTTGTAAACGTTCACCTTTTTTACGTCGAGGGAAAGCTCATTAGAATATTGCCGGGAGCTAGAGGAATAAAAGCATTACAGTTCAAAGAATTGCCTATCGAGTTTGAAGTAAAGTCTTGATGTCTTGATCTAATCTATTTTCATTCATCATTTACTCATACTCGTAAAAACGCGACAAAACCGTGTGACCTAAAACTTTCTTCTCATTTCAGCGCCTTGTATCTCATGCTCCGACTATCTCTAAAGGGAAACCGTTTGAGCGGGTATGACTCTTCCATCGTGCAGAAAACGCGCAAGAAACCTAACGAGGATGACGGACTAGGACTGAAAGAAACTTCAGGATCTCAGAGTATCGTGCCAAACCTACACCGAGAAAAAGAACAAAGAAAAACATCAGTAATCGTGTCACCAAAGAAAACTGAATCGAAGAAGATGGTGAAGGGGAAAGGGGGTTTCGAGGAACAGTAGGAGTGGTAGTGGTAGCAAAAGAAGACGGGGGACTGTACCCGAAGGTCTGCTTAATACTGCGAACGTAATATCCCTCCCAGTTACGCTGGACGACCTCTTCCTGACCAATAGGGACACCGGTCCAGGTAACCCGCATAACGGTGACACGGTCAACATCGTTTTGATCAAAGACGATTTCCTGTGTACTAAAGTGACCTTCCGGCCACTGAGCCAAGCGCCATTTCTGGACGACTCGCTTCGAGGGTTCGAGGGTAACGTATTCGCCGGTCACGTTGCCGTCGAAGATGGCGAATTTGCCGCCAACGTTGGCACCCTCGAATTGACGGGGTGTTCCACGAGTGAAGGCTGCGATGCGTTGCGGGTCGGTAAATGTGGTGTACAATTCTTCCGCGGTGGTTCTGAATTCATCCGAGGCAGTCACGGTTGTTGTGTTGACGGAGACTTTGCCTGTGGATGTGGTGGTTGTCTTGGGTGTACCAGCTGCCGGGCTGGGTGACTTGTGCGGGTGATAAGCCGGGGTCGCAAATCCGCTTGAAGGGTTTGAGCCGGGAGCGTGCTGAATGTCCTTTCCGTGTTCCGTGACGAGAACCTTGGGAAGTTTGGCAAGTTCCACACGTAACTGAGGGAGGATCTTGGACCGAACGAGATCCTTTACGGGCTGCTTTGACGACGATTCCGAGTAAACGCTGATTTCGAACTAGCATATGCTCCGTCAGACAGGCTCGGATCTAATAAAAGAATACGGAACATACGACAAACTCATCCTCTTCGGTATCATGAGCGACTTCGGGAATGGTGATGCTGCCGGTCACGGTCTCCTCATCCTTAGTTTTACCTACAAAGTGACGGAAAAAGAGTGAGTCCTTATTATCCTGAGACAAAAGAAAAACTCGACTTGAGGGGAATGAATGAACCTTCGTATTCTAGCTGCAATTTCACATCATAAAGAGTAATAACCTTTCCTTTACGTTGGCTGACATCTACGTCGCCATCCATACTGAGCACTTTCTCAACCTTGGCGGATACGCCATCTTCTTCGGCGGAAATCTTGGACAGGGTATTCTGGAGGTAGGTCTTGGTCCAGGGGGCAACGTCCTTGTTCACCCAGTGCCAGTTGTTGGGGTTGTGAAGAGCCATTGTGTACACGAGATAATAAGACTAGAGAATTGACCAGATATGCTGCCTCGTCCGAGTGCCGGTTTGTACTGAATTTATTTCCTAGCTTTTTGTTAGCCACTGATGGTCACGAGAAATCCAAATTGTGGACATGGAGCATGGCTAAATCAGAGCGTTGGGCCGACTAAGCGACCCGTTGCAAGCAAGTCCGCAGTGAACAGAGAACAAATCTTTCTAGGACTGGTGCCAGCTATATATCTCATCATATGACCGTCGAACAATACATTCGACAACAAGGAGAAATGAATCAATTGTGGTGTGAAGAGGGCAGAAAGATGGAAGGGAAAATGAATACTCACAATTCCACACACGCACAATTGAAACAAAGTCGAACTTCAACTCTGATAGTAAGGAATCGTCACTGAGACACACTAAGATGGAATACTCGTCGAAGGAGAGAGGAAGTGGTTGGGGGAAGAAGGAGACATCTTCCCTGCCAGAGAAAGTCGCAGAAGAAGATTTTGGAAAGAAGCGGACGCGAAAAGGAAAGCTCTAGAAGAGAGGCTGGTCACGTGATGGCCCACTTGTGTTCTCTCTACAATGTACATACTATTTACGAATTAACTACTTCTGTATATTTGTTGTGATAATCATATATTCATTGCAATGCTTGCATTAGCGACAGTGGGTATATTGCTCTCCTCATCTCTCATTCAAAACCCAATGCAAAAGAAAACATAAGTAACAAGAAACAAAAACCACATCATGGAGCCCTAATTCAAGGTCATAATAATAACACTTGTTTATCTTCACTCCAATTGCTCCAAAGTCTCATCCCACCCATCCTCGGCGAGAAGATGGCTCTTCACCCTCGTTCGCAGACTTTGTATCTGATTCCCCAGCGCCTCTGTCCACTGTCCCTCGACAGTGGAAACCTTTTCCTTGAGGTCGGCTGTCAACTCTTGCTCTTCACGCGCTTGCATCTCCTGCATCTCTCTGCGAACCGAGTCTTCGGGTTCGCCGTGACGGGTTCGCTGTGCAGCCATCAAACGGCAGTTTGTCATCATGACGCCCGATCGCACCTCGTGGAGGAGACAGAGCAGATTGGTCTGGGATTCGATGAACTGATACGATGACTTTTCGGCGTGGGAGAGTAACGAGTACAAATACTGTAGAGGAAATTGGTAGTAGCTGGGATTCTCCTCGTATTCTTGTGCCGGAATCTCGATTTGAAAGGCCGAGAGGTTCTCCGGTACTTGTTGCACCAACGTAAGCAGCGAAGGCGCAATATCCCAAAACGCGGAGAGATGTGTTTCGACACCTCGCTTGACATTCTCCTCGACGACGTCCATGAAGCGCTCCATTCTACCGAGGGCCTCGGATTCATATTGAACGCGGCGGTCGTAGGAATCCTTGACGAAGAACGCATCTGCCTCGCGAAGTTTTTCGTCGTTCTTGCTTTGCTTGTATGGCAAAGTGACAATTGCTCGGTACTTTTCGTTGCTTTCCCCGAGAAGATCGTAGATCTCACGATAGAGCTGTTCGCGAGCTTCAAAGAGCCATTTTAGTTGAGTAAGCTGCTCCAGAATCTCTGGCTTTTCATCCCCTTCCTCCTGCGTGCGGTCTGGATTTTCATGCTGAATATCCTCTTTAAGCTTCCCGCTCAGCTCATTAATTCGCTCTGTAGCCTTGTTCACCCGGTCACTTAGAATAAGATGCAACGGCTCCACCACTTTTTTCTGGTACATATCATATTCACGTTGTGCCAAGTCTCTCTGCTTCTTTTGCTCTTCAGCTTCAAGTGCTGCTTCGGCCTCTGCTGCCTCGGCGTACTTGATACTACCTTCCTGAATCTGTTGCTGAATGTTGGCAGTGAAGAATTTGCGATTTTCTCGACTTTTGGTCTCGTGTTCCTGTTTCAGTTGCGCCATTTGCTGTTTATATTGCTCCCTGGTCGCTCGAACCTCTGACAGATCACTGATTGAGCGAACGGTAGTCCGATAAACGACTAAATCGGGATGGCTATTGTTGACTGCAGGATGATGTCTTGGATAAGGCGGAGGAAGCGTAACCAATCGTGAAATATCCATCTTCTTCGGTCCACGAGGCTCCCGATAATGACTCGCTTGCGAGATCTCAAGTTGATACTGATGATATTGCACTGAATTCAACTCCGGTTCGTGCAATCCAACCTTTTCAGGCGGGTATTCATCCGGACCGTAGCCTCCCTGCGAGAAATTTTGCTGGTCGCTGTACTGTTCCTCCTCCGTTACGGAAAGAGGTCCACCGTAGCCCCGTTGCATTTCTTCGCGAAGTTCGCGCGGTACTCCCATGTACTTGGACTCGCGTTTGGATCGTTGGGATTTCCGCTCCCCGCCTTCGCTGCTTGAGCCTGTCTTTGATTCCCACCAACGACTGGGCGGTCGACCCCGGGAGCTCATCTCGTCGGCGTCAATACTGATACTAGCAATGGGCGATAAGCAGGGCTTGTAATTGTTCCACCACATAGATTCAGGTCTTGTAGACATATTCCCTGGAGGCTTGTTGGGCTGAGTGAATGACGTATCCAGCTTGATACCAGTGGGTTTTCCTCGAGGCGCCTGCGGTGGCTCTGGTTGCGTGAAGAGCGTCTTACGTGTATTCTCGACATCACTTTCGGCATCCGCAAAGGAACGTGCATACAGTCGCCGTCGCAGTTGTGACTCAGTGACCAGAAATTCCATGAATATCTTCAAGGCTTCAGATTCACTAGCTGCTGCTGCCTCCTTTTCAAGAGTTGCCCGATATCTTTGGAGGCCGCCTTCCAAGAAGTCATCATCTTTACGAAGGACCGAATCAAGTGACGGCGTCTGGGTCGTCGACATTCGGCGTGGAGATAGTGGCGGGAGCACGGAAACAATGTCATTCGGAATGTGCAGCAAGTGAGACACCGGCCGCTCCTCGAGTCTTGTTCCAGGACGCGAGGACGGTTTTGATTCACTAGTTGAGCTTGGTGGAGTCGAAGGCAAAGGCTTAGAACTCAGCATGTGCTGCTTGTCCTTCGCCAACGGCGATTCATTATCCGGCGAGAAGGGCGGTGTAGGCGTCACTTCTGCATGCGAGAAAATCGATTCCGGCTTTGGCGTTCCGTACGAGGACTGATCCGAAAACAGTCCAGATGATGTTCTGGAACGACTGCTCGACGGCATCTCCTCCGATTTTGCGCTTCGTGCACTTGAAAGTGGCTTTGGAAATGCTTGTCGGCGCCCGCTTGGGGTCTTGTCTTCAGGATCTTCAGTGCCGTTGACTCCGTTGGTGCCATTGAGAACAAGATTTGTAGGTGTCAATGCATTGGCCCACGGATTACTGTTATTGGATATAGCGGAGAGGTCTTCTGAAAATTGCTGGCGTCTGTGTCGATTTTCAATTCGACGTTCACGTATACCTTTGGCACTTGAATCTCTTTTCACGGCAAGACTGCGGAAAAGTCCCCCGCGGCTTGACGCTCGTTTAGAGGACGACGGCTCTGCAGGTTCTTGATCGGGTTCTCGTTCTCTGGGAGCTGGTACTGCCGGTGCGTGGTATGTTATCTCGGTATCGACATGTAAACTTTGTGCTCCACCGCTTTCACGTCTCGATATAACAGTCTCGTCTACCCAGTCTGCTGGAGTTGGTGGGACTTGGCCAAGAGAAGTACCTAGCACCGGAGGGCCTCGCGAGCGCGGGACCTGCAACGCACGTCTCGAAGAGGCATCTGACGTAGTAGTGCTCGCACTTCGAGATCTCGCAGCTGGCGGAGGCCCAGGAGGCGGTGGTGGCAGCGGCATCCCAGGCTCCCAGCTATTCCTTGGCGAGGAACGTTCATACGTTGGATTCAGCAGTCCTGACGAAGTTGCCGTGTTCAAAGCACCAGTGGAAGCAGCTCGCTTGGAGGATGGAGCATGTAACGGCATGTCAAACTGGCGCATATTGCTTACTTCGCTGTACGTTGCCTGCTGCTGAGTGGAGCTAAGATAGTGGGAAACCATCGGCTCAGGCGTCGAGCTGCCGTATCCAGGATCCATACCGGTTTGATACCGGTCCCCATCTGCCCGGGATGATGACCTGGAATTCCCTGCTGGAGGAGGCGGAGGAGGCACACTATATGTGGATTGCCAGCTTACGTTACCTTCAGTCATTGAGATCATTGAGAGAGGTCGAGGTTGAGGAATTCCACTATGATACCTTGCACTCCCACTAGGGGCGTCGTTTGACGGTCCATGTTGTGGGGGTTGAGCTGGTATAGACGTTGGGCCCGAGGGCGATGGTGCTTGAGTCCGTGGAGTGTATGGCGGTGGTGGTGACGGCACGGATTCTATCCTGGGATCAGCGCATGAAAGTATCATAAAACTGGAATTTGCTAACCTAAGCTATGCTGCAAATGCGACGGTTGTACAATACGAATTGCGTGACTGCGCTGAGAGTGCGTAACCTGAGCAATTTGAGGCGATCCATCTCCATTCATCGGCGCCCATTCTTGCGGATTGTACGGCGCACTGTATGATGACGATGACATTCTCATGGTCATTGGAGAATTACCTCTCTGGGCAGCACCCGGCGATGGTAGATACGCCGAGTGAGGAGGCTGCGAGAACGGACTGGAAAGAGAAGTCGCCGGAGAAGACATGAATCCAAGACTGGCACCTGCACTGTGACTCTGATGGTACTGAGGCCCAATTAAAGATGTCATCAACGCCGGAGGTTGAATAGCATGATTCCTGCGTCCAGGCGATAAACCGGAGGCGGTTGACTGAGCAGCAGCACTGGCCGGGCTGCTTGTATGATTCCAACTACTTTTTGTCAGTTGAACCCAATCAATTCCACCGCCTCTTTTGTTTCCATTATTTGATTCAAGAGGCAGACTCGTGATTCTTTGTAAATGAAATCAGCCCACCTATTAATATTCATGTTGACCGGCGAAAGTCGACGCCAAAGGCCGAGACGCGGCTATTAGGCGGCGTAGGTGGTATCAAATTGTTGCATGCGCCATGTCTGCTTGAAACAGAATCTCAGACTTCCTTACTAACGAGTCAGCAACTCCAACACGAACAAAGGACCGACTCCTCGTCTCGACAAAGTTGAGTGTTTCGAGATGGTAAACAAGAGTGTGTAGACGTCGGGGGAGGGACAAGGAGAGAATCCAATAATGCGGCTGGTGGTTCTATTCTTTGCAACAAGTAATATGAGTAGAGCTAGCGCTTTCCCCGTCTACCTAGTCCACAATCAGATAACTAAGGTGCTTATTTTAGAAACCGCCAGGCAAGTTAGCAGCGAGTGGTCGCAACGTGGGGACGCGGTGTGCCAGACCACTGGCGAGGCTAGCGACACTAGGGAAGCTTGAGGGTTGGTGATCGGATGGTAAAGCATGCTTGGAACGGCCTGGAGGTCACCGGAGAGCCTGGAGAAGTATATATAAATAGCTCTTAAGCACCGAATCATTCGAATGAGATGCAGTGCTCATGTATGGCCAGGGTGACACGCATGGGTCATGCCGACCTTCACACAGGAATAGGATGCTCTCTAAGAGTCTGAGGAAGCATTCATTCCCTGCTTCTGCACCATAGTGCTACTAGCCGTGTCAGACGAGGTATGAGGAAGAAGACGAAGCTGATACGCGCAATGCAAGAAGAGCACTGCAGCTGCCTCAGACTCGTCACATGCTTGGCTTCTAGGAAACTGCCCGCCGAGCCAATCACCGCCCAGAAGTAGCCGCCCGTCAACAATGCCCTCGGCCAATGCGTGCAACAGATAGATGAGGATCAGACACGGCGATTCATGACTGGTTGGTCAAATTCGCTACAACCACAGCATCCTGAGCATACTCGAGTCTCGACTGTGTATCTATCTCTCTCTCTGTGTGTGTGTGTGTGTGTGCCTGGTGAACTATGGCAGAACTAATGCAGCCGGGATCGTGTTACGCGAAGCCTGAAGAAACCTCTACGCGAATTGACCTTCCTACTCTAGTTGATACTAGTGTTTAACATGCAATGCCATCCCTTTACAAAGATGTGAGTGCGGTACGTTGAGCGAGCATTGAGATGACAAGTGTTTTGCATTCATGATCATCAATTTCTATGGAGGACCAACGGTAATCACATCAATGCAATCATGCCGCCATAAAATTCGGATAATTAAACCTACAATCTGAAGACGCATTAGCTCAAATTCGAACCCATGCATGAGTGGTATGAAAAAGAGTGATAAAGAGTGTCAGTTAAGGCCCTGTCACAGGCAGTGGTCATCAATTTAAAATCCTTATGTTGACCGTCGTGATAAAAAATAAATAACTCATCATGTGAAAGATGTTGGGGATATGTTCAAGGTGGAGTTGATGACTTACAAACTACTACTTGAAGCTTGGGTTCAGCGGGGAAGAGAGTGCCCTAGATCTGATTACATGGCAGTCAGCGTATGCACACAACGACCACGGAGAGCATGTTGCGGAAGAGACTCTCAGTCCGGACAATTCTCGTCTTTGCAGGTAAACCAGCTTGGACATATGCTTGTCTTTTGTTTTGTCGAGAATTCATCATTGGAAGGGAAGTGTAGATTGTCATGTAAGTGCGTACCTCCTAAAGCTATTACGCATGTACGCCATGCAATCGTGGATAAGTTCATCTAAATCTGTAATGTTCGCGGTCAGCATGGTTCGCGAATAGTATGTGCAGTATCAAAAGTAGACATGTTATTCAGTAAAGCATGAATGGTTAAAATAAAAAAGGTTGTCTGCATCGAAAACTCGTATAAGACTCGTCATCTAGGAGATCATCATATAACAGGGTGAAAAGTACAGTAACAAATCAAGAAGCTTACCATATTAGTAGTGGTTCATGTTGTTGACGATGTTCAAGATTTTCTATCGAGCAACGAGAGTTAGACAATGCGTCTACCAGTTTGCAACGAGTAATAATAAGTGCGTGTCTCAGTGGGCGAGGTTTTCTAGGCCTGCCACAAAAGAGGCGTGTCCATCATGACCGAACTGCTTCGCAGCCGTCGGAGCCCAGTGCCACTTCATCACCGACAGAAGAAATTTGTATTGCGACTCGAATGCACTAAAGAGCAGGCGGAGCATACCTATAAGAGACAGACTTTCAAACAATTAGCAAATGAAACCAATGATTGGAAGAGTAAATATGTAGTATGGTGAAAAAGAATCAGTAATAGCCATTAGATATAATCAAAGACCCGAAAGCCTCAGCCGGTAATTTCCAGCGTATATAAATACGAAATGATCATCATAGAAGAGGAAAAGGAGAAAGCAAAGAATTTTCACCTACCAATGATTGTCCCATCGCCTTGATCAAGTACGTGATTGACGAAGCACGACATCTATAAAATCTGAGCGAGGCACGTTAGCACGGTGTCTCAGAAGGGCAGCATTGAAGTCAAAGCGTGTTGATATCAATATCAGACTGACGTGTCAATATGAGTTTCATTCCTTGGGAGGTCAAAGACTCTAGTTTGCGGTTGTAACAAATCATCATAACAGAGGGAGAAAATGCAGGGATCGAGCAAGTGAAGATTTCTCAGACATACCAATTGAAGTGACCTGTAGACGGTATCGAATGTTAGACGACTAGTAATGATTCTATCATTTACGATGTCCATGATGATTTTCTTGGATGAAAACAGAGGCTGTCCAGGGCATTGTTGGAAACATCTTGTCTTCATGAGAGGTTGGAAGAAACCAAGCTCTTCTGATAATTTTTTTCTTCCGCAGTTTTGAAGGTCGGCTAATTATGGCGCTTGACTGAAAATGGTTAGAAGCTGGTCACGTGTCGTGTTTGCAGTGTTTGCACTTCAATCGAGGAGTATGAGTCTTGGCATCAAGATGAGATTACACGAAACAACATCAGAAAAAGCTGCGATTCAGCTCACTCAGTGTGCTAGTCAAGATACTATCAACAACAGACTCATAGCCGATGAACGATAGAGCCCGGAGTCTATACTAGCAACCTTCGGCACGACACGAGCCACCTTTTCCGAACAGCAACGGACATTATCCGTGACAAACATGAACTCTCAATTTGCTGCACTCGGGCGTTTCCGTGGCTATCTGATCATTGAACTGACAATCTCTGAACTGGCATAATAATCAGCTCAAATTCAGTGACTTATCTTCTCCAACCCAAAGTCCAGAGGCATCGTAAGCGATAATCAAGCTGTCCACGTGAACGCACTGATATTTCGCTCGTCTAGATCCCGCAACTTAATTTCTCCGTCGTATTTTCCACCAAGCAACCGATGGCCCTACGGATAACCGATCACGTACGGAGTACCTGGAGCAGATCGGAGAACTGTCCAGTCCATACTAACATTCTAAACATACTACATAAGTAGTATTTACTTCCAATAGCGGAGAAGATCGGAAAGTGAGCCGGCATTTCACTTCTGCGCGTCGAAGATAAGCCGGAGCTATGGCATTGCTCCTGGCTCTTTCAGGCTTAGTGCGGGGGGGGGGGGGGAGCAAGAGGGCGGATCTGGGCCCATTTGTATGATTTCATGCTGCTCCACGGTCCATACAGAATCTACAGAGAGTATTGGATACAAATAAAATGGGTAACGTGACGGAATGTTGATGTTCAGCTTTGCTGGACAGTGGACACACAACACCGGCCGGTTGACAAGTACCCAAAGAGCAAAAACATCGGGACTGACGCACTGGTCCACCCGATTGGAACCTGTTGTATCCGTCTTCTGCTGCCCTTATATACTGTAGACCCTGACTATCGTCGTGCGATTGTTCTACAAGACTCACATTAATCTTGTATAATTTCAATGCCATTGTGATCTATCAGATCATTTCTCAGTTGACCTCAATTCTACGTCGTTCGTGTAACGAATCCCCCCCCCCATATATACTTCGACATCCAACTCGCCATATACGGTCTCTCCTCCGCTGAACCGAGGTAATACACTCCGTTCAAACACGGATCTATCGAGATTGGATTGCTTTGATTCTGACAATTCTCTCAGTTCGTAGTCCTCAATAAATTCGTCACAGAGCAAAAACATCACCAATACCAAAGCATCAATCACAATGGCAGCCAACGGCAACGGCAACGGCGGTTCCGGCGTTGGCCAGGAGAACATCAACACAGATATCGTCACCCTCACACGGTTCCTGACGGAAGAACAGCTTCGAGTTCCGGAAGCTACTGGCGATTTCACGTATGTACCTACAATCGTTTCTTGCTGACGAAAGCTGACCGTTGACCTTAAACAGTCTCCTCTGCCACGCCCTGCAATTCGCCTTCAAGTCAATCGCCTACTACATCCGACGAGCCAGCCTGATCAACCTAACTGGCCTAGCCGGCTCCTCCAACATAACCGGCGACGACCAGAAGAAACTCGACGTCATCGGCAACGACGTCTTCATCGCCGCCATGCGCGGCTCCGGCAAAGTGCGCCTGCTCGTCTCCGAAGAAGAAGAGGAAGCAATCATCTTCGACGAGCACCCAAACGCCCGCTACGCCGTCGTCTGCGACCCGATCGACGGCTCTTCTAACCTCGACGCCGGTGTCTCCGTGGGCACCATCTTCGGCATTTTCCGTCTCCCCGACGAGATTCTAGGTGCTGGCAAGACCGTTTCCGCAAAGGATATCCTGCGCGACGGCACCGAGCTCGTCGCCTCCGGATTCACCATGTACGGCGCCTCGGCCCAACTCGTCATCACCATGCGCGGCGGCTCCGTGAATGGCTTCACCATGGAAAACTCCCTCGGCGAGTTCATCCTCACCCACCCCAAGATGCAACTCCCCGCCAAACGGGCCATATACTCCGTCAACGAGGGAAATAGCATGTACTGGGACGAGTGGGTAAACGACTACTTCCATCAACTCAAATATCCCGGCGAAGGCGGAAAGCCCTACAGCGCTCGATATATTGGTAGTATGGTCGCTGATGCGTATCGTACGTTGTTGTATGGAGGTATTTTTGCCTACCCGGCGGACAAGAAGAGTCCCAAGGGGAAATTGCGTATCTTGTATGAGTGTGCGCCCATGGCGATGGTGTTTGAGAATGCGGGTGGGTTGGCCATCAACTCGCGTGGAGAGAGGTTGTTGACGGTTGTGCCGGAGCATATTCATGATCGCAGTGGGGTGTTTTTGGGCTCGAAGGATGAGGTGCAGAAGGCTATTGATGTGTACAACAAGCATCATAAGAAATAGGTTTTAATGTGAAATGCTTTGTTATGATTTTTGACAAAAGGTTGACCTGTTATGTAGCAGTCTTGAAGGCATAGAATCAGCTAGTCTTGTACTTCGAAGAATGATAGACATAAAATAGATTCACGTGTAATCTACATTTCTACACTATACTATAGATACAAGCCAAAAAGAAACAAAAGAGCGGAAGAGTGCTTAATCAACAGGATCCTCTTCGAGAAGAGTCTTGAAGCTAAAAGGCTGGAACGGAATACCGTCTCCAATGAAATGCTTGCTCATGGCTTCGACCCAGTGTAGACGCAACGAGTGCAACATCGCACTGGTACCTTCCATGACGCAGAGAATAGCGACGGTCAAGAAGAACCAAAGGTAGAAGCCGACGACGATCATGATGACACGGGTGGTGGAGCTCTCGATGCCGAATGAACCACCAAGAGTCATGGTCCAGAGAACGATAGAGAGTTGCTGGTGAGCAAGTGACAGGGCCCAAAGACGGAGGTAGGATGCAGTGTGAGAGATACAATTGAGACAGAATTCTAGTAAATATGTCAGTCAAGTATCATATGAAAGGAACTTCTTTAGACTTACCGATGGTGTGAATTACTTGATGGATCATTTCATCCGAAAAGTCAAATTCTTCATGCTCTCCCTCGTCAACGTCTTGTGCAATCATGGCAACTCCTTCACCATCGCTAGCCATACTGTCACGCCCTTCGGATGCGCGGCCATTCGGTTCCCCATCTTCATCCAATGCACTCGCATAGGCACGTTCACCAATACCCTGGTAACCGAGACCTCTAGCCCGGTTGTGCTCTCTTCGCAACCAGAGAGGTTTGAGAAGGAGCATGATAGGAACCTGTAACACAGCCAATCCTAACAAGAATTTCTGTACACCGGCTTGGCCTGGATAGAGCTGTTGTTCAATTGTTCCGGGACTGAGGAACATGAAGATCAACATGTTCAAGAGACCAGGTGGCGATTCTCCGCGAGCATTCCAGTCGATGGACCATTTGTAGACAATTGTAAAGACAAGGTAACCGAAAATGGACTGGAAGAAAATCATGCCTGGAAGGAAATTGCCAAGGACGTCGACTTTGGACTTGAAGTGGCGAGCGTTGATGTATTGCAGAGAAAGCGAGTAGGTCATCTGTATTCGAACGTTAGCGAAAGTCTATGGCATGTTCCTTAGGTACCAATGACGAGAAGACTTACGTGAGCCCACCCCATGAGGATACTGAGCTTCATCTTGTAACTGTTTGTGAACAATAAGGCATTCTCCGCCTCATGCCAGTTCCAATCCAAACCGAATGGGTAGCGGTAACCCTGCTTCAAAGTTGCCTGCACAGCTTGACCCTCATCAATGTTATGAGGCCATTGCCACTGACTGGGGAAGATCTCAAAAGACAGAGAAAAGACATCGTTGTAGATCAATCCGGTGTACATTGAGAAGATACCCATCATTAGCATGATGTAACGACCATAAAATGCCATATACGTCAACTCGTCCAACTTGGTACGTAGAAGAGTCTTCTCGAAGACGATCATTGTGGTGGCAGTCAGAGTCATCAAGAATCCATGACCAAAATCGCCAAACATGACAGCGAATAGAAAGGGGAAAGTGATGATTGTGGGCAGACCAGGGTTGACTTCACTGTATTTGGTGATACCATAGGCATTAATGATTGTTTGGAAGGCTTCCGTGAACTTGTTTGTCTTGACATAAGTCGGGGGCGTTTTATTGGTACGAATCTGGTTGACGATGGTAGGCACGGACAGGCCAGCGCGATCGTTGACGTCCTGAAGAGTTGACTTGATCGATGACAAAGAGTTGGTCGGGACCCAAGCTTCCGCAATCAAAGTCTTTCTAGCCTGGTCATATGAGAATTTGTTTAGTGTGTGATACACAGACTTTTCTTTCTTGACAATGATCATCCAGGCCGCGAGTGAACGAGCAATCTGAGTCAACTCAGCATCCAACGTGTTCTTCGTGTTTCTCAAAACACTTTCAACATCTCCAAGGCGAGTGTTGACTTCATGGATTTGGTCACGGCGAAGTTCACTGTTCTCGTCCACACCATAGAGACTTGACCCAAGGGATTCGGAAATCTTTCTGATTTTAGCCAGAATCTCTTTACCGTGAGCAAAGATAACGAAAACATTCTTGTGAATCTCTTCATTCGTAGCAGGGTCGATGATCGGCTCCGGGATCTCGGATTGGTTCATGTACAAATTTCCACGCAAGGTACGCCACAGAATGCGCTCAAATGAACCAATACGCTCTCTGGGAATGACACCAGCAACAAAGCCGATATTCATGACAGAAAATGATTGCTGGCCTTGCGTATCGCCGTTCTGATCCCGCGAAACCTGGTGCTCGACGTCTTGCAAAAGTGGAGCATCATCGCCATCGCCGTCCACAGATGTTCTGATTTCTTCGGTGTGTCCGTGTGCCTGTATACATGCTATTAGCAGACTTATACTCATATAACCAGAAATCATAACATACGCGATCGAAAAATCCCCCAGCCTCCCTCAGGACCCAGCGCCATTCCGTGAGCTCCATCTCCCGTTTCTTCAATGTCTCGTAGCTATCGTTCAGCGATACGATACGTTGTTCGAGGCTTTCGCTTCGTTCGGCAAGCTCATCAATCTCGGCGGAAGACGGGGCGGTAAGAGTGTCGCCAAACTCGGTCGACGGTCGCATGGTGATGTGTGCTTTCTCCATTTGGGAGGAGAAATAGCGTAGCTGTCTCTCAACATTATCGAGTCGTCGAATCTCCTTGGTGAAAGTGCGCTGGAAGGCATTCGTATCCGGATTGAGCTAAGTATCATCAGCATTCCATTTCCCGGTATAGACGAGTACAGGGTATCGAAAGTGTCGGGGTGTTATACTCACATCCCGGAACTGGACCTGTCCAACCTCACCCAAGGCGCTTACAACCTCTCGACCGATTTCATTTGCGATATAGAGCTGAGTCAAGCTCATATCCGCCGAGCGGAAGAACGTGTCTTTCGGAGCCATGTTGGGTATTCTCGCTGGCCTCGAGAGCCAGATGAGCCGTGGACCGTATGATCAAACCAGGTAAACCCGATAGAAGGATCACGCTGCTGTTCAACAGCTGAAGCCGTTCCTGCGAGAAACTGAGCGTAGCGACCGCCCTCTATGAGCACTGGAATTGTATACTCTTATTGATCGATAGAAGAAGGTTTCCTGATCTGTCGTTGTGGCACCTAACCAAGCTTAAGCAGGTTGTTGATGCGGGTGTCGACTCTCAACAAGCTCGAGTTGCCGTGAAGTCACGTGGTGTCATGTGATGTCGCTCGTGGTCCGTTGGAAAGATCGAACAGGATATTTATCTTGGAGTACTAATTATCATTTATGTTCCGAGTCACTTGAAAGCTTTTAAATTATTTTCAGACACCGCACTGACGCCGGTCTTCTCATAGCTCGATCCTGTCTGACATTCCTCAGAAAGAAACATAAAGTGAAAGGTCAAAAATATCGTCAACAACAACATCGCCAACGCCAACTTGTTTTTCTTCAATCTAACCTGGTGGTTCTTATCGAGAAAGCTATTATGATGTATAGATGCGACTGGAATTCGCGCTGCCAAAATATGCTCTGGCTACTCAGCTCCTCCTAATCATAACTATCCTCGGCACATGCTCTTCCAGCATCGAAAACGCTATAGGATCGGTCCCTGACTATTTCACAAATTGACCTGCGAGAAGCTATAAAGGGTTACGATGTCTTTTCATCGCCTCGAACACTGACATGCCCTTTTCCACGTCCGCTTTGACTTTGTCATCCTGAGCCATTAGTCTCGGACACAATTCTAAGACATCATCAAGTAGGTCTTTCGGTATTACTACGACGCCTTCAAGCGGGTCACAGAAGACGATGTCTCCCTAAAGTCTAGCATTAGAATTTTCTTGTTCCGTTGAGATTGAAGTTTGGCTTACGGTATCGACAGTCACGCCGTTAAAATCAATGGGAACATTTCGCAAGCCGGCTTTGGCCTCGGCTCCGGTACCTACTGTAGACGTTGATCTTGACCACACCTGTGTCAGAAACGCTGGTCAGTAACGACGCAGGGACTTGGACGCATATCCAGTATATAGATAGTACTTACATGCAGCCCCGAAGCACTCAGTTCAGCTAAATCCCTTACCCTTCCATTAACAACAACAGCCTTGACTCCGATATACGACATTCTCGCTGCCATAATTCCACCAAGAACAGCACAATACTGTTCTGCCGGCTGATCCAGAACAGCGATAGTTCCTGGCTGGTTCCAGTCAACCCAATGCTTTCCAGGTGGGAACCCATTCTTCTCAGGATCTGCAACTGTTGGAGCAGATTCTCCCTTTGGGATGAATTTAAAAGTCACTGCTGGTGCAATTATCTTGGGTCTGTTAGGCTGTCGGCCAATGAAGGGAGACATTGGAGCTAGATTCTTTACGTTAGTCTAATGGCCTGCAATTATGAACCCTGATGGAGCGTACTGATGTCGGCCAGTTGACCTGCTCTTATTGGAGTGCCGGGCGGTGCTCTTTGTAATTTCACCAATGCATCTGAAACCTGAATCCAGATGTTACTATTTGGTAGATAGATTCATAGTGCCGACTCTTAATGAACCACGAAACATACATCACAAGCTGACAAGCTCTCTAAAGCTTTCAGTTTCTGCTCAAGAGACACCGCAGAAGACATATTGCGCTTATGGAAATCTCCGAATCTGACTGGAAAGGCTTGCTTTTCCGCAAGAGGGCCGCTCGCCCCCAAGGAAAGACGAAGCACTGAGGCAGCGGAGTATGCTGAAGAGTACCGTTTCGTTAACGCAGTCATGGGTACCACTTCATTGGAAATATGGCCGCGAGACCTGGGATAATATTTTCACAAGTATACGATGTAACTAGGATGCATAGTTAAAAGAAGCGCAATCGAGGTTACCGTCGGTTATATCATGGTAATGAAGCCGGAATCGTCCGTTTGATTTGATTGGAGCGTTTTTCGATATTGAATGTTGATCTGAGATGCTTTAATTGTTACCTTAGTTGAAGGTTTGTAATACTTTTTTTTTTAAAAAAAAAAAAAACCGATCACGAAATACTGGATGAGATTTGTACGAATGAGTCTAGGAATTATTCTCATATCCTGTTATTTGAGTAGAGTCCTCGTACCTAGGTAGAAATGTGTAGAAGCTCTGAAAGTTCAACTAATATCTTTCTGAGCACTATATGGATTATAAGCCGGATCACAGGAAAGCATTCATATAGAATATGTGTAGAAGTCAAACATAATCAGTCATATCATGGCCGCTTACAATTGAAATATGAATGTAGAAAATCCTCCTTGAGCCGGCCTCGCCGCAGTTGATCTCTACTTAGAAATAATGTTGGATAAGCTGTAGTTCATTTCTATTTTCCCTCTGGTGTGTTTGCAGCCGGTGGTACATGTCGGAGTTAACTGTACAAAGGGGACTCCGAGAGCCACTGTGGAAAAGTAGTTTGAATATCGTAAATGAAAACCTGGAAACAGAATGAAAAACACCTCGCCGCATCTAGTATTGCCTCTTCTCGAGCTATTGCAAGTAATCAGTTTCTAGTCCAATTCGTACATAGAAAGAGCTCACGTACCTTCCATGGGTTGCTGACTTCGAAGCCAGTGGGGGCTTCTACGTTGGTAGATTGTCCTCTCATGCTTCCTGTTATCCGGAAATCTCTCTCCATCACTGCGCATTCGCAATTAGTATCCGAAAATATTTCTCCAAGCTGGTAATCGATCGTTATCGGATAGGAGCACACATACTTTGCTGTAGAAATGTTAGCTTCAAGGTTCTGTTTCGTGATTTTGGTTCCGGACAAGCCTACCTTATCCCAGACATCCCTATTCCATCGCGCTTTTTTGTGATCGTTCGCATAGTATTTTGTGATAGTGAGGCCGACGCCGGTAACGCAGTACATCTGTGCATTGAGTTAGCCGTGATTTGAATGGTGATAAAGGCGCTCGAAGCTTACGCCGATGACGATGCCATAAGGAAGCAAGGCCTCGAACGGGACACCCATTTTGGCGAATCAGATCGGGAGGATGTTATTCAATAGCCGCAACGTTTATTTGTCGCTCAAAGGCAGAAATGCGACTCAATTGGCGACAGACAGGCGTGTGTGATAGTTGTTGTCGAGAGCTGTGGTCGGCTGGTGGAAGGAGTCTCACGGCCACAAACGGAATAGCGGATTCACCTGGCTTGGCATGCTAAGTCAGCACGGCGGCGGCAGAAACACCAATTGTGCCGGCACGACAAGGGGACTTCGGCGCATCGTTGCTTGGGAACGAGTACAGATTTCCGGTATTGTGCACCGAGCACTTACAAATTTACGCGTCAACTACGTGTTGAATCTGTCTACCTGTACGTTGAGCTCAAAAATCTCCGTTTTGGATCAAAGCGCATACAGATTACCTCTTCAAGCCGCATCAGCTAACGCCACAGCGATCTACGAACAGACAACGAAGACGTTTTGCGCCCGCAACAAGTGACTTCGGGACGAGATCGAGGCCGAATACTTGAGCCCTTTTCCTGCTTGGTCGAGGCATTGACATGCCAATCACCGATGCCTTGCTGGTCTAGCTTCAAGTGACGGCGGCCTCCTCATCACCGAGGAGCCCTACCATTCTCCAAACTGTGCATTTGTGAAGAAAAGATCCGGGGCTGCTGGAAGCGATAAACTACGAATTCGTTTGGCGGCAAAGGGGGCGTTGAAGGGGACATACGATATGGCCGCGATCATGCCCGCTAGCCACGAGGAGCTAGGGGTCAATTCACATGTCGATGATCGAGTGGACAGTGACCAGGATGCTGAAGGCGAGGAGGATACCGATCTCTACCAGCTGGATCAGGAGTTACAAAGTGCCGTTCAAAAAGCAGACGCCGGAAGTGCTGTTGAAGAAGACGAGCCCACAGCGGAGTCGGACGATGGGGAGGATGACAACAAAAGCGAGGAAGAGGATTATGCAGGAGAAATCAATGATGATGCCGAATCGAGGGAAAGTGAGAATGAATATGGCGAGACACCGCGAAGGCCGCGCCGAGGTAGGAGAAGTGCGGCAATATCCTCAAAATCTGACGATGAGGAAAGCGATCCAGATGTCGCGTATGGGAACGGCGATGCACGCTCAGAGTTGGATTCGGAAAGCAATGTATCGGACAGAGAGGCAGAAGATTGGGAGGCAGAAAGTAACGGAAACGATGAAAATGACGCGGACAAGTTGATTCGGTCGAATTGCATGTGAGTGTGCTATTGTGTAATGAAATTCGTGGTAGGATCTAACGACAAAAGATTCTGCGGTCAGGACGAAGAACATGATCCGTCGGAGGATTTCGAGGAGTATTTGACATGCGCAGTCTGCGGCGATCACTGTAAGGCTTTTGTTCCCGAAGCTAGGGTTTTGGTGCTAAAAACAGATTCTACAGCCCATCGACAATGCGCGCGAGAACAAAGCGCATTCAATGACGATGAAGGTAAGTCGCGACTATATTGTGATGCTATTTCAGTATTCCTAACTTTAACTGAAGATGCGGAACGGTGGCGATGCACTACCTGTGTTCAGGATAATTTACAACCCGACTCAGAAAACGACGACGCAGCTTCACGTAGATTAGCTGAAAGCATTCCGGGCGAATTGCAAGCTGCCTCAACAGACGGTCAGCACTCTGTCTTTAATAGTTTAATAGTTGACGACGATCCGATGGATGGAACGCGGTCACTGCGGAAACGCAAAACCTCACCTACCGACTCCGAAGATCACGTTCCTGTATTGCGCAAACGACAACGACGTACACCCTCGCAAGGCGCAACAGACAGTGCAGATGGCTCTTTGGATACGGACGGCTTGCCGCGAACTCGGCCGCGCAGGGCGCGTAAAGCAGAGAAAGTGTTATGCCGTGTTGTGGAGAGCGACGTTGGCAGGTGTATCATTGCACTGCACCTCAACTTTGTGAAGATGGCCAAAATTCTCAACTCGCGGCCGCGACCATTCAAACAACGGCGGCGCAGGCAACCAAAGCCGCCTGCTGTGGAACAAGAGCCACTTTCTCATTTTGCCCCTATCACACCCAGCTATACTACACCCTTCTACTCTTTTCATGATCGCGAAGTTGACGAGCTCAAATCGAAGCCGTACGGAGGTATATTGTCAGAAGCCGATGCCGATACTAGCCGGACTTTGCCCACGCAAGCGGACCGAGAGCAATTCGAGTCTGCTCGACGGAGCGCAGAAGAAGACTGGCAACGAAAAGTTATGGAATCAGAACCTGTCGGCGAAGTCAATCACCGTGCTTCACAGAAAGTGTCGGGACCTCCTAGCAAAATCAAATGGATCAATTTTGGGGGTTACGAGATTGAGACATGGTATGCTGCACCGTATCCTGAAGAATACAGCCGCAACAAAGTGCTTTATATTTGTGAGTTCTGTCTCAAGTACATGAATTCAGACTTTGTCGCCTGGCGGCATAAGTTGAAATGTCCAGCAAAACACCCTCCAGGCGATGAGATATATCGGGATGGTTCAGTGTCCATCTATGAAGTGGATGGTAGAAAGAACCCTGTTTATTGCCAAAATCTTTGCTTATTAGCAAAGTTGTTTTTGGGCTCTAAGACACTCTACTATGATGTCGAGCCTTTTCTCTTCTACGTGATGACCGAATACGATGATTTAGGATGCCACTTTGTGGGATATTTCAGCAAGGAAAAGCGACCCAGCTCGTCAAATAACGTCTCATGTATTTTGACCCTCCCTATACATCAACGAAAAGGTTACGGTAACCTACTCATTGACTTTTCGTATCTCTTGACACGAGTTGAGAAAAAGACTGGCTCCCCTGAGAAGCCATTGTCGGATATGGGTTTAGTGTCGTATCGGAATTATTGGCGACTCGTTCTCAGCTATCAATTGCGCGACCAGAAATCACCCGTCAGCATTGCAGAACTTTCCGATCGCACAGGAATGACCGCGGACGACATTGTCTCTGGCCTCGAAGGACTACGTGCGCTTGTTCGGGACCCGGTCACAAAGACCTACGCTCTACGGCTGAACTATTCGTATTTCGAAGAGTACATCAAAGGTTGGGAAATCAAGGGTTATGTGAAGCTCAACCCGGATGCTCTCGTTTGGACACCGTACGTCATGGGCCGAAGTAACCAGTCACATTATGACCGTGCCCAGCTACACACCGTCGCTCCTCGAGAAGATCCTGACGACGAAGTCGAAGAGGGCGCAGACGAAGATGGCGAGCTTGGACTCGGCACAAATGAATCTACAAGAATGAACGGTGATTCCACAAAACCAAATGGACTATCGTCTTACGCACCAGCCGGTCCTCCCTCAACAGTAGGAATTTCCTCTTTTGGCGAAAACTCCGCAGTCCCATCACAAACAAATGGCGAAACACGATCAAAATCTCCCGACCCGGCGGCGGGTATCCCGCCGACTCGATTTGAGATCTACCCTCCTGTTCAGCCACCAGTCTTCAAGCGCCGACCCGGTAGACCCTGGGGCAGCAAGACGAAATACAACAGCTCGTACATGTCGACGCCGCGCAACGCACGCTCCACGCCACGACGCACGTCAACTTCCATGTTTGGGATTGGATCCTCTGCGTCTGCAAATGCACCAGCTACTTCCGCGCGGAGGGGACGAAGCGGGTTGGTCTCCGAGCTTATCCCTGGTCCTGATAGCCCTTTGATTAGCGGCATGAATGGTACGGATGATCATGACGATGACGAGGAGGAGGAGGAAGAACAACCCCTGCAGCAAGATCAAGAGATGGATGAACCAGTCGAGCCTGATGAAGTTCTGACAAACGGCAACGGAAATCTTCCCGACGCCGCGATCGAGGTTGAACCATCATCAACCGACCCCAAAGGCGAAGATGAGCCCATGACGAACGGTATTGAGCAGGCCGATGCTCTCTCTGCCGTGGGCGAGTCTAGTACCACAAACACGACCAATAGCACGGGCAATCTCACGCCCCGTCGGACAACGCGACGATCCATCGCCGACGGCGAGAAGAGGGCGACGAGAACGACGCCTGTTAAAGCTGCCTCTACCACCACGAATTTACCAACAACCAATGGACACGGAACCGGCAGTGGCGATAGCGATATTGATGCCGATGGCGAGATTGACGACGATGTGCCGATGGCCTTGTAGTCTGTCAAATGGAAACGAGAGTTTCGCCTGTTGTTGTATGCATACACCCTCTTTCTCAACCGTCACATTGGCCTTTACTTCATTCTATTCTACTCTATCTGTTTCCATACACTACTTTAACCATACAATTCTATTTGCGACTGACCCTGTCGAAAGGGGATTTACCACAAACCGGTGGAAAAGGGGGAAGGAGTTGGCGTTTTGCTTATTTGTCTGTTTAGATTACATGAAGTACACTAGTAGGAATACCATCATCGTCTATTTCTGACTAACATTCTCCAACCATAATGAGACAAGGATGGATTCCATCAGTCACAAGACCTCCTCCCTACTCACTACTATTGACCACACACGTTATGACTCAACACTAGTAGTCAAACTACTACCGGTCGTTGGATCTAGCTATTTCCCGCTTGTAACTATTGTATTGTATTGCCTAGTCTTCTCAACGATATTCAGTGTATCCAAATCAGTAATTGGGTAAGGACAGCTATCGCAAAAGGTATATACATCAATTGCTCAGTACACAGAGTATAGTTAAAATGAACATCAAGGCAAAAAAAGCTATCTCTCTACTATTCTCATTAGACCAGTCCCATATGTATCCCGGCGCAAAGAAACTAAGCGCAGAATCCACCATCAACACCAAATCACCGCGCCAGTCATATACGGCCGACTCGAGGATATACTTGACCGTACGCGCAATATCCATGGGCTCTCCCATTCTTTTGGCAGGAAAAATGTCGGCAATACTGCTCTCGTCATGTTTCCCGGCGTTGATTGCGTCGTTGAGGATTTTCGTCTTGGTGGCGCCCGGCGCAATGGCGTTGACGGGGATACCTTTGGTCGCATATTCGATGGCAGCTGTCTTGGTCATGCCCACAAACCTGAATCATGAAACATGTATGTCTATCTGGTGATCCCGCGAAGTCTGACCTGGTGAATGACTCACAGCATCCTTCGTAGCCACATACGAACCTTGATACAGAATCCCCCTTCTACCGGCAACAGCACGCCAGATTGATGATACGCCCATTATCCCCTCGACTCCATGTGTCTGATCTGGTGCTGCATAGCCCAAATGACGCCTAGAACATACACGTCAACATCTGCTGGAAATCTTCTAACCCCTTCTTACAGTTGAAACAAAAGGAGGCTATTTTACACCTCCGAGGGATAATCTATTACCTGCTTATGCCTCGTGTAGACAAAACAACATGTATTGACTGATTATCCAATGAACGTTTAGAAGAATAAATTTGATGCTCTAGAATTCGACCAAAAAACCCAAAAGGCAATGAGGGACCGTGACATGATATTCTGTCTTTATTTCTAGACAACAATATCAAACCTAAAGCTTTGGCACGGAACTATAATATATTCAGGTCAAATCTCAAGCTCGTGTATCAACAGTCATGGTCCAAATTTATTTCTGCTCTCCCTTGGTGAATTTCGCAAGACCATCGAGCCAGTCTTGATGTCCCAACAGCATCGGATTTGGCCGAGTAGCGGCCAACTGAGCAGCCGGCTTTCCAATCTGAGATTCCTGCGTCAGAATACGGACAACACCCCATTCCGTATCCTCAACAATCCACGCATGATACACATCCAACGCAGTCTCCTCGTCGCCCTCCTGCCACGCACGCCACGCCAACCGACCGGGTGTAGTAGCAGTAGGCGCAACAGATTCCCAGACCTCAGACTGTAGCGGCGGAAACCCGAACGTTGAGAAGCTGAATTTATCCGACTTTTCCAATCGTGGACCCGATGCAGGAGGTGTAATCTGGCCCACGTTCTCGTAGTATTTCTCCCATCTTGTGATGTCGACGAGATTCTGCCAGATCTGTTCGGCTGTCAGGCCTTTGACGAAGATCTCGTTGGAGACGTAGTTGTCGGTGGTACCGGGCAGGTACTGCTTGGGCCAGATGATGTCGGAAGGCATTTTGGTCGACTATCACCAGATATGGTTGTTTTTCAATGAGATTATGCAAAATAAAAGGTCTCTTGGTTTGGCTGTTCGATGTTGGCGTACGCGTCAGTCTAACAACACATAGATATATATGCCGTCATTGTCAGGTATCAGTGCGAGGTCTTCACATACAATTAGACGAATAAATATGAGTACTTTAATCGTGAAATGGTCTAGCCAGATGCTTGAATGATGTCGAAAGTTGTTATCCAGAGCAATTTATCATTTATTTATGTATTCCAATCGTCCTTGTTCACATCGAGCAGCATGATGCCCCCCCCCCATCTGGAAAAACTTATAAGCGCCGCTTAGTAATTCACCATCTGTCAATCTCCAATTTCCTCAAATTTGCGTCATGTAGAATCTGATCGAAAATTATTCCATTCAAGGGACAGATTGTCAACTATTCACCGGGAGGAAAACCGCAAAATTGGATCTCAAGCAAATAATTTCTCAAGGTTCTCATCCTTCGTGGTGACGATGCGGCCCATTAGCTAAGGAAGTTAGGGTTTGTGTGGGATAGCCGTAAACAGCTTCACGTCAATTGGCTTGCGCTACTAGATTGATATTTACGAGAGAGTACTATGTAGAGCATAAGAAAGAATGTTCATTAAAAGTAGGTATACCGAAAGCTCCACTAAACGAGGCCCTGCTTTTACCCAGCCTTTTACGTAGTACGTAGTCTGGTAGTCACTTTCCTACTGTCGAAGAGGACTATGAATGAGTATGTCCAGTTATACTCTGCTGATATTGAAGATTTTACGATTTTATTTGCAGTATACCCGAGCATCTTAGCTAGGGCTATTGTGATCTCTAGGGCTTAGGATCTTGAAGATATCTGCTATGCGAACGCTTCGTCGAAAGAGGAAACAATTCTAAAAGACCCTCTATTAGTAAAACTGTCTTATGACGATTTATCCGACTCGTCAGTCAAATACTAAGTGGTTTGAGTGAGCGCGAGTCTGAGATAAGACCTAATTAGTCAGCAGACTGCGAGCGACCTCACAAAAGCAGCTGAAGAGGAAGTCCTAGGGAAAGTATGGGTTGTATTGGTACCTGGGTAGTAGTACTATCTCTAAGCTGTCGAGCCCTAGGGTGTCGCCCAATGTCGGTATATCCATGGTTATATCCGCGGGGGCTATCATGGTAGACTAGGGTTAGTCGCCCCGGTATTACGAGGCAGTTCCGTGGTCTTGGGGGAACGCTATCTGAGTGAGTGGGTAACTAGCTGTCAGATTATTTAAGTTTGATGGTTTCCATGTGTAGAGAGACCATGAACGCGTTTATGCTGTTGGTCATTTATTTGTTTGTTTTTATAATGACCCATTGTGCCAGATATTCTGTCATTACGTCAACGTGGAGTTTGACTCGTCCCTTTTGCTTTTTCTTTTCTCTTAGTTGTGGGTAGCGGCGTGTTTTCGGGGCTAGATGCGCTGTCACTCAACTCGCTAAACGACGAGCGACAAGTACCTAAGGATGCGCAAGCCCCGGTTGCCGGTCGGAGTCAGTTTTTGATTCTCGCATGTCAATTGCGTCGTTATTCTGCGTCGTTATTGGAATTTATGGTCTATGCTCCTTGAGATTAGTAGTACTGATTAGCTGTCGGTGGCAGATGCACCTCTTTGCATTGCCCATTGCGGAAGAAAAGGACTGCGGTCCTCCTCCCCGAGTACATACCACACATATGTGTGTGACGGCGTGACCCACTTGAGTTGAATGGCCGATTCTGCCCCTTAGCGCCTGTAGACCCATGCAATTCTGTAGCAAAACAATCGCAGCTCTTAAGAGACATGCCAGGCTGCCAGCGAAGACGAAGGTAGTAGCTCCCTTGGGCATCTAATGCACAGACCGCTGCTTATCAATATGACAGGTCAATCTCCCTCTGCATGCATAACGGCAACGCGCAGACCAGCCGCCGAAGCAGACGAGCGCTCTTATCCTGCAAAAGGTGACAGCCGACAAGTACGCCAAGTCACCTCATCACATTGCACCCGGAAGTAAACCCCAGTCCAGTCACGGTGTTCGTCCCGCCACAGCCGAATGTTTTGGTTCCCACTATGCGTTCATTCGTTCCTTCGAGCACTAATCCAAAAACCTGGCACCAGACTTGTGTTAGATTGACGCAAGAGCGGCCACTTATGCAGCTAATCGAGTAGTTCGTGACATAGCGGCGTAGCTTAATGTCTAGTGTCGATACGGCGATACCTACACAATACGACGTACGGATAGACTGATATCATCATACAACCGTTGCGTAAGCGTAGGTTGATAGAAGCGGCATAAGTAAGGCGCAAAGATCTTGGACCTTTCCCGCATGACTCTGAAGTCTTCTCCAATAGTCATCAGTCAAGGAAGGGCTGTAGCATCCACGAAGGTCGACGATGATATTTGACAGTCGTTTCATACTAGTGCTGTTTGATTTGTACGGCTCGAGATGACGTGTAATGGACGTTGCTTTTGCTTGAACTCAATCGTAGTGGCATGGCTAGGTGTCCAGCTAATCGTCCCGGTTTACAAGGGGCTATCGTTGAAAAACGCACGGCTCCTCGGAAGCCGTTGAGAATATTTTGTGCGTCCGAACCGAACATTGTGGTCAGCGTGTTACTGCATATTGGACGAGTAGTAATGTGATGCATCTGACACTTCCGAAGGTCGCACAGCTCGCGCTTTCAGAACAGATGACACAGGCGTCAAGAACAGTGCACTTTGACAATGTAACACTAGAAACCACTCTGCGCGAGGTGTTGTTCTTCCTCATCGGCTCCGCTTCGTCGATTGTCTGACGTCTTGCCATGGTCGGTGACTTTGACAGCTTCTCACTTCTCCCCTCTTGAGCTGCTCGATTTTCAATCGGCCGTATGGGTACGAAGGCAATCGTGCATAGTGACCGAATGTCGCTGTGTATACGGAGAAACGTCCCGACGTGCCAAGCTGATTGACCTTCTCCTGGCGTGTGCTGTCAGGGCAATCCACTCTCGAACATATGAACTCCATGTTTGCTTCCGCCTTGGGGTGTAATCGTTCAACGAGCGGCTTCGACGATCACAGGAATGGGTTGTTCAATTCGTCCAGTGCAAATGGTAGAGATCAAGCAAGGCGAGACTGCTTCTTCGTAATGAGTGCAGTCAACCGAGAAGATCTGTCGTTAGTAGGATTGAAGCGAAGCAGTTGAAAAAGTCGAGAGTCGGCGAGTTGTTCAGTTGTCGAGGTCATGGTCGCGATCCAGGGGAAGGAGCGCGCTCACAAAAGAAGGAAGGAAGGGACTGATGACACAAAGGCAGTCATCTGACATTTCTCGGCAAGACGCACCATGGCAATGAAAGTGTTGCCCATGGTCTTTGCTGAGTCTGCGATTGTCCAAATTGGAAAGATTATGAGTTGCAATATCGCTCTTCATTCCAGGAGAGCCTTGAGGTTATAAGCCAGGCCATACTCTGGTACACTAAGCATGCACTACGGAATTAGCTTGCGAAGTACCGCACAATGGCCAATTTGTTTGCTAAACGACTCAAAATGCCATTTTTTTTGTCGCCATGGATAGGCCGACCGTACTGCAGCAAAATTTGGATGCTGATGCTCGATTTGTGGTGACTATTGACGATACTGGTCTACTTTGTGGTTGTAATCTATTTCTCTGATTAGTGTACAGCGTACAGAAACTGGGTAACGATACGATACGACGTATTATAATAGAGTTGTATTGACTAGAACCGGGGAATCAGGGATGGAATGCTAGTAACGCGCACACACCAGGCATCCCACCCTTAAGGCCGATCCCTAAGATTGCCCTTGCATAGAGCAAAGACATCTTGCATATGACTGGAACAGTAAGGCCGTATCGAGGGAAATACCGGCAGCCGGCTGAGGCTGCTTTGGCCGCTGATTGGACGGCTGCGATAGATGAAATCTGCACAGTGGATCTCGCTTGGCCAGACTAGGAATGGCTCAGGCAGAAATCTTCCTGCTTCTTCCTCGTTTGAACGCTAGTGTACGGACTAGACCGATTGCGGTATTATCTTGTATTCTTGTATTGCATACGAAAACTGTTCTTCGCGTAATAATTACTCTATACAGAAAATACAGAAAATATCGAGTCGTCTTTTGAGATTTAACCTATTGCTCGACATGTGACTATTCTCTCATATCAACACCATCGTCAACATCATCAACATAACCATGATGTTACGACAATTGTTGACCATGGTCCCCCGAAGAGTCTACCTTTCCTGGACATCCGGCGACCACCGCTGTCATCTGCGGATCATGATCCACTGCATGAACCTTGAAGGAGCCAGACGAGCCATGGTTCGCGCCGTGGAAAAAAGAAAAAAAGCAGTTGGTGGTGTGGACTCGACAAACGGTCAACCTGCATTCATGTGTAGGCTATGGCGGACTGGCAGTCCATCCTGTGCCTCGATAAAATTGGGCAGAAGCGATCAGACGAGACCTAGACCGTCGTCGTCCAACCCCCCCCATCTCGATGGTGTAAAACAGTACAAGACTACAAGGCGTCCTCGAGAAGGCCGGCCAATCGCCGACTTTTGATCATGTCATCATCGACTGACTAGGCCTATTCGAGTCATTTTTTTCGCCTTTCTTTATTCGCGTCTTCTTCATCTCATTCGCGACGAGTTATCGATAAAGACCGGCTATGGTGGGGTTGATTATCCTTTCATCTGCCTCGATTGCCAGTACTCGTTTTCTTATCTTCTCACATGATCGGAATCTTGCCCGACCAAAAGGCGAGGCTAGGTTAAGCTTCTGGGGAGCCTGGATCCAAACTGTCAAAGAGTCATTAACTGGGGTGCATGCGACAGCCAGCTCAAGGGTCCAAGGGACAGTGTACATCATGCTCGAGTAGTGACTTCTTTTTCCATGGGTGGAGGTTGTGTGGGATGATCGGAAGACTTGGCCATCGTACCGCTATGAAACTTTCTGTACCGAAAATTACCAGTGGGCACTGCTTGTGGATATGGCATGTAACCGTTGTACCGAACATACATACATACTACATAGTAGTAATGTAGAGACGCATTCGTCTGTCTCTCTTACGCATTGATATTCGCATGTACATAGTACTAATGAACTTCGACGAGAGTATTCAACTCAGTCACCACTCAGCCGAGGACGACAAAGTGACTTGCAGATGTATCAGAGCCATCGGAAAACAGTAAAATACAGAGTCAATGTGAAACACCAAGCCAATCAGTCGAGCAGACGCAGCTGTGGCGCTGCAGCTTGATTAGCAGGCTGCTGTATGAGTGGACAGACGTATGGATCTCATGTCGCGTCTCGACCAATCTGGATGCGTGCGTTAAACCAGCCAATGTGTGTGGTATTACGCATTTCTAGCGCAGACGCTCTCGACTGGTCGCTGTAACGAATACTTACTATGTAGTATGTAGTATGTAGTGTGTAGAGCGTACAGTCTGCTTACTGTTCTTACTGTTCTTACTGTTCTTACTGTACTTACTGTACTTACTGTACTTACTGTATGTACGTACTTACATGTGCAGCGCTGCGTGCTCAACTGCCCTAAGGGCAAGCCAGAAATGGGCGTTCGTGTCGTCAGTATTAGTACCAAAGTATACTTACTTACTGTACTTAGGTACTTGCCTATACTTACTGCACGCAAGCGGCAACCACCACCCCTCCCTCTTTCCCAAAGGCAAAAAGTAACTTACCTTACTAGTCGGTTCAAGGTTGCCTCTTTCCATTAAAACATCCAACCCACATCCATCGCCTTCTCCATCTCATCATCATCATCACCACCTCCTCCTCCTCCTCCTCCTTCATCCATTCTCATTCCATCCTTAAAAAAGTTCCAGACCCAGAGTCTTCTACAGCTGGTACTGTTGCCTTGTACCTAACTCGTACCTCACTCTCTTCTCTCTTTTATACCTATCTAACCAGAACCAAAACCACAACCACAACCCACCCACCTACGTATTATACTTATCCTCGAAGCTTCCTATCCCTCTCAATAAAAAACTTGGGCGCGGCAGAGGTCCGCGAGCTTGTCGTCCTGTCTCAGAAAAAATATCCCCTATGCCTCGCTCCGATTCCCAGAGGTTGGTCTACTGACGTCGCCCGTGTTTCTCTTCAAATCTGCTTTCCCCGTTCCTGATTTTCTCGAGAAGCTCTGTCTTCTTTTGCCTTTGATTTTCTCCCCCGAGAATTCCTGCCCCGTCACCAACACAAGCTTGGTTAAGATTGAGAGATTGTTTCCCTGTTTCCAGCACTAACCATGCTCTCCAATACTAGCCCTGACTTCGAGTTGATTGTGCGCCAACAACCGGAGCAAGCTCGCGTGGCCGGGGGCAAGGAAAAGGGTACGTTTTGCGTTTCCTTTGTCAAGAGTCGTCTGGGCAAGCTTGCTAACTCATCCCCCGCAGAGCGCAAACCAGTTGATCCGCCGCCGGTGATTCAGCTCAAGGTCTCGCCACAAAACACCTATCTTGCCCAGTAAGTGATCCGTTGCGTTTGAGCTTTCAGGAGCAAGCTAGCCAGCTGCTACAGTTTGAAGCAAATGCTCACGTTTAGCAGGCATTACCTTCAGAGTCCCTATTATTTTATGTGCTGTAGCTTATACCATGCCACGGAAGATCACCCAGTTCACTCCAGTCAGCCCTCCACAGCTTTGGCAGGCACTCTCGTTTCTTCACTGCATCGTTTGAAGGATACAGACAATACTGGTGAGTGACGTCTGTTTTTTGCGTCCTTTTGAGCCAGCGAGAAGCTTGGGTGACGTGGACGAGCCGCTGACTGATTCCGCTCGAGCAGATGGAGGATTCTTTGTTTTCGGAGACTTGTCCATCAAGGTTGAGGGCGAATTTCGACTGCAGTTCACTCTCTTTGAGATGCAAAAGTAGGTGGTGTGTCAATTGTGTTGGTTGTGAGCTTCGACTAATTGTTGTGGTAGGGACAATGTCGTGGCATTGAAGTCGATCGTGTCCAACTCATTTCCAGGTGAGTATCTCCTGCGGAGGCATGGAATCTCGCGCGCTAACCAGAGGATCAGTGTTGACACCAAAGAATTTCCCTGGAATGAGAGAGTCCACACAGCTTTCGAGGTCATTTGCCGATCAAGGGGTGAAATTAAGAATCCGCAAGGAAGCGCGGAACGCACAGTGCGTTGCCGCCGCTCTTCAACTTGAAGAAGATTAAAGGACAAGAGTTTACTGACAGATGACAGAAAACGCGGAGGCGCAACGAGACATGAAGAATATGCTCCAAGCCTACCTCGCTCACCTGATCGCCCACAAATGCCGCAAATAGTCTCCAGCGCCTTCCCAGGATACCCTCAACATGGCTTCTACCCTACGACGCCGGCTCCCAAGCGTGTTCGCACGTCGATGGACATGGACCAAAGAGTGTTTGAACCTGATGCGCGGTATGCGCCCACTTATCAGCCCACGACGATGTACTCGAATCAGCCTGGACCATACCAAAATCCGATCGGATTCGGATACACTGGGCAAGCGCAGCATGTAACCATGCCGGAATACGGCGTTCGACCGCAACAGCCACTTACGAGCACGGGCTCGTCATACCCTACTTCGGAAGATCCGATGCTGGCCATGAGATCTTTCAATAATACGGGGTATATCAACCAACCAAGATATCCTACCTAGACGGGATGATAGGAAATCAAGATGGAGAAACAAACTACGTGTATTCTATTGTTATGTCGTACGAAGAGAGCATGGTGGCGTCTACCATTCTTTTGCTTGGAGTTCCGGATCTTATCCTTATCTGTTAGAGGAGCGCATGGGACATGGGAGGTATCTGTGAGGTTTTGTATTGGCTTGGACTATTGTCATATTTCCTAGTTATTTAGGATCCAAAAATATCATTACCTAGTTCACTGCGGAAATTCCTACCACTTTATTGTTTTAGAAAAAAGTTCCAGGCGTCTTTAAAAGGAGCGACAATCTCTACTACTCCTTCAATGGTAACGCTTGGAAATACAGTCGTCTGCTACCACAAAATTGCCTGCATACAGTATGAATAAACTTAGGGTTAGTCGCACGAAGCCCTTGATATATAGCGTGTAGGGCTTGACTGGCCGGCCTATCGACACTAGCCTAACTCAATAAATCCAACTGAACCCTGCTAAATGACCCCTACATTTTAGCGTCTAGGGGCTAATATGAATCTTAGTTAGGGCTGTTGGGCGGCCGTCAGCTTGGCGCTTATTGTCATGTTGGTTTCTTTTTTCACATCGGACGTCTGAACAACTTGCAAACATCGAATGATATTTCTTTTAGATTTACGGCGCGCGGGGACATATTCTCATATGGAACAGGTGGTTCACAGCTACTAAGACGATAAACTGGTTGCTTGCGATATCCGCTAATTACTTGGTGAACATTGCTGCCTGAGTCAGGGAAGCTTTTAAAATGTCCTCCTCCAACTCCAACCTCAACCCCCCCAATCCACAGGCACTAACAAAGTCCCTTCCAACACTAAGCTGCGAATTCTGCCGCCACCGCAAAATAAAATGCGACAAACTCGATCCCTGTACCGCGTGTCAAAGAGCGGGCGTAAAGTGCGAGTCTATTCGACGCAAGAGGTTGCCTCGGGGTCGACATATTTCCAAATCTGTGGCGAATAGAGGCGGAAGTAATACGGCGACGAGGCGTGATGCCTTGAAGGACAAGATTGATCGGTTGGAGGCGCTCGTTCATGTTGCGTTGGGTGAAGGGTATGGGAAGGCAGGGCATGATGCATCTGCGATGGGAGGGAGTTCGATGGCGGCGCCGGGGGCCAAAGACGTTCTTAGGAAGGGTGAGCAGGGTAGCGGCGGTAATGGGTTTGAGCCGGGACCGAATGCGTTGGTTTCGCAGTTCTGGGCTAGTGTTATTAATGAGATTCGCGAATCGAGGGGGTTTGCGGGTGATGATACGGACGGTGATGATGATGATGATGATGAAGACGATGACCAAGACGACGATGACGATGATGAAGATGGAGAACAAGGCGAGACGCGGAAAAGAGCGCATAATCTTGCACAGCAACCAAGTCTGGGGTATATGCCATTCATGGGCTTGTCAGTAGGACGACTGGGCCATACTCTACCGCACTCATTGTCCATACGCCCCTCACCCGCCGTTACGACTGCATTATGTGATATCTACTTGAACCAAGTCGACCGAATCATCAAAGTGCTGCATCGACCTTCCTTGAAACGACACCTCTTGGAAGGCAGCCCCTATCCCGCGTTCAAAAGCTCTCGTGAAGCCGAGAATGCGCTCGATACAGCGGTGTTTTATGCAGCGGTTGCGAGTATGACGGATAGGCAGTGTTTTAATCTTTTCCAATGCAGCAGGAATGAAGTACTGCCGGAGTATCAGGGTGCATGTGAAATGGCGTTGGAGAGGGCTGATCTGATGCGGACTACTGACATGACGGTTCTGCAGGCTTTTGTTCTTTATCTGGTGTGTTATGCCGAACTGATGTATTGACTCCGCTAATGTTGATGTAGGTGGCTACTCGCGCGCATGACAAAACCCGCGCCGTCTGGACTCTACTAGCTACAGCAGTCCGCGTTGCTCAAGCGCTGAACCTGCACGTCGAGTCCCTAGGGCCAACGGAGCCATTCTTCAACCAGCAGATGCGCAAACGACTTTGGTTCACTATATGCCTGCTAGACGTTCAGACTTGTTTCGACCCCGACTCGCGACCCCTGATACCCCTTGAGATGACACAGCCCACTTTCCCGCTGAATGTGAACGACTCGGATTTTGACCCTTCGTTTGTGGGCAACAATCTACCGGAGCGTGATGAAGTTACCGATACGACTTTTGCATTGTTTACATATCACTTACAGACCTGTGGGCGGCGGTTGTATTACCTCCCTCGTGGCGGGCATGCGGCGCGCGAAGATATTCTGTCGAGTTTCAGAAATCGCGTCCTGCCGTTGACGAGACATTGTAATCCGGACGATAGTGATTACTCGTGGTTTGTTTACTACGCATCGCAGAACCTGATATCCTCGACACAGTTGCATGTCTTTAGACGACCTGACCACGATAGTCAGCAACAACAACAACAACAACAACAACAACAACAACAACAACAACAACGACCATCTCTACTCGAACTGTGTCTAAAGAATCTCGAAAACATTCCCCGCATCCATGGCGATGACCGCGGCGAAGGATTCAGGTGGTACGTAATACCCCAATGGCCGCAGATCCTGCTCGCCATCAAGGAATGTTTCGTCACCACCGACGCGGCTCTGCTGAAGCGTGCGTGGCCGCTGATCGAAGACGCCGTTGGCCACTACGAGAAGACGCACAGGGGTCCGAATACGAGGTCGAGAAAGTTGATGTTGAGAAAGTCGTTAGAGAAGGCGAGGAGAAGAGTTGATTCAATCATTCAGTCTGCCGCGGATGATGATCTTAGCATGGCGAATGGGTTGGAGAATCTGCCAGATATGAATCTTGGATGGGACGAGCTGTTGAATGATTTTTCGTTTGGCGAGTTTCCGTATGGCGATTGCATCGATTGGACGGGTTCGAATGGGTTTTGAGTGTCGAGAACGGTATGTCTTCGTACTCACGTATATTATGTCAGCGACTAGGACAATACTAGAAGTATATATATATATATATATATATATATATAATTCTCTCAACCATTCATGCCTGTTCCACTAAATGCGGCTGCCTGTCAGCCATAATTGGTTCACTGTCAAGAGACTTGTATATTCACAGCTTACCTGTGATGCTTACTGCTTACGCGAAACCGCAATGCTTGACATGCGACATCTCGACCTCGCGTCATTTTCTCAAAATGCTTTCCTATCTAGGCACTGTAAGCGAGAGAGCTTGCTCGCCAACTCGCTTCCGGATTGAACGGTACCTATAGGAGTAGGTATGTGAGGTGAACAGTGAGGTGTAATAGCTGCCGCCTGCGACGCCGCGAAACGATGGATTAACCCCTTTTCCGCACTGCAACCTAGGGGAAGACCGGTAAACAGGCGTTGCCACCGGCGCCGGCATGCTCATCAGGCGAAAAGGCTAATAAAACATGTAGTTTCACATGGTCGAAGCATCGGACGCGGGGCCAGCTTTCGGGGTCGATAAAGAAGAAGTATTTGAGAGAGGCGCCGTTGGCACGTTCAATGCCATTGCCATCACGATCCCTGAGAATCTGCAATCTACATCTTCCGGCTCGACCAGTCCGGCGAGTCAGTCGAGTTGTGTTGAGAGAGCGGTTCCACGAATGGACCCGGGCGATTCGCAAGGGTATGGGGAGGTGTTGTTATCCGCGAATGTTTTTCAGAGTCTTCTCTCCCAGACGCGGTGGCATGAAGCGTGACGGTGGCGCAAAGTCCTTATGATCATTTAGAGCCTAGTTCACGACACAGAGGCTCTTTTGTCTCGAGCATGATCTACATGCATACGATAGCCCCGAGATACTGGCCTTGCGGAAAGCGCATGTCGATGAAGCGCTGCAGTCTTTGTCCCTCTGGAACGAGCAATGGAAGCCTCGCTATCAAGATCAGAAACGACTACAAAAGTCGACGATAGATTTCAACGACGACGATATAATCAGTTTCTGCCTTTTTGTCACATTTGCCAACACCTGCGACGAGACGTCAGCCGTGCTATGGAATAGGGATGCGTTGATTACCGAAGAAGAGGGAGATGTTATCTGACCTCGCAGTGGTTTCGGAAAGTTTCTATAGACCCTGTCCAAGGGATTCACGAGTTCAAGTCCAAGCCCATCTGCGCAGCCTGGACATGTCGCGCCGCAGAACTACAACAGGCCACCACGACAACTGCTACAATTATCATGGAACATCCTCGTCACGGCGAGTATATTCCTCAAACCAAACTTTTTCAAAGCGTCCCGATGACGAAAGTTATACCAAATACGCAGGCATGCTCGTCGAGGATCTAATATCAACGTCGATCCCGAGATATACATACAAGAGACACTCCAACAACGCGACATATCGATACACGAAGAGGAGACTCTTTCGAACATCCGTTGCATGTCGACCGCCGTTTGCAGTGATTGAATCTGCCTTCGGTGAAACTTGCGATTTTCCTGGTGGAATGGAAGATCGGCTGTTATTCAACCTCTCAACGCCCAAGAAACTCCGCTCAGAAGAGGCCAGGATGAGGAATATTATGCTGATATATTGGAATGATTGGGCCATTGTATCGATACGCTTGATCTATTGGAGACGAGGTCCGGCGTTTCAAAGGAATATGCATGTCATTCGAGGACGAGGCCTCAATATTGATAGGGGTTGTATTGACGACAAGATGAATAGGGCGGTGGTCGTTTGTCGACAGGCGTAGACTTATACACAATGTGTATTGACTTATAGACAATGGCGAGAGTGTCAAACAAAGCGTTTCATGGGACAGGTCGAGTGTTTGTATTGTTCGAGATCGAAGGAAGTTGCCGTCCTCTTTTTCTCCCAAGTCTCTCTGCCCAGTCTCGACATCTCTATCTCAGGCTCCTTCTCAAGGTCAACATCTCATTCTTCTCTCAATCTTTCTTTCTCTCTGATCCTCAACACCTCATCTCTCCATCTTTGCGAGCTATCACGTCTTCAAAACACTCTTTGTTCCTCCGTATCAAATCTCCCAATCTCGTCCTGGTTACAGCATCAAACAAAGCTGGTTTATCCAGCACACACCGCGACAATGACCAAAATCCTCCAACCACACAGCATGAAGCTAGTCTTTGACTGGTTCGAGCTCGAGGAAGACGCGTATCCAGACGTCGGTTTGCCGCTAGGCATCACGGTCTTTGTCGAGCTCCAAATTGAGCCTGACTCTGTGTTTACCGTCATGAAAGGTGTTGACGGTGTGATCAATTTCGAGTCTACTTGGTACAAAGGCGTTACCAAGATTGCAGACAGAGCGCCGACAAGCGTCGAGGACGTGGGTTGCAATCTCGAGACTGAAGAGGGGCATCATCCTGATCCTCAAAGAGACATGTATTCTGCAGATGATCTCGACGAAGGCCAAAGCATCGCATCATCAACAAAAAGCTCAGATACCGTGCGACCATCTACAATCACGCCAAAGCCAAGTAAAATTCCCATCCGCAAATCTGGCACGGACGGGGCATTCGACGACCTCGATCTCGAGCTTGACCTCCCCCCAAGTCCAACGCTATCATCAGAAGACTCATTGCCCTGGCACTCTACCAAAGACACCGACAATTACTCAGATGGTGAAAACGGTCAGACTGGAATCGATCTTGACGACCTCTTCTCCGATCTAGAAGACATCTACCAGCCCATCCTCCGCCACGAAAATGGCGACATCACTCTCCACGCCGCCCGCGAAGTCGAGCCGGGATTCTACAGAGTCGAAATCGCATTCTTCCGACACTTCACCGTGGACACGCAGGGCTGGTATGGCGTTGAGCTATGCGACGTCGTCAAGACCTGCCCCCCCGTTCCCGGTAAACTAGTCTTCAATCTCCAAAAACACACTTCGCTAGCCACTCAGATCATCGGCCCGGACGACCTTCACGACGTGGAAAATGGTTCTGAAGAAGCCTCCTTCGATCCAAGGGACGAGCCCTACCTTGCGTTTTGGGTGTGGACGCATGCTACCTATCTCGAGTTCTGGGGCGAGGGGGAAGTTGATAAGACGTATTATGATGATTTGATCGCGCCAAATGCGTATTTAGATTCAGATGAGTTGGTGGATTATGTGGGGTTTATGTTCAAGACGAGGGATAATGAGGATGAAACAGATGAAACGGATGAAACGGATGAAAAGGTGGTGCAGTCGAGTCATTACATGTCGCCTATTGCTGAGGAGGAAGAATGTGAAGAAGATGACCAGGTTGATGATGTGATACCGGGGGATGTCACGGCATTGGATGTGGGTAATGTCGTATCTCGTCCTGAAGAGTGCCCTATGACTCCTATTTCTGAAGAGGAGGAGTGTGAAAGTGAAGAGGATGGGGATGTGATATGGGAGGATATCCCGGTACCAGATGTTGGCAATCTTGAATGTAGTCCTCAGGAGGACTCCGAGTCGTCTTCTGACGAGGAGGATGTTGTGGATATGGTGCCGGAGTATGTTACAGCCGTGAATGTTGAGAATATTGTATCGGAGTCTGAGGAGGCCGTGGTGAGCCCTTTTGTCGAGGAAGGGAAGGTCGATTTGGAACTGGAGGACGCCATAGAGTCGAATGTCGAAATGGTCACATCTACTTCTGCGGAGGACTCCGTGCTGTCTATCATCAAAGATATCGACAATGTGATTCCGGAGGACTCCGCAACACCAAACATCGAAAACGTCGCATCCGAGTCGAATCAACCCACCAGATTGCCTACTATCGAGGAGGAGCCCGCCGAGAATCCGACACAGAAGGACATCACCGCACCAAATTTTGACGAAGCTTCTCCTCTCACGAGCAACAACCACCCTACAAATGACGTCGAAGAAAACAATCTTCAAACCAGCGCGCCCTACCACTCTCCTCCTCTCCCAACGTACGCCGAAGCTCTAGAAGGCTACGAAAAATACCACGCCATGATGGCCGCACGAGCAACTCTTCGACGACGAGTACTATACCTCCTACGCCGGTTCCTACCTGCCATCTTCATCTCGGTCTTTGCGATCTGTGCATGCCTGAATGGCCCGCCCGAGACGATTTCGACGCCGACGAATACGCTGCATACGGCCAGGTATTACGCCAACCATCTAGGCGGGATCGGGTACAATGCGCTGAGGAATGTGAACGTGCCGTTTGCCGAGTTGGGACGGTATCAGCGTACAAGGTTTGAGAGTGGTGCGGGTCGTCGTTCTGAGGGTGGTGATGGTCGCGAGGATGTCGGGGATGAAGTCTTGTGGCACACGGTTGGCGAGCTGGAAAAAGCGGGTGTCTCTCATTCGACGGCGGTGGTTGAGGTTGCTGAGTCGACGGTAGAGAGTGTGGTATCGCCATCTGCTGCATCATCGCTTGATGCGGGAATGAGTCCATCACCTCCTGAGATTGCTGCAGAAGCTTCAACATCAACCCTCGATCACCTACCAACAACACGCCCTCCACCAGGAACAGAAACAGAGACAGCGACAGTCTCGCCCGCCATCAAACCATCCCTCCTGCCCCGGCTCTGCCCCGACCGCCACCGCAATTACCACCCCGACTGCCCCCCTCCCAGTCCTCCCCCAGAACCAGCCCTAACCATCCTCGCGGGCTTCACAAAGAACCTATTCCGACACATCGCCTGCTCAACTTCCGCGATCTGCACAATTTCCCGAATAAGCGACAAATACGAGGATCCCAGGGACATTTTTGCGCGGTTTCAGTGTGACGGAAAAGGGGGATGGGAGCCGGAAACCGGACGGGATGGGTTTGATCGGTTTTTGGGGTGGGTGCCTGAGGAGTGTCAATTGCAGCAGGACTGAGCCATAATTTTCTTTCGGGTCGAGCAGATTTGATGGCGGAGGTGTTTGCCTCGCCGCTTTCGATTCAGGTTCTCTCTCTTTTTTTTTTTTTTTTTTGTTGAAAGGCTGAAGGTGTCTGCCTCGCCTATCTCGGTCAACTTGCGGGCAAGTTGATATTTTTGAATCTTTCTGTTTTGGTGGTTCTTTTCTTGTCTATTTTTTATGGTGATACCAAGTTTGTAAATGATTAATGAACCGTCTTGTTCTAACTGTACTCTATCAACTGACATACTTTCATATGAACACCATCAATCGCCAAACCTCGTAACAAACCCAAACTAAGCAGTCTTAAAAGCCGTCAACCGCGCCTTAATCTCGTCCTGCGTCTCCTCTCCACCATCCACAGTCCTCAACAACCCCGTCGCAACATCATAAATCAGCCCGGAAACCTTGAGGCCCCTCTGCTCCATCGCCTCAAGGACAACAGACTTCTCCTTGATCTTCGCAATCCCATCCAACACATTGAGTTCGGCCAATTTGACAATCGCGTTCTTGGCGTCTAGCTTTTCGAGCGTCGACAGATTCTGCGCGCGCAGTTTGCGCAAAGGCAGGAGCCAGGTATCCAGCACACCCAACTTGGAATCGCCCAGCGCAGCGTTCACGCCCCCGCAAGAGGTGTGTCCGCATACCACGATTTGCGAGACTTTCAGCGCACCAACGGCAAAATCAATGACGCATGAAGAGCTGAGGTCGCCCTCGTGGATGATGTTGGCGATATTGCGGTGCACAAAGACGTCGCCTGGCTGAAGACCGAGAATGGTGGTCTCCGGGCAGCGAGAGTCGGAGCATCCAATCCAGAGGATTTGGGGTTGTTGGCCGCTGCCGAGAGAGGCGTATTTCTCGGTGTAGGAAGGGGCCCAGTGGGATTTGTTGAATTCGAGGCCTGATTGGAGCTTGTCTGTTGGTCGCGCGGAAGTGGTGGAAAAATGATTAGTCTGGGGTCTTTTCTTTTTGTTGTTTTGCTTTATGAGAGGGTGACGGGATGGAGAGTGATTGTGGTGGCAGGAACGGCGTGTGTGGTATGCATGTCGCGAAACAGCAAATGTAGATGCGCTGGTTTCAGCAAAGACGGGGCGCAGAAGAGATTTGACGGGCAATTGCAGAGAAGCCATGTTGTCTCGATTGCGATGGCAAATGATGCGCAGCAGAACACAAGATGAAGATGACTCAATCCAGACCCGCCCCAACAATCGAAATTCAACAACAAGTACACAATGGCGCCGATCAGATCAAATCAAATCAAATATCCAAAACTCCAAATTCAAAAAAAAAAAAAAAAAAAAAAGGTAAAGTCACTTGAAGAATTGACGACAAGGTAAAAGCGGCAGATATATACAGCGATGAGTGAGGTAGAGCGAACGAAGTGGTTGAGAGCGGAGGAAAGAAATTAGAGGGGGGAAAAGCGCGCCAAGCCAAAGACGACTCTTTATCCAGACGATCAGAAAAAAAAAACATACCTGCCATTCTGTCTGTATCCTCCCTCAACGGACTGTCTTAATTCTTGCGTGGGGTGGTGGCAGCAGCAGCAGCAGAAGAAGATGTGATGATATCGTAATATGAAGTATGAACAGATGAACAAACAGATCAGCTTTATGAAGATGAAGGAGGAGCGGAGTTGTTCATACTTCAGTCCCGCGGAGTGGAGTGCCTCGAGTCAACGAAAGCGGCAGAAAAGAAAAGCTCTGCTTCTTGTTTAGTTAAGTTGATCCGTATGGCGTATGGCGTATGGGGATGATGGGATGTACTTCGCTCACCGGCCTGCCAATCGCCCAATCACAGCGGTGCACCTCGTAGTATGTAGATGGCTTGGATGTAACTCTTACTACTTAGTTAGTACTTACTACTACTTAGTAAGGGTCCGGCCCCTCGCGTTCGTGATCTCGATTATTACATAGTACCGGTACACCACAGATTACCATGATTATGATCTACATACGTAGCTACATTCACCTGGGTATATCGTATATCGTATATCGTATGTCGTGAGTTTACTGTACTAACCACCAGTTGAGTGAATGGAGCATCTAGTATCTGCACTCATATGTGTTGATCAAAATATATCCTTCTACAGTAACTACTGGTGGCTTGATATCGGCCGTGGATACCCGCGCCGAGTCGCTAGTCCGCCCCAGCCATTCTGCGATTGGGATTACTCTTTACTACTGGACAGCACATTTCATGAGAAATAAAGTATTTTGTTTGTAGATGAGATGCTACCTATGTATGTACAAATGCTCTAAATGTCCAGCAACTGACTCTGACTGACAACCAGCGCCGGTCTTAATTCGCCGTATATAAAACGCCAATCGCAACGCCTAATTCGCTGTCGGGCATCAATAAATAGCGTATGCTAATGCTTTTTCCGTCCAAACATAGATGACAACCGGCGCCATTTCTTCGTCTTTGCTTTGGACTCGTCTTCTTCATGTGTGTGGTCGCCATCGCGTCGCTCGGGATCAACCGACAGATGTCGACCGTTTTCTATCGCCTTGTCCACTTCAACATCCGTGAATCGCTCGCCGCGATCTGCAGTCGTTAGACTCTTGCTGCGTCGCCGAATATCGCTCGATGCGTCGTGTTCCGACAGTCGTTCGCGGCTAACGTCTGAATGCGTACTGCGCCGATTGAGCACTTTCTTTCGACTAAACGAGTTCATGCGTGAGATTGTCGGTGTCGATGGGCCGCCTAGAGATCGGTCTATCGATGATTCGCCCTCCACGCTGAGATACGCTGATGATCTGAGTCGCGGCGACAATGGCGAGTCTGTGCGGCTTGCGTCTCCATTTGCAGGCGATTTGGTGGACCATCCCTCCATGAAGGCAACCCAAGTACCAGTCATGACGATCAATTGTCGCAACTCTTCATCCGTATTGATGAGGGCTGCTTCAGGCGCAGACCTCGTCGAGGCAGTCGAGGGCGATGCTGGAGGGGACAGTTCGTCATCAGGCTGGGCGGTAGGATAGGAATATTGATCAAACACAGTCAACCCCTTTCGAGTCATGGATGCAATCACGGGATGGCGACGCGAGTTGGGGTTGATAACACTAAAAGTAAATCGGCCGGGACTAGACGATGCCGACACAGTAGACCCCGACAGACCTGACCCTTGTCTCGGTTTTTTGTCCCGCGCCACCCATCGAATCTTTTTTGAGCCCGCAATCCCACTCTTGGATACAAGCTCATATGACCCGTTCGGCATTGGAGTACCCTCCCAGCATGCTCCCGAACTGAGAGCGAGCTCGACCTTGGATCCACGCGGGAGATCCTCTGACGATCCGGTCTGGCAGATCGTCGCGACCACTTCTCGCTGTTCAGCGCAAGCTTCGTCCGAGGAAACGCTGCGGTCATCGCTCGTAGGCACATGCTCATACATATCACTAGTCACAATCACCAAATCCTTCGAGCCAAACGCGCGCACATTTCCGAGTGGTTTCGAAAGTCTGCAAACTAGTTTTGTCGTCATATCAGGTGGAAGAATATCATATTTCGGGAATGGTCGAGACGATGTATGGCTCTCATGTAGCTGAAGCAATAATTTTGGTCGCAGCTTCAGTCGGCGTCGACTTGCGACGGGGTGAGCAAACTGGTACAACGTCTTGGGCCGGTTGGGAGCCTGGCGCGGCATGGTATATTTCTTGGCTGTTTTCTGTTCATTTCCTCCTTCTTCCTCTTCCCCTTCGCTCGACGAGCTTGAATCAGTTTGACTTGGTCTGCTAGTTATGATCGGCGGCGGCGGTGGTGGTGTGATGTAAGAAGTCACGCCATCTTTCAGCGGCTTCACAAAGCCCAGAGACTGCGTGATTTGCAACATGGAACAAGCCGCGGGATTCGTCTTGGAGAATTCGTGGCGATGAGCTGCGGCTGCGTCCGCAGTGAAGCCGAGACTCAGTGGCATGAGGTTATGGCCAGCACAATCATGTATCAGATCAGATCGAAAGTTTATAACAACATGATATCAGATATAAGCTTTTCTTTTGCATGAATTCAGAGATACCCCGCGGTTGAAATAAGAGGATGGGTAAGCTGCTCGACGAGACGTTAGCCCAACACATGTACTACTCTATCACGAATGGGTGTTTGGATAACCACCGATTGTCTTCTATCTAGACTAACCAGGTGGAATGCAATAACAATGACAACGGGCGGCGTGGGAGGTTGGAATTGTGTGTTGGTTATGTGGAGGACGTGTCACACAAAATCAGTGTCCGAGCATTGGCTGCAGCTGACCGGATGACTGCAACATGCGAGGATGGAAGGTGGACGAGATTTAAGACTTACCAGCTGAACGAGTTGCAGTCTATGCTTGGGGGGGGGAGGCAGCAAATTCAATTCGTTGTTATAGTATGTATGTAAAATAGTATGTAGCGTTGTCGACCGCTCTTAAATGTGTATGCCTGGAGTATGAGACTCGTGGTGGTAGAGTGAAAAGTATCGTCTCCTTCCCCCAAAATCGAGCAGTGCAGGCAGACTAATTGATTTCAAGGTTGAGGGTACATGTGAAACTTCCGGTAACTTATAAAAATCCTATTCTTAGCTCCGCGGGCTGGATCGTATTTGTATCCCGTAAAAAATCGTATAAGAATTGTCTACGTACGTAGCTGCAGTTTAAATGACACACACTACCTACATCGTAGTTAGTACATACTAAATAGTAAGTTAGGTACGTACGTAGTGCGCTACCGTAAAAGCTTTTCAGCCAGTTCTTCGGTGGATCAGCCCAGCCAAGCCAGCGCCTTTTGCCTCTTAGTTTATTAATTCTGTTCAGCCCAGTCGAATCCAGGAACGTCGACGTGTTTCCAATGTTTTCAGCTTACATATGTTTGATCAGCTAGGACTTGGTTAAGTTAGCTCTCGACACCTGCTTCTGTTAGAATTTGCCAGGCTTCGATAAGCACGTCGAATCCTTTGTTCTGCAAAGTTAAATGCCATTGTTGAGTAATCGCTCGAAGACAAGTTCCGGCCGAATCGAAAAATAAAATACATCTTATCAGATTTGTTATGTTTGTTAGTTAGTTACGCCGGACTAGCACTGACTCAGCGACTCGTCGCTGAAGAATCAGTACGGAACTCCGGCCCAAACGCGCCCATTACCACATAAATATTACGGAACAGCACTGCATTTGGTGAAGTGAGTCAATGCCAAGCCTTTTCTGACAACTGTATTACGCTTCAGTTACCTACATGATACATCTGAATTACGGTTATGTCAGCGGCACCTTATGTCCGTCGATTCAAACACCACGAAAGGTCAAATGCCGGGACGGAATCGACGGATCGCTCTTGTTCCTGAAGCCGGGATATCAGAATCGTCACTATCGTGTGATGTTGGTCGGTCTGCGAGCAACTAGAGACGAGACTATGCTTCATCGAGTAATAGCGATACCTAGTACGAGAACATACCGGACGGAATACGGATAGCTCGCTCTCGAACTTTTTAAAGTTTTACATTGTTATGCAGTAGACATCCAGAGGCTTCTAACTATCCTGATTTGATTTTCTGACAGCCGAATATGAAGCATACTCTACTCCGTATGGAGCATGTCATGTCTTATTGATCCATAAGGACCCGAGGCGCTTAAAAGTTAAAGCCCGAGATTTCGGTCCTTCGGCTGTCGCAAGTTCCGCGTCGGCGCTCGGAAAGTCTTTTCGACGAGGTTGCTTATCACTTCCATTTGCTTCGACTTCTTGCGAGACATACTCCGTACTATGTAAAAAATTGTGAGGCATTTCATCACACAAGTACGGAGTGTAGACACATGACTTGCAAATTTTTGACATGGATCAACTCTGGCGATACGACTAAAAAACAGGTGCGTCATACATTGAAATTGCGGGGGTCCTTAAAATCCGGTCGCGGAAGTCTTGGCACGATCAGCAAGGCGTCTGTTGCTTACGGACGAAAGCGTTTAAATTACGAAACAGGGTCTCCTCGATCGACTGGGTAGTACGGAGTAGGTACGGAGTAGTAAGTAGTAAGTACCAAGTACTACTAACTCCCCTTGGAACCAAGATACGATTACGACGTGCTCGTATTCTCGTATTTGCGTATTTTCACAATCTATCCCGTCCGGCGTACACAGACACACAGACGCAGTAACTATGGAGGACGGAACAGGCAGCGAAATAAAATAGACTCGAGTCTAGTGCGCAAATACCCACCTACTCGAGAAGAATTTGAATTCTGTTGCCTGTCGATGTTGTTGTTGTTGTTGTTGTTGTTGTTGTTGTTGTTGTTGTTCACTCGTTCCTGAAAAGGTATCTTCCATGTTTCTTGTCTGAAGAAGATCATCTTGCCAGACACCTGATCTACTACTACGTAGTATTTGTTGCCTCAAAATTGTGCAGATAATATACGCGTATCAAGACTTGGCGTATATATAGTATTATATAATACATACTGAAAAGCTGCATAACCCTGCACAAATGCAAATCCGTACTAAAGGCAGATCTGGCTGAAAGAGTCCGGGTGCGCACCTGCCGAGCACTAGGAGTCTAGGACATACGGGGGTTAGGGCAACCCGTCACCGCCAAAAGGACCAGTTGCTCCACTTCAGCTCTTCACCGTGGCGTGTTTGGATAAGCTCCTGACTACTCCGTAGATCTCAATCATCCAATCGCAACAATTGTGTTACGACATGTGAGCGACAATTCGATTGTCTATCTGATCCTGCTTTAGTTAATCGAGCTTGACGAGGCTACCGATGCATAGTCAGCAACAGCACGCTTCGTACCACTAGTGGCCTGCGGAAGAGGTTCGCACAACAACCTTTATCTGCGCCATGAGTACAACGAAAACGAGCAAACCGATGGACGAAGCCTCCCCGCGAAAAGCTACTGTTGATACGAGTCGCCATGATCCGTACTATCTTCGCCACCCCCTCAGAACGCTAACGCTGCTCTTCTTAGCTTGGAAAGCGATCCTGTTCTCGATTATCGCTAACTCCCCCGGTCTTGGCTATGATACCTCCACAAATCTGCTGGCGGTCTCTTCACCTTTAGTGACTGTTGAAGTTGATGGCTCGGCCACGTGGCCCGACTCGTTACTGTCCATAGTCAATCCTTCGCCGTCGTGGATCTGGAATTTCGTGAGATGGGATGCTATTTACTTTGTTCGCGTCGCGGAGAGAGGTTATCTGTTTGAGCAAGAATGGGCTTGGGGCTATGGCTGGACGGGGTCGTTGAGCTGCCTTGGTTCTGGTATGTGTCTTGTATGTCTATGTGATGACACTTGATAATTGACTTTGCGCTTCGAACATAGCTTTCGCAAACCCCAATGGCGACGTCCCCCTATCAGCAATCGCATTTAGCGGTATCGCGCTTTCCCATATCAGTCACCTCCTATCGGCATTAGTTTTGCATGCCCTCACACGATCATTGTTCGGATACGAAACACAATCTCAGAAAGCGTTCTGCCTTATTTCGGCGGCACTCCATATAATATCACCGGCTGGAGCCTTTCTCTCTGCTCCATATGGCGAGTCGTTATTCTCGCTTTTGAACTTTACTGGCTTCTACATTTATTCGTCAGCTTTGCTTGCCGAGAATGCTGGACGACGGGCACGGCGTGATATCTTTTTCTTACTGGCGGGTCTCGTATTTGCGACGGCTACTACAATCCGGGGAAATGGCATCATAAGTGGTAGCTTATTCGCATTTGATGCCGTACAGGGAGTCACTCAGTTCTTATATAACGGACTTTCGATTGATCTGATCCGGCGGAATGGGTTCATTGTCCTCGGTGGTAGCATTGTAGCTTTAGGGTCGATCATACCACAGTACATCGCTTACACGGAGTACTGTGTAGCCACGACCCGGCCATGGTGTGAGCAATCATTACCCAGTGTATATGGCTGGGTCCAAGTTTATTACTGGTGAGATACATTCTATACTCGAGGGAAGTGCGTTTCTCACTGACGTCTACAGGAACAACGGCTTCCTCAAATACTGGACCGTGTCTAATCTACCGCTATTCATACTAGCAGCGCCTGTGCTTGCAGCAATGCTATACTCCTCGTTCAGAGCACTGTCAGGACGTCTCGGATCATCACATATCGATCACGTGTCCATAACCAAAATGAACACAGCCCAATCTGCAGTACTTCGTCTCGCAATCGCGCAAGGCATCCTTGCAGTCATGACCCTCACCAGTCTCCACATCCAGATCATTAACCGCATTGCATCTGGCTATCCCGTGTGGCATTGGTTTATAGCTACCTCGGCATGGGGGTCACCCAAACCGCTCGGCAGTCGAATGTTCGCCACAGCGGTTCGAGGAATGGCCATGTACGCGCTGATACAGGCGGTACTGTATGGGTCGTTTCTCCCGCCAGCGTGAGCAGATGTAATGGTATAGATAGAGTATATCATCTGGTTCGTCAGTAATCGAAATGGAGTCGAGATGGACTAGCATATTTAGAGACCCCGACACCCACCACGCTAGACTAATTTGGTCAGCTTTCGTCTAGCTGACCTCCTCACCGATGAGCCAGTACCATCATACCATGCTATCATTTGAATCTGAAACTTTCTACATAAGCACCCGCAGGGTGCGTCGTAGGCAGTAGGCAGCAGGCAGTTACGTGCCTCCGGCCAATTATACACTTCGCGAGCATATAGACCAATCGACTGCCCCGGAAATCAAGCCCATATGCGAGCGTGTTAACGAGCAAGCGAGTACGTGCCAACTGAACTGGGCCAGCGTACGGGCCGGTTTATGGGCATAGAATAAAGTAAATTCTCAAATGTATACAAACAGGCCTGTAACATCTGAAGAAGACGTTTAGTTTATATACTATGAAAACTACACATGCTGATTGGCTGAAACGGTGTATATTGATTACTACATAAACCACTGCCATGGACCGGAGTTTGTAATTCGGAGTGGTGAGGATTGCTGGAGAGTCGATATGAATTAAACATCAACCACCGAGATCATAACCCCTGATGGTGTAGTTGGTTTATCACGTTCGACTGTAATATAATATTGTGATCGAAAGGTCCGCGGATCGATTCCGCGTCGGGGGATCACCTTTTCTTTTTTTAAGGTCTTATTTTTCAACTTTTCTTTCTAACCCACGAATTCAGTACTGGACAAAGACTACTCTACGCAGTAAAAGTGTTTATTCTGAAGTAGAATTTTATCGATTGATGCTCCAAAATTTTGATATACCATAAGACTGGTCATCATTGCCCATAACCCTAATAACCCCTGATGGTGTAGTTGGTAAGTTTGCTTCCAACCGATATAGATGAATAATCGTCTAATTAAGATCCAGGTTTATCACGTTCGACTGTAATATCTCATTGTAATCGAAAGGTCCGCGGATCGACTCCGCGTCGGGGGATCACTTTTTTTGTGTTTCTCGTCTTGTTTTCTGACTTTTTCTCCCTATTTGATCGCTCCATTATTTATGGAATGATCCCGGAGGGCGTTCTTACACGGGACGTATCACTAGTACTAGCGACCTAAAGACTGAGAATTCTTAGAATTGAGCGCATGGATTATGGAGGCTTATAATCCCTCTTGCGGTTGCGATGATCCCACAAAAAGAAGAGGTCGTGGAGACTTCAGCTATATTCTTGGTCGTTTTCGAGGAGTGGCAGCTTGGAGACCTCCCAAAGGAGCTCAGTGTCGAATATAATGACCGATCAGGGCATCCCCGTTGGACTATAGAAAAACCAGCTCGGTATGTCGTTCCGCTGAGGAAATGTTCATACAAACGAGTGTGTGTTCTATCAATATAAACCTCACTTGATGACAGATACCGTATGTATCCAAAAGCGAACCAAAAAAAAAAGATGATATCCCCCGAACCGGAGTCGACGGTGACCTTTTGATAGCATTGAACATTACAGTGAGCCGTGATAAACCTGGTTTTCTAGAATGGAATTGAAAAAGATTGAACACAGATAGTTACCAACCACACCATCAGGGGTTATGACATGGCTGGGCTTCTGTCATATCCATGATTCGCAGTCTGGATATTCCTACCTAGGTATAGCCTCATTCCTAGCCTATGCTGGATGATAGTATATATCAATATTGATGTGGTATGTTTGATTAGATAATCATTGACGGAAGCATAGAGCAACTCAACGCATAGGCTCCCGGTGCAGTCAGAGGATAGAATGATACGAAAACCCATGGGCCTTCTTATATAAGAAACATCGCTGCGTTCGCACACGTTGATTTGACGAATACACACAAACCCGTATAAGGATTGATACGAACCCCACGCTTGATTTGGGATTTATACGAAGCAGCTTAGGGCGTATGTAACGCAGCTAGCCTACGAGGCTACGTCTTATATGTATGGGGCTCACAGCGCAGGTGGCTTGTGAGGCTTCATCTCCCCAAGGCCTGTAGGCACTCTCTTGTATGCTCACCTGTAAAGGCTATAGCCCTTGTATGAAGGCAACTGTACGCAGATATGCTCGGAAAGCACTACGCACAAGCATCAACAGCCTGCCTAAGGCATCATTTTTATGCTATGTGGAAGTCAATTCGGATTCTCATTGAGTATAGGCAGATTGCTATGGAGCATAGAGCATGCCTCTCAATCCTTGCAAAACCGACAAACTAGAAAGTGACCTATATTTACCATTATGATACTACCCCTCTAACGGGGCCTCGTTTTTAGTCGAGTGGTCATTTTTCTGGTATTATTGAATTTCTCAAAAACCTTAACAAAACCATGTAATATAAAGGCCCGTAGCAAAGCGCTTGCTTGATGTGCTATAACTACCCAAAATGAGAAACTCTTATACAGTAATAAAGAATTTGTCTCGAGGGTTGGTCCTCTGATGTTGTAAACCCTGCCAGTATTACCCACCACTTCGGTACCGGACAAACTGATACGCCAAAAGTGTTTATTCTGAAGTAGACGCTACAACATCTCGATATAGCGAAATCTCACAAACGTCGTTAATAACCCCTGATGGTGTAGTTGGTTTATCACGTTCGACTGTAATATAATATTGTGATCGAAAGGTCCGCGGATCGACTCCGCGTCGGGGGATCATCTTTTTTTCTTTTTTACCTCTAAAATGTCCTTCATGAGACATTATTTATATTCTTTTTTTTCTTCTTTTTCATTCAATCTCGTCCACAGCGTGTCACCGCCGACCGACTCAGCCAACAACGCTCTTGGAGTATTGCTGATGGTTACACTGATCTATTATGTGTATGTTCATGAGGCTTATTATGAAACCCGGTATGGTATGTTCATGTTCGTCTGGGCCCTTTTTGAATTTTATCTGGCTTTGCTTATGCCTGTGTTTTATCATCTGGATTGAGCATGAACTAGGTGATTGTGATTGTACCCTGATCCTTGACGTCTTGCCCCGAGGGACTTGCTTGATCAACTTACTGAAACTCGAGTGGATTGCCCGTTTACTCAAAGAAAAAGAAAAAAAAAAAAAAAAAAAAAAAAAAAAACAGCCATTGCTTGGTTCCTCCTTTCGTTTGCTATGCTTAATTTGGCAGCGTGCGGCTTGGGAGAACTCGAGTTTTGGCATGGCGTTCTCTCTGGATTTCACCCAAGGTCAAGAATGTCATACCCCCCGTCTACAGCCTTTCCAGGATGGCGGGCGGATACACGGAAGACAATGGCAGTTTCTTTTCAAAGCACAAGGACACAGCTCTGAATGAACGAAAGAGAAAGTTGCATGCGTTGGTGTGAGCTAGCAATCTACTGCAGTTCAATTGCTGGATAGAAGGGAAGAGTAGACTGTAGAACGCGACTGGCTGATTTCTAATCCGATTCCATATAACTATACTATGGTTGTCCCATGATGCTCCAGGCGTCAACGATGATGGTGGCGGTAGCTTAGTTAGCTTGCCAGTCTGAGTCTGGAGTACCATACCGTATGGAGACGCCGATACGGGCATTCAATTGATCCGTGACCGCCGCACTATGTCATCCTTAGTGGGCGGGCCCTGCGGAGCTAGCTCTCGTTAGCCTCTCTCGTGACAACTACTTAGCTACTCCAAACCCCATCACCATATTACTTGGTATTGTTCGTTCATATCCATCTAATCGCTTGTCGTCCTTACGAGTTGGTTCTATTTAATCGAGTATTCATCTATTCCTTATTTCGAGAACCTATCATCTCTGCTTGTGAATCGACGAAAGGTGCTCATCACTTGCCTCACTGCACCGCGCCTATTTCATTATTATCGTCCGGCTCCTCTTACTACAGGCAGGAACGATTCCTTGAACGGTGTCTCGGATCTATTTAAACACTACTTTCGCTCGCCATCATTGCTTTCGGCAGATGCCAATTATATCAACCCGGTGCCAGCTTTCCAAACCGCCTATCAATCCCATTGAGAAGTTTCCCTTCTCATGAGGTGCTACATTGAATGAAAGTGTACGTTTCATCACCCATACTCAATCCCCCGCTTGCTACGTAGCTTCACTTCCCGTCCAGCCACGCTCACTGACCCTAGTACGAATATACGTTGATTTGTCATCTCCACGCTTCTCTCCCCCGAACGTGAACGCCGAAACCGAATCCTGCGATGGACAGAAATACAGCAGACCGAATCGCCTCAATCCTCACCTCAGAAAACTTCCAGAATGGACACGAGATATCAAGAGCCACATCTCCGGGCGGAGAACCCGTGGAAGCAGACGGCTCAAAAAAGGCCCGAGTGCGGCCTCGCACCTACCCATATTTCAGCTACTTGCCCTATCAGGCCGAAGACGACGACCAACGAGAGCGCAATTTACACGAGATTTTGAGCTGTTTATACGTTGCTATTAAGGCCGGGGATTTCAGTCCCGGCGCCGTGCATTGGACTCGGGAGTTGAGGGGATGGCTTTCGTTGAAGTTTGATCCTACTCGAGAAGAGCGCATTAAGCTTGTGAGACTTTATTATGAATTGTCACTTGCGCCGGGGATAGATCCCAATGTGGCGGAACGGTTTGCGAGCATGTTCATGCTTCTTACAAAGTAGGTTGTCCGTTTGCTGGATCATATAGGTGACTGACGGGCATAGGCGCAAACATTACCTTCGACCGGTCAAAGACCTAGTGCTCGACTGGAAACCCCTTTTCAAAGAAATTAAAGCTTTCGTGCTGCCGACAGAATCAGGCTTGATACAATCTACAAACTTGAAGCGCAACATCAAGACCCTCACAAAGCTCTGTGCGTTTGCTCAGCTTTATTTCGACCCGTGCGAAGTACCGGCGATGCTGGAGGAATTCCTTCCTCATTTCACAACTTCATTTTCAGAAGGAGCTTTCGTCGTCGTTGGGTTGATGAATCTTCTGCTGCCCACGTCTCCCGCACCAGAACCCCGAGATGATCTGCGGCCGCAGAAATTCCTTCCCACCTACTTCCACCTTTGGTCTTTGGTCAATCGGTCAAAGACGTTCGACATGAATTTTTTGGATCTGCTTTCTCGACTAGCAAGAGACTCGTTACCGGCATCTCATATCCCGTTCTCCGAATATGGCATATTTACCAAAGATCAATCCTCCGTCATCTTCACAGCCATTCTCCGATTGCTTGAAATCCCCGTCGGACAAGCAACTTCTCCGTACAGTGCTCTTGTCGATATTTCGTCTGGTCTGGGTATCATGCTCGACCGTGATTCAAGGAAGCACCCCGTTGCGCATCACATAGCCCGCTGGATCGTGATGTCCTTGTCCCCTGCATGCTTGGATTCACCGGACTCAATCCTTCATCAACTAGAGGGCTTGATTCAGGCTGTAGAGACTTTCTTCCACCCTTCCAACTCTGGCAACTGGACCAAGACGCTTGCACAGTTGGTCTACTACCTATCTGATTTCTTCATTATGCGTTGGAACCGCGAGCACAATGGAGAAATGGAGGTACCTCCTGAGAGAAAACTCAACGAGCCTTTGAGAAAGCGTTTTGTATTGTGTTTGCGTGACGTGATCTTCATGGGTATCTACGCAAAGAGTGGAACCGCTATGAATTTCTCGCTCTCTACCTTGCAAAGTCTAGCGTACCTCGAGCCTCAGCTGATTTTACCTGGTGCTTTGCAACGAATATATCCATCTATGCAAGGCTTGGTTGAAGTGCACCGAACAACTTCATCACTCAGGTCCTTGCAGATTCTATCCAGAATCATTGCTCGCACCAAAGGATTTCGTTGTCACATGACAACTCTGCTAGGTCTTGCTTTGCCTGGTATCGATGCAAATGATCTGGAGAAATCTATGCATGCCTTGTCATTTATTCAGTCAGTCTGCTACAACATTCCCTTCGAGGACTTGACAAAAGGACGCGACGATGTCAATTGCAACATGCTAGCCATGCAATGGATAACTGGCGAGGTTGAGAGAATGGAGGTAGAAGGTGCCAATGTGCAGCTCAACTACGACGCAGACTTGAGCGACGAGACCGAGGAAATGATTCTCCGTTCATCGACCACCGGATTTGGCGAGTTTTTGATTTCTTTTCTCGGACGAGTATTTACTCTTTTGGAGAATCTCCCTGATGCTTCAAGAGTGAAGAGTGGCTCACCCGAAGAGAACGTTGTCAATACTCTGCCTGCAACTCTCATGCCATTGTTGTCGGCATTATCTCCAGAGTTGTATGACATGGCCCTCCAGAAAGTCGTTGACTTTGTGTCGAACCATGTCATACACCAGGCCAGAGACGCAATGGCTTTCATTTGTAATGCCGTTTGCAAGGTGAACCCTGAGAAAGCTCTGAAACGTTTTGTCCCTCTTTTGATTCAGGCCATTCGTTCTGAAATCGACGAAAATGGCGCAGCTTCTACCCGAACGACAGGATCCGAGGTTCTCCCAAGAGACAGGGCGCTTGTGTGGAACGTTAGCATGCTGAGCATGTGCGTGGTTCACGTTGGAAGTGCAGTCCTTAATCATAAACAAGAGCTTCTGGACATTGCGATTTATATGCAAGAGAAATGCAAAGGCATTCCGACTATACACGTTTCGAATTTCATCCATCATCTTTTGCTCAACCTTACAGTCACCTACACCTTGGATTATGGCCTTTTCGAGCATGAAGATATTAAAGACGGAATCAAGATCGAACACTGGGGCTATCGTCCCGATCCTCGCCACCTCAACATCAACTGGCACATACCAAACCGGCAAGAGATTGAATTTGCCGTAGCACTGTTCCAGAGCCAAGCAGAAAGCGCATTGTCGCAACTTACTGCATTGACCGACGGAACGTCTAGCGTCAAACGTGATGGAAGTGGAAAAGAATGGTCTGACGAGGTTACACGAAAACTTGTCCTGCTACGACTCATAATATCTGGTATCTCAGTGCTTTTTGATCCAAAAGCAGCTTCCAAGGCCGGCGATGACACCAATGGAACGTCTAGTGATGTTGAGATGACCGAGACCAATGGGCATGTCACCGAGGAAGAAGATTTGGATAATAATGATTCTTCTCTTGACAGCTCTGACGAAGAAACTGTGCGAGAGACTTTTACCTATCCCACTGGATATTCACTGACGGAGGATGATCCATTGTACCATACCATACATAATATCCGAAAGCGCGCGGGATTCATTCTCCACGATGTACATCGATTCCTTACAGACAAGCAGGAAGATGACGTACCTTGTTTTGGTGCCTTGTACACTGCTTATCGGTCCTGGTTTATTGATGTTGGCATTGAAAGATCAGCACATGTTTTGGATCGAGTTACCCGCCTACTCGCTGCTGACATTCATCCGTACAAGGTGAGTGGAGTCCGCAAAGACTACCCACGACCACTTCTCGTCCGAAGAGCGAATGTGTATCATCTACAGCGTTTGCGACATAATGCTGCGCCTCGACCTAGATCAAAACTTGATGAGGTCCTATTCCTCGATTTAGCCGAATCGAGTGTTTCTCTCTATACGGACATTAGACGAAATGCTCAGAACGCCGGTGAATCCGCACTAAAAGCTGTCTGGGGATCTCGACTGGTGGTTATACCTCCGCTGCTCAAGGCTCTACAAAAAGCCATCAAGGAGAATGATCACGCACGGATAAAGGGTGCGCTGTACTCGTTGTTGTATGGAAGTCTGGCCAAAACGGTTGGACGCCATTGGAAGTATACCCCGGATGTTGTTCGAGCTTTCATAGATGCCAGCAGCGTCGATAAGCCGTCTGTGCAAAAGCTGTGCTCCGGTGCTATTTACCAGATCATGGACTACGGCCGTCCTCTTGAAAGAATGGCTGTGCTCAATGAAGAGCTCGTGAACTCCATTGCACCCGCTGAAAACGTCGAAGACGCCATTACACAAAAACGCAACTCGATCAGCAAGAAGCGTGTTCAGATCGAAGGTAAAAAAGCGGAGCTTGCCGAAGAGCTTGTAGAAATGGCTCAAACTTCACATTGGAAGATTGCTAGTCGGGCTGCTAGCATAGTAGTCAGCATGGGCTTGAGATTTGATCACATCGCAAGCGAGAAGCTTATTGATTTGGTGACCAAGGGGTCTATTGACACGCATCCTGGTCTTCGTGGAATGTATTCACAGGCTCTGATAGCTCTCTTCACTATGATTGACGTTCGCGCCATCTGCAATCACAGCTACGAGAACTACATCCTGGGAGAACAAAGTTTCCCGGCCCGTATTCAGGTTGCTACGAAAAGATATGAAAAGGGATGGACTGAAGAATACTTGGCCAGCTTTGCAAAACCTTCTGCAGAATACTACATCGATCACGACTTCCCTGGATGGCTGGTCTGGTCAAGCAAAATGCCTGCGTACAAAGCTAACATTAAGAAAGACATTGAATACGACGATGTGGAATGGACCATTCGAAAGCATATGGGCCAGCTTCTTGATCGTCAATGGTTCCGCAGTTTCTTCGCCTATCTCAAACAAGAACCCCGTGATGCATCTGCCGACAAATTCCGCATGGCATGCGCCATGATGTTGCTGTATACTTTTGAATTGATGATCAGAGACGGACTTACTGCAGCTACATTCGAAGAAATCAAAGAGGAGGTTGAGATAGTTTTTGAGGATGGAAGTGACAAACATCAACATAGAGCGACAGCAGAAATTCTCGGCGCATTGATCAGCTCTGTTGCAGATACGGACGTTGACAAGAGGAACATGATCTGGGAGTACGCCTTCCCCATGGTCAAGAAAATTTTGGAAGACGGCCTTACCCCCGAGAACTCGGGATATTGGACGACGTTCTTGCACATGATTCTTCAATGCAGAGACCCCCGTCGAGCCTGGCCTTTGGTCGATTGGCTGGCATCGTTCAAGCTAGACATGGCGTCGAACGCGGCTTTCAAAGAGAGCTCTAAGATTAGTCTCTTGCATCAATGTATCATAGACGCAGGCTGGCACTTCCAGCTTGAGAAGCCGATTGTGGAAGATTTTGTCTCTCATCTGGATCATCCATACAAGGGTGTTCGTGAGGCTATGGGTCATACTTTGGGATCAATCTTCCGGACAAGATACCACGAATCCCATGCAGATGTCGATAGCTTGATCGAGGCTCAGAACTCTTCATCGTCTATCGGAACATATCCTTATGATCCATCAAAAGACTTTTCGGAAATGCTGACCACAGTCTTTGAGAGGCTTAAAGTATGGCGACAGGAACGTCAGCCAGGCCAGCAGACTCCTTCGTCGTACACATCCGGAAGCAAGACAGTGTTACTCTGGCTCGACTCGACACTGTCTTCTCACGAATGCACGCAACTAGTCCCGTTCTTCGCAACAAAATTTACCGAAGAATTGTTGCATATGATGGATGTCAAAGAAGATCCCGAGCTCCAATCACTCGCGTACCATGTTTTCCGTCACCTTCCTAATATTCCTTATCCGGCCGAGAACGAGTCCGCCTTTATCCAAACTTTGGTACATATCGGGCAGCGTGCGACATCGTGGCATCAACGACTTCGTGTGATGATCAACATGCAAATAATCTACTTCCGCCGTCTGTTCTTGCTATCAGCAAGCGATCGCGACAAGCTCTTCGAGTGCATTGCCAACATGCTCCAAGACAGCCAACATGAAGTCCGTGTCGGCGCATCCGCAACCCTCTCCGGCATGATCCGATGCTCCCCCATCGCATTACGCGAGGCATACGTCGCAAAATTCCAAGAACGATTCACAAAAACGCTCATCGAGAACCCATTGCCCAAGAAACCGAAAAATCACATTGGCCGCTCATCAGCTACACCAAGCCGAACGGGCACACCAACACCCGAACACACAAGACTGATCATAACCCGACATGCAGCTGTTTTGGGGCTGGGCGCTTTGGTGCAAGCGTTCCCCTATGCAAGTCCACCACCACATTGGATGCCGGATGCTTTGACGACGCTGAGTACCAAAGCCGCCCATGACCCTGGCGTTGTTGGCTCGAGTGTGAAGAGTATTATTAGTGAATTCAAAAAGACGAGACAGGATACTTGGCATATTGATCAAAAGGTACGTCCCTACTCCTCTATTTCTAGGGCAAAGTTGCTAACGGATGGTAGGCTTTCACGTCAGATCAACTTGAGGATTTGTCGGGAGTTTTGTGGAAGAGTTATTTTGCGTAATGTGCCTAATGTGACCGCTCAGTGTAATGATATAAGAATATTTTGTTGAATATAATTAAATTATCCTTCTTATACCTACCTAGGTGCGTTGTAGTGGCAGTGGCACCCTTGATTGTACGGAAGTACATCTGCATATGGATTCACAAGAAATGGCGTTCTGAAGAATACCCAGGTAGATAAATATACAATTTCGAAACCAGTAACTAAAAAAAAAAGCGCCTATGACATGAATGATTCTGGACACTACTCCGCAACCCAAACAGCAGCCATGCCCATGCCCGTTCCAACGCACATACTCGTAACCCCAATCTTCTTATTCGTCCTCTTGAGCTCCGTGAACAAGGTACTAACCTGTCTCGCGCCCGTACATCCCAACGGATGCCCAAACGCAATCGCGCCACCCTTGGGGTTGATCTTGTCAAAGGGCAGACCCAACTCCTTGACACACCACACGCACTGCGACGCAAAGGCTTCGTTGATTTCGTAAATGTCGACATCATCTTTGGAGATGCCCGCCTTTTCGAGTGCGACGGGGATCGCTTTCCAGGGTCCGATACCCATGAGTAACGGCTCGACGCCGACGATGGAAGCAGTTACGAATTTGCCGATGATCTTTTGGCCTAGCTTTTCGGCGGTGGAGCGCTTCATGAGTAACACAGCGGCAGCGCCGTCGGAGACCTGCGACGCGTTACCGGCGTGGATACTTCCGTCTTTCGCGAAGGCAGGTTTGATTTTGCCCAAAGACTCGGGAGTGATGCCCTCGCGCACACCGTCGTCGGCCTTGACGGTGATGGTCTTTTCGTCGCCCGTCTTGGGGTCTGTCCATTTCACTGTCAGAGGGTAGATTTCTTCATCGAATAGACCCGCCTTTTGCGCTTTGATGGCCTTTTGATACGATGAGGCTGCGAAAGCGTCCTGGTCGGCGCGGCTGATGTTGCGGTCTTTGGCCATGTTTTCGGACAAGACGCCCATGGGCACTTTGCAGTTTGCGGCTTGCATGTGATTTTCGAGGAGGTCGGAGAATTCGGTCACGGCGCCGGGTCTATATTTCCGTTAGCAGAAAATTCTTAATTTTTCTTCATTTACTACGTGAGGCAGAGGAAGGGGACGCACCCATATTGCAAACTCATACTCTCCACACCGGCACCAACACCAACCTCAATCTGACCCGCCCGGATCGCATTCGCAATATCAGTCACAGCCTGCAATCCACTCGAGCACTGCCTATTCAAACTGCGCACAGCAGTCGACTCTGGGAACCCGGCCACGAGCGCCGCAGCCCGGAACTCAGTGGCTCCTCCACCGGGTGGCAACACCGATCCGACGGCGATATCCTCGACGAGTTTGGGGTCGATTCCGCTGCGCTTGAGGAGGCCTTGGAGTGCGCCCACAAGTAAATCAGAGGCGGCGGTGTCTTTGAATCCACCCTTTCCGCCTTTGGTGAAGGGGGTGCGGAGTGCGGCGGTTACGACGATGTCATCGGAGTTTTTGGAGAGAATGTTCGAAGTAGGTTTGGCGTTGGAAAGGTGCGAGGACACCTGGGAGAGGCGTTGTTGTGCTTTGAACAGTCAGATGCAAGTTTGTATTTTGTTGAGGATGGCGATGTGGTCTTACCTTGAGACATGATGGACAAGTCGTATACAAGATCAAACAACAATATATATAAGTAATATATAAGACTTTGCAGAGGAAGAAGTTCGAAATGCAGAGTGTTCCTTTTGTACTTGCTTCGTCAGCGTCGTATTGTTTTTGAAGAAATAGCCTCAGATAGCCGGCCAAGCTATTATATCATTAATGGCTCGTGAAATGCTCGCGGACAGCCGAGGCACTCGCATCATTATTTTTCCGACAGACTCTTTCTTCTAATTGGTGGATAGTCAAGCTGCACGTGATCTATTTGTAGTCTTAGTAATCAGGTTCTCGGCGTTTGTTGCATGTGAAAGTCCTCGCTCTATCAGCTGATGATCTATCGTACGTAAATTACACATGATTCTGATATACATTCTGCCCTTCAAGGTGAATGGGCAGGGATCTTTGGTCTTTGGGCTACCTGAGTCACTGATCGTTCTGTTTGAACATTACTCCTTCTTCTTGATAGGTCGCTCAGGGGCCGAGAATAGCGAGTTAATCGAAGCGAAGAAATCCTTTCGGAACTGTTTCTAATATCAGTATTACTCCACTACCATCGCCTAGGCAAAACACTCACATCTTCAAAAGGATGCTCCTCTCCTTCCTTGCCCCATTCCATAAAAAGGAGGGAATATATCACAATAACTATACACCCCACCAATCAGATAAAATTGGATTCCCACGGCAAACGCAAGAATACTCACAGATGATAATCCCCCACTGCGCCAACTTTGTAAACTTCACCCATCGAGGCCGCGCATATTTCAGCGCTGCTCGCCGTCTATATTTCCGTTCTAGTCGTAATTGGTGTTTGGGTGAGAGCTTGGACATGTCTGGTGGCCATTGGCGTTTGGGTTTGTAGGGGCTGTAGTATGCGCCTTCGTTTTCATCTTCGTGTTCGTAGCGGTGTGCGTCTGAGTCTTCGGTGGGTTCGGATTGGGTTTGCGGTTGTTTTGAGGATGGGTTTAGTCGAAATGGGGAGGCGGATAGGGAGGGAGATGTCGACGTGTAGCTTGCCCGTTGAGCGGGAAAGAGCGTTCGAGATAGAGATATGTTCAACGATTTGTTCTGTACAGAGATTAATTAGTATCGGTGAATCTACAAAATGGGAGAGCTGCTCGTACATTCCGACATGAGCAATTGTGATACTTCCGTGATGCGACCGCGAGCGCTGACGGGTGGCGGGGAAGAGAGACTTGGCTCTGTCGCGTAGCCAGCTCGACTAATGGCCGTAAACATCGTAGATTCGCCATTGTCAGTTCTTGGCTCAGCGATTTATGGCTGGATGTTGGTTGACTGAAGTCAAACTTCACGATAGTCAAGCTGTGGAGTCGGCGGTTTTAGGTGGAGCTCACTGTACGCCCCACATTTACTAACTTATCGAGTACTAGTCGTATATGGAATTAGCCCTAACTTCTAAGCCAGTCTTCGAATATACATAGTATGGCCATGCTGGAGTGTGGAATAAGACAAAAGAAAACTACAAAAAAAGACACTGACCGGATCGCGTTTGACCTAAGGATTTACAGGGGAAGAGCAAGAATTAGCCTACCTGGTGCTTTGAACCACCACAGGCATCCGGTCATCATCTCGGAATTAAATGTTAAAGGGGAGTGGTTCTTTTCAAGGCTTCAATCAACAATTTGTTTGCAGTAGGGAGTGTATCGCCCTTGATTCCTTCGAATATCTGTGGGCAAAGGCAAACTTGCATATTCTGTCTTCCTTTGGCGTCGCTAATATTACTTGCGTAAAAGTCAGTACTTGCATATACAATCATTAACAATCACAAGGCTTGATCTCAGATCCTGGCTTTCCTCCAATCCTTAGATGCCACCTCCTCGCACCATTGACAAACATCTCCGGAATGACAGCTCTCTTCCCATGCCTTTCCCATATCCCTCTCTCAGACCTCCCCACAAAGACAACCTGTGGCCCTCCAAACGAAGCCAAACCTAGATGACTCAGACCATAGACTTGCGCCTCCCCCAAAACCACCACATGGGAGCCCGTAACTGCTTTTTGATCGATAACGCCGAAACTAAAACTCTCTCCGCTCTCGCTCGTGATCGATGCCTTCGACACATTCTGGTACGTGATGGGAAATATTTTAGCGCAGATCAAGTCACCCTCAAAAGTACTTGTGGGAGAGGTCTGGATCTTGATATCATATTTGCTGATGTACGTTCCCGACTCGGTGTATGTGTTGGCGGGCACCAGCTCACGGTCAACTTCGTACGATGGCTTGTCATTAGGGTGAAAAATAGGCAAGGCAGGCACAAGCCCAAATCTTGCATCAAAGGGGATGTCTTCGCCAATATCCAGCCATGACGGTAGTCCCTTTGTCCTTCGAGCTAGTTCTAGAATGAGGTCCTCACGCGTACGTTTGTAGTCAACTTTGATGCTGACGCCTAACAGGTGCATGACGCTGAAGACCATGTCTTGCGGCTTTGTAGACGTCCGCAAGTAGATAGACCTCCATGCTGCGGATCTCTTCATTTCATCTGTTTGTCCACTCAACACTCCCTCCAGAGCAGTGATCAGGGATTCATCAGTGCCAAAACATCGAACAATAAACGGCACATTGGTTTTTACTTTTGTTTTTTTATTGACTTTTGTAAGACTAAGCCCTCTTGTGCGGCAGCTCAGCAGGCTTTGGAGTTTTGATAGTGCGAGGTCATCGTCTACCTGATTGATCTGATAATGAGGACCCGTGGTTGCGATTTCCCAGTCGTAATTCGTCGTATCCCGTCTCGGTTCTTTGATTAGTACATGCACATTCGATGGAGACAAGGTCGCTTCTTGTAAAGTCCACGCGCGCGTTATCCATGGAGCGCTATGATCCACGCCTTGCGCCGACGAAACGCCTCCAGGCATAACGATAACCGCTGTCGATCTCTGGTATACATGTCCCATATGCTGAATCTGCAATTTTTTGTCTTCCGCCGAGTCTTGATTCACACAGGTCAGATCCAGCCAAAAGAAGTCACACCCCAAATGCCCTGCTGCTTTTGCGGCTTGAACAAGCCCTTCCCAGCTGATGGTATGGTATCTGTTGCCGCCCAAGTCGATTCGGAGCGGTCGATCAGCGATTTCGCTAAGTCGTTGCACTTCGTCGCTGGCAGCCCATGAGTGCGAGATGGTGGCGTATTTGGGAACGTGCGACTGTCCTGGATTGGTGATGTCCAGACCTACCCATTCAGAGAGAATGAGTGTTCGGTTGTCGGCTTCGTTTAGCAAGTCGCGGACTGTTATCAGGCGTAGCCAGCCTGCTTCCCATTGGCGTTGGGCTGATGCGTAGCTCCAAACTTCGTTGTCGCGCTCTTTCATCGAATAGATGGGATAACCGGGCATGTTGATTCGTTTGTTTTGTGCCGATTATTTCGATACTTTTGACCTTTTGAAGTTGTAGTTGCGAATCTTCAGAATTAAACCTGACGTGGGAAATATTGATATCGAAACCTTTATGTATCATCCCGAGTTGGGCGTGATTGACGCCGCAATTTGGGTACTTATCCATAAAAGCAAATTATTTCCGAGCTGCCCACCGTGAATTTGTGAAAAAGCCACTTGCCCAGGACCATCGACAGATTCAGCCAGCCATTCAAGGTCGGGTGTATATGACCCCTGTTGCTTACATTTCACCACTCAATGGGATACTGAATGTGCAATGTGCTCGTCTTGACAGGATGCTGATAGCGGTGCTGATGGGGTTATATTTTTCTGTCAACGAGGCTTTTGTCATATTCCATGACTGAACGATATTATCTGACAGGAGCAAATCGGAGGATATGTATGGGCTCCGTTTTGAATGAATACGAAAGCACACCCCGCGCGTTCGAGAAATTCATTTTGCCCCCGTCATCTGTCCCTATGGTTTTTCGACTTCTATCCTATTCATATCTCATTCGATTAAGCTGTTTTCTAATTCCAATTCATATACCTTCCGTACTGGTGATTTAACGTATAAGGAATGAGCATTCTCGGATATATATCAAGGGCGGTTCCGTCCTAACTGTATGGCTGATTATCTCACAAGTGTGTATTATTTCGAATATGGTACATCGTCTCTATACTGATGGGTCTAAATCCCTTCAACGTCGAATGTTAGTACAGAAGGTGTTTCCCCTTAATTGGCTGACCAAACTTGCATGTGCAGTCTAGGTCCCTACCTAGATACAGCTTCAACAGCCTCCTAAAGCACAGCTGGACTATAACTTCTCTGAGCAACCAATCGACAGAAGCACGATGCCTTGCGGAATGTATCTGCTCTTTATTCAAGGGTGGAACTATATTATCCATTGCAATGCATACGTGGCGAAAAGTGCCATGGGCTTGAATGGGTCAATGCGAAGTGTATTTGAAGCTATATTCCCGCTCTTTGCGTACCAGATGATATGCACTTGGCGTTGCGAAGAGAACATGACTATACTGGGAGCTATCAGTGCAGCCTGAGTCTCAATTCCTATATGTTTTGGTATCCGGGACATATGATACAAGCATGGTCGTCTGCTAAAGATGCCCCTGGTTGTAGGTGCGGCGATGAGATTAATTTACTTTTCGCATTCGCTTTGGGCTTCAATTACTCCATGTTAGCTAGTTGAAGACCGTGGCAGATATAGTCAAGATACATGATTATTCAACTCGGAATTATCTACGAGTTTTTGTGGCGCTTCTTTGTCAAAATATTCATATACGAAAGTATAGTCCAACGAGGTAGCCCAGCCGCTTAATGGCTCTGTAACCTCTTAGTGATGAAGACCCAGAGCGCTCCGTCATAGCCTTTGGACTATTCGGTATCTAGTTTGTATTCCGGATATGTGATCTAAAAGTCTTTCAAAGAGAGTTTTGTGATCAAGAAGCACATCGAGAGTTATACACTCGGGTTCTCGATTACTTTATAGTTAAGTCTTTGGACAAAGAGTTTGTCTAGTCTATCAATTAAAGAGTGTAAAATCTAATGGCAGCGAGACGGCTGACTACTGACAGCTTGATATAAAAAGACAGTGCAAACTAAGCCGCCACCTCATGCTTCGTGCTGATAGTAGCTCCATCTTCAGTGAAAGCAAGAGTCTTGCTCAACTTGGTAGTCCACTCACGCACAACATGACCTTTGAAGATAAGCCCAATCATGATGAGATCGACGAACAAAATGAAAAAAGAACCCATCCCCCACATCCAGCCTACACCGACAGCCGCCTCCCACTTAGTGGTGATAAAGACAGAGATCAGACCGAAGGTGACGCGGTAAGCATTCAGCGAGACGGAGGCCTCGACAGGATTGTGCAGGAAGCATTCGATAATGTAGTTGTAGCAGACCGGTAGGGCGAGAAGAGCGCCGAACCAGATCAGGAAGGAGCCTAGAGCGAGAACCATATAATGGAGATGGTATTGCAGACCGGCTCCCCACAGACCGAGACCAATTGGAAGCATGATCGATGGCAGGATGGTGTTTGCTAGACGATATTCGGTGTGCCAGGTGCCACCGCGGCGACGAGCCACCCAAAGGGGCGTCTTATCGTTGAAGAAAAAGCCATAAATCTGGGCGCAGAGGATTCCCACCCATGCAGTCATAGTGAAAAAGGCCATTTGCAGTGAAGAAAAGCCATAACCACCGGCTACAACGGGAGGCTCCATAAAGGTCGCCAGAGTGGAGGCCTGCATGATGGGCAGACCAAGTGCGACGAAAATGTACGTTCCCATGAGAAGGGTGATGGGAGCGAAGGTGATTTGAAAGGGGATAATTGCCCGACGCACCTGATCACAGGTTAGCGAATGCTTTTACAAAAAGGGAGATTCTTGATTACTTACAAATTCCTTTCCTTTTCCGGCAGGCTGTGTTCGAGTACCGGGGAAAAAGGTGGCAACTCTGTTGGCCAGCCAGTTCTTGGGTAGCGGAGGACGGGGAACGGCAGCGTCACGGTTGTATGTAGTTTCTTCGACGAAGATGAAAACCAGAACCATTGCAGCTCCGACGGGGCCTAGGGTCCACCAGAAAACAAGATCCCACGGGTTGTTATTGGCAATGAACCCTCCAAGTGTTCCTCCACCGACGACGGCAAAGATAATCATGATCTCGAATACAGCAAAGGCCTTGCCGCGCTGGTGCAGGAAGAACATGTCAATGATGTATCCGCTACCCAGAATGGCCGGAATACCACCGAATAGGCCAGTGAAGAGTCGAGAGATGGTGAATGGAATGTAATCATTAACGCCAGTCATCTCACCACCCCAGATCTGGCCGGCGAAGATGCAAACGAGACTCCAAAAGATCACGGCACTTCGTCCAATCACTCCAACCAGGGGAATAAAGAAGAAGGGACCGGCCACCCAGCCAGCGAGACCAGCCGAGACGGAGTATAGAAGGTCGTTTGGCGTCTTGTTGTATGCTGGCACCTGCGACATGAAGGTGAGCATGTTGGAGTTGGGCGACATCTGAGCTGCGAAGGCAGCCAGGCAGACGGAGGCGAAGATAATGATCTTCTTCCTCATCGGCCAGTTCTGTATGCCATGTCAGAACGTCGGCTTCTAGTTTGGATCAAGAGGGCATTCTCGTCTTACCAAGGGATCCTCCGGATCGTCCGTAGGCTGGGGGATCAGAACGACATCACGGCCTTGCTTATCCTTCACCACCTTTGGAGAATCCGCATCCGTCGTGACGGCCACCGTGGTCTTCATCTCTTCAGAAGCAGTCTCAGACATGATGATAATGATGCCAATTGCACGACAAAATGTCCGTCAAGCGCAGGATGAAAAGGAAGAGAGATATGCAAGTGACAGAGGAAAAGAAAAAGAAATGAACCCTGGAAAATATGTATGGGCCACCTCGTGGGCCATGTCGGGATACTTGTCATATATCCTCCGGCTGCTACGAGACTGGCCAGACAACTCGGCCATGCATGAGTCGATGCACAAAGGGGGAGCCCGACTCTGCAATTGATTTAATCTAAATGCTCTCTTTCGCCAGCAGCAACGCTAGCACTGCGCCGTTGGTTACATCGTAAGAGTGTAGCTATGCGGACTTGGACATTCTAGGTGTGGCTCCGAGCTCGACCGGGATGAGGCATTAGATAGTGCTGGTGGCGTTTTCAGAGTGTCGGTAGAAATGTCGTGAAATGGATACGATGTAACAATACACAGACGTTACCGTACCGTGTGTACCCGTCTGTACGGGACGGGACGCAAGCCCTAATTTCGTTCATGCAGGCCACCGAGCTTCCTGGCAGAAACACATTCCCCTGAGGATTCTAGAATTTCTGCCAATTTTCCCTGACATGAGACTTCTCGATTATGAAAAGCGACTAAGCTAGGCCTTTTAAAATGTGAATCAACCCTCTGAAATTGAGTGTAACCAAGATACATCTAAAACCAAGCCAGCGCCGAGTCATTAATGTGCGTACAATCTACCTAGGCAGTCTCTAAAAACGTAATCTACAATCATAAGGAAACAAAAAGCTCTGTCCCCCTCATCTACCGACTCTGATTTTGATACACCACCACGTCCGACACTAGCATCTCATCACTAGATCGATCCGCACCCGCCTCGCGACTCGAGTGAAAGACCGAGACATCAGTCGTCTTGACGATTCCATGTGTTTTACTCTCCCATAGCTTCTTCTGGCTACTACCATCCGAACCGTGCTCGTCGTCAGGCAATTCCTGCATCTGATCGCGTTGTGATCCAAGCCAGGAACGATGGCGCGATCTCTGTCCGCTGGGCGACATGGTGTTGAGCGGGACCGAGTGTGATCGCGAATTCGATTTGGAGTAGGATTGTGTCACGGAGTTGTGGCCGAGTAAGGGGCGGACGGAGGGTGCCGCGGCAGCGATGACGCCGAATGTTGCTTCGAGTCTGAATGGGATGGTTTTATTAGCGGTTTATTCGTCTCTTTCAAAGGACATATTTGGGGTTGAGACTTACACTGCCCATTTGAAGAGCGGAACCAAGTCCCCTAGAATTATAATAGGTCAGTGAATAGTCCCAGGAAGAGGATGCATATCAGACATACAGGTTGGGTCGTGGGTTGCGGTCAAACTAGGAACCAGAACAGTACGCGCAAGGGCAAATCCTCCACTCCTGTATGTATGTTAGCATCTGCACTGTAGCAGGCATTGAGCGGCACTATTCCAGTCGACGTACGCAAAACCCAACGCCATAATGGCACATACACCAATCTTGACTCTCCATATAATCTTGATATTCCAGAGGAACACGATTGGCAGAATTGAAAGGATAAAGTCGGTCGCAGCAGCGATAGCTATAAAACATCCCGTTAGTTTTTCGAGACATCCGTGAGGAAGCAAATTGATAATACATACTTCCCTGCGCGATGCCAAGCGCATTGATGGCAGTGTCCGACCAGCAATACCCCTGGATCGATTTATCCCAGTTCAATGCCACTGGCGTGCATTGTGGGAAGATCACGGCGGCGTCGATCAAGCTGGTCAGTGTGTTGAATACGATAAAGGCCCAGAAAAACCCCTTCCATCGCTTGCTTGTAGGACTATTGCGATAAGAATGATCATGTCAGACGCGTATCCAGCCGCTGCTCTGGCGAGAACTTACAATAATCGTTTCAGGAACAAGCTGATCGAGATCTTCACAAAGACAGTAGAGATGATCAGCATAAACTCAGCGATTCGCATGAGCATGATACTATAAGTTGCAGCGTGCATATCATTTTCTAGAAACTGTATATGTCGTCCGATTCCATTGGATGTGCCACCAATGACCAAGCCCATTACCACGAAAGTAGTAGCCTGTAATTGACAGAAAGATTAACTTTCTTCTTCACTCGGAATGAAGAAACCTTAAAAAGCATCATGAAACTCACCATGGCTAGCACATTGAAGAAATCATCCCAGTCCAGCAACTTGATAACTCGTAAGCGCACGTAGATTCGTAGCGCGGTTGCGATGAAGGCCACGATCGTGGTCAGGATGGTGGGTATGAGGAGCTCAGCGGCCCTGTTGACATCCATCGTCGCCTGCGAGCTCATGGTGGCCGTAGGAAACAGGAAGTCGTGATATGTTCATGAAGAAGAAGAAGAGAAAATAGGGCCAGCACAGGCAACTTGTAGTATATTACGTGTATGGCCCTTCTGGAATATCTTGCAAATTTTGCATGTGGCTTGTAAGCGCCTACGATCTATGCACTCCTAGTACGACGTGTCTACTACAATCTAATGAAACTCCCTGTCCGCATTTGCAGGGCTCGCTTAAGTCTCAGGGATAGAATGCTGCTAGTACAGACCCCAGCACCTACAAATCAAAACACGAAGGGACGGTGACTGCTATCGTTGCTGGTTCGACTTGGTTGACGATTGCAGGCTGCTGGGAATTTCTTTTTTCTGCGTAGTATTTCATGCAGACTTGCCACACGGTGATCAATAGGACCCGTGTGATCAAGATGTTTTCTTGATGTAGAGTAAATAAGCTCCCTTCGAGACATCACCATTGCTCCCAAAGTTCTTGCAAGTCTGAGAGCCAGGGAGAAAAATCTCGGATACCTAATTTCAAAACGAATCCTCAGAGATTACCATATTCCGCATAGAATAATGTGCACGACAATGGTATCAACAGAGCCTGAAAAAGCGGAACCATCTTCTCTACGCATAGCTAGTTCGCAATACCGTATAAATCCCTGTCTCTTCCTCGAGCCAGCCGCCACGATTCGCTGCAGTCGTGTTCCTGGCTGCACACAGCATATTTTGTCAAATCCCGCAGGATTCGACCTCTCATGCATACTACGCCGATATCAAACCCTGATTTGTTCAATACGTTACATAACATGATACTAGTGCCTTTCAGCGTCGTACAAGACTGTACATATTACATTAGACCATCCCCGAGCTTTGGATTGGCAATACTTTAACTGGGTAGGTACTAGTGCGGCACAGTCAAAGTGTCCAGGGTCCAGGATAGAGTATAATATATATTAATTCTTCGTGTAACTAAGTAGCTACGTATCTACAGAGAATGCGTCTTTAGATTGGTTTGCCTTAGAAGGACTCAAGTCGGAAGGGACGGAAAATATTCTTTGTGTTGTCGGACAACTGGTACCGTATTCAAGATATCATTAGGGCTACAGAGCAAGGGATCGTACGGAATAAAGTAAACAAACGATGAGGACAACAAATTCTTTTAAAAATGCACTGTATCTGCAGAAAAGCCAGAAAAGAAAAGAAAAGATTCGCCTATGTTTGCAAACAGCCAATAATTCACCGGGGAAAATGATTGATTCTCTTCTAAGCAATAGTAAGCACAGGGGTCTCTTAGGGCTAATGCAGCCACAACCTTAGCCTCAATACAGGGGATCAGGGATTTCTCGCGGAGCACGGCATGCTACCCCCGTCGTTTATCCCTCAGAAGCCATGATTGGTGTAAGTAATACATGTAGTAGTAGGAGGTAATATGCTTGAATTATTCTTTGAGCCTTTGTTCGTACGGGGAGTATCAGGTAATCATTTCGCGAGGCCACTAGTAGCAACTCGATAACTTCAGACGTATCAGTGCCATGATCTCAGACATAACAAGATTAACAACGTAATAGGCGTCCAAGTGAGACTAGAGGACGGGAAACAGTACAAAACGAGAAGACGAGGGGCAAAAAAGAAAAGAAAAAGAAAAAAAAAAAAAGCCAAAGGACACCGAATACGAACGCTAACAAACTATCGAATCTCGAACCCGCCAACCACCCCAAAACATGGAACGTTCCTCAGAAGAAGAACCTCCCAAAAAGCAATTCACCGTCGCCATCGTGGGCGGCGGCATCGGCGGCCTCGTTCTCGCCATCGGCCTTCTTCGGCGCAATGTCCCTGTACGCATCTACGAAGCAGCCTCTGCCTTTGGCGAAGTCGGGCTGGGCCTCTCTATCGGTCCAGCGGCGCATCGCGCCATGCCGCTTATTGATCCTCAGATACGCTCCATATACGATTCGCTAATCACCACGCATGCCGATTCCCCTGGGTTTGAAGCGTTTCGGCAGACCTGGTTTGAGGTGCTATGGGCCACGGGCGAGAAAGCGGGCGAGAAATTGATGACGCTTAACGCGCTGCCGTCGGGACAGACGACGGTGCGACGGAGTGATTTTTTGAATGCGCTCGTCGGCCTTGTCCCGGATGGAGTGGCGCAGTTTGGGAAGAGGCTCGTGAAGCTCCAAGAGCTTGGGGAGGGTGTGACTCTGAGCTTTGAGGATGGGACTTCTGTCGTCGCTGATGTGGTCGTTGGTTGCGATGGGATTCGGTCCAAGGTCAAAGAGTCTCTCTTTCCGGAGGAAATCGAGAAGTTCAAACCGCAGTATAGTGGCATGTATGGCTACCGTGCCGTGCTCGATATGGAGACCATGGTCGAAGCAGTGGGTGACGACCGCGCGCGGGTCTCGACTTGGTATGTCGGTAAGGGTTCGTATGCAATCACATACCCCATCATGCGCGCTAAGAAGGTCAATGTCGGTTTGTATACGATGAACGATACCTGGGACAGCGACAGCTGGGTGAGGGAGGCGAGTAGGGAGGATATGGAGAGGGATTTTGGGCATATGGGGGATTACGTTAATAAGATCATGAAGGTATGCATGCCTCGTCCTTGTGCTGGTAGCCGTAAAGTCCCTAATATGATGTATGGATAGTACATGACCGATGCCTCCCAATGGGCCATCTTCGAACATCCTCACATCCCGACGTTCGCAAAATCAAAAGTCGCTATTCTCGGCGATGCGGCGCATGCTTCCACACCGCATCAGGGCGCCGGTGCCGGCCAAGCCATTGAGGATGCACATGTCCTCGCAGAGTTGCTAGCAGATACACGCGTGACGACCCCGGAGCACGTCGCCCTCGCATTTGAGGCATACGATAGCGTGAGGCGGGAGCGTAGTCAAAGAGTTGTGACGAGTAGTAAGGAGAATATGAAGTTGCTGTGTCTTTGCTATGAAGGCATTGGCGACGACGAAGATAAGTTGAGGGAGACGTGGCAGGAGAGGTTCCGCTGGCTTTGGGATATTGATATCCAGGAGCAGGCGGAGAAGGCTAGGGGTATTATGATTGATTTGCTCCCCAGCCAGACCTCGGGAGTTGAGGTTACTGCACGATTTTGATTCTGAGCCAAAACTAGTATCGTACTTGGTATATAGAAAGCACATTAAGAAAAAATCATCAATTCATTCCTCGAATCATTATATACGCCTGATGTAATCATAATCATGGTCTGGTCATGGTCATGTATGCGCGCTTTCTGAGTCCAAATAGACATGCACAACAATGCTGAAAGGTGCAGTGCAAAAAAAGCTTTCTAGCACGAGGCTAGCCAGCGGGACACTCATACTGAACTGGAGACAAAAAAGCAGAATGCATATGTAAAACTCCAAATGCCGATACTCCAACGCCATTATCCACATACGCCGTCATAAATGTAAGTCATAGAAACACATAAAAAGAGAAGAAGAAAAAAAGAGACGTGGTTGTGGTGCTTAGATCCAGCCATCAACGTCAGAGATGCGACTAGGAGATTTCTTCTCCAAGTCAATATTGAGGGCCAGCTTTGGTGGCTCTTCAACCGGCTTCTTGCTTGAAGTCTTGATAGGAGACTTCTTGGGAGATCCAGGCTCGGGTCCTTCGCGGACGAATTTGTAATCCCAGCCATCATCTCGAGCGGCAGAGACCCATGTCTTCAAGCAGTCGTGGACTGCTCCGTAGAACTTTTCCTTGCAAGTGCGCATGCTTCCTCCCATGGCCTTTTCAAAGCCAGAAGCACGGAGGTCTTCGCGAAGAGCGTTTCGCTCCTCGGTCGTAGGCTGACACGCAATCAATCCGTTCATAAGATCAAGGTGCGTGGCAAGATAGTTTGTAGCATCCCATTCAACGCCCCCGACATATGGGGCAGCAGGAACGGGAGGCCTAGGTGCAGGGAAGTGTTTCTTGAAATAGTCTCCTTCCTGTACGACAACGTCGTCACGATTCAAAGGGATGACGTTCAAATGGTGAAGGAAGATCCAGAAGACCTCTTTGGTGACATTGGTCACTTCCCTGCACCATACTCGATATGGACGGGACTGGTAGATGTTTGAGATGAACTCAACCTGGTGTTTGTTCGGAGTAGGGTCGCGCAGGTAGGCGAGGATCTCTGCAGCTCGCGCAGGCATTTGGCCTTCTGGAGCCGTTGAAAGATGTGTGAAGAGAAGGCTAATGATGACTCCTCGAGTGGTGAATTCGCTGGGGCCTTTTTTCTCTTCGTCAAAAATCATCCCTAACAATGCCGGGAAAAGCTCCTTGCTCAATGCTGTCAAGCGTTGCAGGGCAACCGATGTTGTACAAAGAGCTTTGAGACAGAGTAGAGCTTCGTGGAGTAGACTGTCCTCGTGTTCCTCCCTATACATCGTAAGTAGAAATTTCAAAGTTTCTCGTAGGGAATACATACCTCCATTCAACCTTCATGATCCGGTACAGAAGCTGGATGATTTCATCCATTCCGTCACCCGCAATAAAAGAGTCCACCCACGCTACAGTCTCGTTCCGCAGCAGAAGACGAAGCTTATGCAGCTTGCCCACTTCGACCAATTCAGGTTTCTGAACCTCTCTCAAATAGTGTATAAAGTCGGCAGGATCGGCCGAAGTGTCGGTCTGGTTCTTCGCATGCAATGAAGTGGAAGAGGTGGCCGCGGTAGGCACCATGTAAGGTCGTGAGAGATCAACTGATTTTGGTCGCTTGAATGAGCTGGCACTGTTCGATTTTTGATGTTTCTTCGGCGAAGCATCTCCTCGTGAAGTACTGAACGGGGACCGAGCACGCGAAAGAGAACGCAGGCTCTTGTCACGGGTCTGAGATGGGGCAGATCGATCATCCTTCCTTCCGCGTCGACCGGCACTATCAAAAGTGCTAGAAGTCGCGGAGTTGGGGACTGAACTTTCGGCTTGATTCTTTTGGATGAAGTCAGCCTTGATGTTGGTGTCCAGAGACCTCATCTTGTCCCGCATGTTCATGGGAATGTTCCGTGCGTCCTGTTTCGTCAGTCTCAGGCTTACATTGCGATCAATGCTTGTTGGACTCACCAGAAGCTTTTCGAATTCACTCTCAATCTGCTTACTGTCCTGATCCTTACGAGTAGTGTCTTTGGCTTCCAATGCCGAAACGACTGCCATCACACGGCCACCGCTCTGGGTAGAGTTTCGCTTCGACTCGTGGATGGAGCGAGCATCAGATGAAGTGTGATTCTCAGCCTGCCTTTCCGGATGGCGCTGTTTGCCCGATGGGACGCGTTGAATCTGCCCTAGCATCTCTCTAACCTTCATTGTGCCGGAAGAGATATAATCCGATTTGGGTCTAGGCTTCTGGACGAGAGTCGGTTGCTGATCATAAAAGTTCCGTTGCTTCGAGGGTAGGTATTGCTTTGGAGTATACAGCGACATCTCGTCTTCCAACGTCCTCTGACTTTCTGGGACATATACATTGCCGGTCTGGTCTTCTAATGGCTGGGTCGCAAACTGTGCCCAGATAGGAGATACGACTTCCGACACTGGGCGTCGATTCTCCTTATCCTTTGGCTCGGCCACAGTCTCGCCTTTGCGTCCTCGGTTCGACCTTTTCAAGATGGCAGACAGGCTAGCCGTTGACTTCATCTTCTTCATGGTTTTTCCCAAGGAACCCTCCTCATCCGGCGAGTCTGGTGAGCTCCTCTCCTTCTTCTCGCGGTCTCGCAACAAAGCCCTAAGTGACACAGAGCTCTTCGTCTTCTTATGCAACCCTTCCCTCTTGGGTTGTGTACCCGCGGCGTCCCGATTGTGTGCTCTCTCCCCCAACGGCTGAGCATGAGGGTGATCAGCGGGAAGAATACCATTGTTGCCTAGAAAGCTTGTTCCTGGCGTGACTGCTGGGAGTGCGTCGCCAGCCGATGTGTTTCTCTTGTGTGCCTTTGATGGCAAAATGGATCGTAGCATGGACGTCTTTGTCGGCGAGCGAGTCGCGTCGTCGAAGATGGTCGGGGGTTGAGCGTTGGAAAGCATAACGCGTAGAAACTGGTAGAACAATGAGTGGGCGAATAATGAAGCAAGCATGATCGAAGACTTACCTAGCACTTCGCAAAGTTATGCAGATAAAAACAAAGAGAAAGAAACGCCCGACACGAAGTCTGAGAGAAGCGAAGCAAGGGCGCAGCCAAAGGGAACGAACATGAAGAAGATGAAGAGAAGAGACGAGAAGAAAATAAATCAGGAAGACGGTCTCTCAGGCGACGGAGAACAGAGAAGAGGAGAGGAGAGGAGAGGAGAAAGGGAGGAGGAAGTAGATTGAAGACCAGAAAGAAATAAGAAGAATTGAGAATATCACTCAAGCTCGCAATTGGGGGGGGGTGAGTTGCTCCGGTTTCCTTAGTACCTAGATAGCTTGTCTGTTCTGAGATAGCCTCTACGTAGTATTTAGTTAGTATGAAGCTGTAATAATCATAGCAAGTCCGTAGTTATCGCTGGTTGAAACCTTCCGGCCCCGTGCAGCCAGTAAACATTGGGTGGGGGGGAGCCGCCGTTGCTGAGGCGACTGTTTACATTTACCCTCTCACTTAAGTTAGTTAGTAGTTTACTGTCAGTATGAAGATGGATCTCAACGTCCCGATCCCTGTCTGGATATATTAAGATGGCCTACTCCGTATATAAGGACCGATGACATCTCTGATCAGCGGATATGACATCGGCTCATTTCTATCCGTCTGGTCCCGTCATATCGGAGAATTGCAATGATGCCAGGACGAATCTGACTCGACTAGCGACTGCTATATTTATGATTCCTCACTTGCTCGCAATTCAATCTCATAAACATCATCTCCTCTCAACAACAACAACGCCGCGGGGCATCTGATTCGGTCTGGGGATGTTTGTTTTCATGCAATCTAGGGCTAGCCAGCGAATACGTACATACATACATACATACAGACATACAGACATACATACATGCCTGGGGAAACTCAAAACAAACACGCCAGACCGCTATTTGAGTGGTTGATATCGAGGTGGAGTGAATACGACAAGAATAATAATAGGATACTAATACATGAGGTGTTCTGGTGTCTAGACTGTCGCTTTATGTTATGTGCACAACATACTACGTAGGGCGCCACAGCATGACATCTCGTATTGAATTGTTGGGTAGCGGCACATGAATATGGGGGTATGGCAGAGAGACTGGGACATAAGATGCGTCTAGATCCCTACGAGGTCTCTCTCAACTGTCTGGAAATATTAATGTGATGTCAGCTGGCGAGAATCGGGCATTGTAGATCTGACCTCAAACTAGCTGTCATCATCACCACCGAACAGTACTCGCGATGGTCCAGATGTCATCTTCAGCAGCGAGTTTTTCTCTGCAAATAGTGTATCTAGCAGATAAGATATCACAATCACACTGTCGTAGATCGTGTGGAGAAAGCCGGAGAATAAAGCTAAACAGAAATGACACCTCTAAGCGACATATCACATCGGCAATGTAAGTATGGAAAAATACTATGTGCCTGGAACGCCCATGTCCCTCGTTCTCGTCGAATTGGCCTACTTCCTAGGTAAATGACGCACGAGCAATCACCAAGAAATCGGATAATCCATATACTGTAATATTATCGTCGATGTCGGGGATTTCGGTTGCCTGGATAGAAGAAAGATTGCGGGCAGAATCGGGTGGATCTTCGAAATAAAACGATTGGAACCAGCGACGGCATCACGTAACTTCAAGAGAGTAGCAACCCGTTCTATTTGCAACCTCACTTCATCTATTACCGACTTCACCTCTTTTTCGCTCAATCCGAGGTGTATAGCATCAAACTATATGCCTTGAACAAAACAATGCCAAAAGTCTCCAGCAGGCACCAATTTACCCCCCTCAAGAAATGAATCAACCATCCAGGACTGACGACACTGGGGACCACCCGGGCTGGAACCAAAACCCGTCTTCCTTGAATGCAGACGCAACAACCAGAAATGATCTCAACGGCATAATCAATCTCAGAGATCGGAGAGATCATTCCTTGCAAACGACGGGTTCACAGGATGGGTTAGCCCGCATAGCTGTGATACCTCCTAGTCCACCGCCAGATCCGTCTTCTACACCAACGAAAAAGGCAGCAGCGAAGACTATCCAGACAGGATGTGAGGGCATCATGACCACCACAGCAGAAAACGACACACCGCAATCCCGCAGTAAAGCACTCACGATCTCCATCTCAGTTCCCAAACTACTCCGTCCCATCGTCAAATTCGCCTCCTTCATAGGCCCCGGGTTTTTGATTGCTGTTGCATACATCGACCCCGGTAACTATGCGACGGACGCCGCTGCCGGTGCCGAGAGTAAATATGCTTTGCTCTTTGTCGTGCTCATGTCAAATCTATTTGCTGTGTTTTTGCAATCTCTCTGCATCAAATTGGGGAGCGTGACCGGTCTGAACCTTGCCGAGAATTGTAGGGCGCATCTACCGAAATGGCTGAATATTATCTTGTATATTCTGTCGGAAGCGGCTATCATAGCTACTGATATTGCAGAGGTAGTTCTATCTCCGTCACACTTTTTTCCTCTTCCCAGCTGACAATGCAACGATGTAGGTAATCGGCTCAGCAATAGCACTCAACCTGCTCCTCAAAGTCCCCCTGGTAGCAGGCTGCGTCATCACCATGGCCGACGTTTTAATTCTTCTGATTTTCTACCGCCCTACAGGACCCATGTGGGGACTGCGCGCCTTTGAGCTTTTCGTCATGTTACTTGTTCTCGGCGTGGTGGTCTGTTTCTGCATTCAACTGTCCTTGCTCAAGGTGGAATCCGTGGGAGAGGTGTTTCGGGGCTATCTGCCCTCGCCAGCGGTCGTTCAAAGCTCGGGTCTGTATCAGAGCTGCGGCATCCTCGGGGCGACTGTCATGCCTCATTCACTCTTTCTGGGTAGCGGGTCTGTTCAACCACGGCTTAAAGAGTACGACATCGACGCTGGTCACGTTGAGCCTTCAACCGACCATGTCGACGAGATATATCGTCCTTCAATCCACGCCATCCGCGGCTGTTTGAAATACTCCATTATCGAACTGAGTCTGTCTCTCTTTACATTTGCGCTCTTCATCAACAGCGCCATTCTCATCGTCGCCGCAGCCGCGCTGTACGGTACCCCCGGCGCCGACAATGCAGACCTGTTTGGCATTCACGATCTCTTATCGCAGTCCATCGCACCCGCCGCAGGCACCATTTTTGGTCTCGCGTTATTACTCTCGGGTCTATCTGCAGGCATCGTCTGCACAATAGCAGGGCAAATGGTCAGCGAGGGCATGATAAATTGGAGTTGTCGACCATGGATCCGCCGATTACTTACTCGTATTATCAGTATTGTGCCGAGTGTTATTATCGCCGCGTCCGTGGGTCGTGAGGGACTAGATACCGCGTTGACGGCGTCGCAGGTGGTGCTGAGTGTTATATTACCGTTTGTCGTTGCGCCCTTGATCTATTTCACGGCGCGGAATAAGTTTATGACTGTCCGAGACGACAGTGTCGATCTGTCGGCGTTGAACGCCAGTACTGAGGAAGTACAGCCGCAAGTACGAACGGCGTTCAAAATGAGGAATAGTTGGCCTGTGTCGGCGTTGGCGTGCATGATTTGGGCTGCCATAACCATTATGGATGTTGCTTTGCTGGTGTTGATTGGCCTGGGATTGGCGTGATTTGTTTTCGGCGTATTACGATGCATGGCTGATGAGTTACGTATAATTAGATCGCACAGCTACATGGAGTTCTTCTGGTCTGAAACGGATATCATACTATAAATCTGCTCGCTACGTAGTCACAGCGAGACGCAACGTTAACCAACACCCCCAGCCGCCTCCTTAACCTTACCCTGTTCAGGCGGCTCATCTACAAAACTCGGCGGCGCAACCTCATCCTGCAAAAAGCTCGGCATAGCCTCCGCATCCCCCATCATCGGATTCTCAAACAGACTTTCCTCGCCCAACGCCTCCAACTCCGCATCCAGCTCCGCCTCATCCACGTCCTCCGGAATATCATACGCCCTCGAGATACTCTCATTGATCTCATTGCCAATATCCATCAAATCCGCCATCTCATCCTGCATTCTCTCAATCTTATCAATATCAATCTTGCCGTACTGCTTTTTCAGTGTCTTTGTGGTGGTCTTCATCGCGTCGACGGTGGTCATCACGTTCTTGAGGTTGTCCTGCATCATATTCGCCTGCTCCATATTCCAGGACTGCTGCGATAACTGGTCGCGTTGCGCTTCGTATTGTTTCCTGCGCTGGAGGACTTTGAGTGCCTTTTGGCGCAGGGCGGTTTTGCCGGGCCCGTCGCGCATTTTGGCGAGGCGCGATTGGTAAGTAGAGAGTTCGGAGTTTAGGGCGGCGAGTTTGACGTCGATTGAGGAGACGCGGTTGTCTACCTTGACAAGTAAAAAGAGTTAGTAGATGATGTTGAAGAAAGGTGCGCGTGTGCCTGGTGCTTACATTTGAGATGGCAGAGTCCAGGGTTGGCTTGGGAGCCTGGTTCTTTGTGCCGAAGAGCCGATTCATTTTGTTAACCTCAACTTGGAGCAAGCTCCAGAACGGATAGTGAATATGTCGTGGTTTGAGGTCGCTCGTCAGACTAGGTGGTGTTGACTTGTAACGGTCGGAGGGGTAACAACAATCGAACGAATCCAGCGTCACCGCCTCGGATCAGGGCCTTCGAGAGTAGATTACCATGCAGCAGTACCCTCTCTCAATTCGGCGTTATTCTTATCTTTATAGCTTCAAGACGAGAGCTTGTTGCGTATAGGTTTATTGTTGCTGGTATCTTTGGTGGCTAGTAGTGGCGACGTCAGAGTGTAGCCTAGTCTTTCTTTGTATAGACGGCGAATCGGGTTAGACTGACTGGCATGGTCGTGGCATCCCGATTCTACTCCAGACTTTACGATGGAGTAGAGCCACATGGGAATGGAGTAGTTCTTAGCTGGTTCACATGAATCTTTAATAGTTAATAATATGTTTTCTTCCTTTAATCATGTGTCCATACTAACTACTCTGGAGGAAAGTGCTTCATCTGTCATCTGATTGAAGCATAGCCGCCAGATGCGCGAAAATAAGGCAGCAGCAGTAGTTTCGGCCTCAAGGCTCAGGCCAAAAGGCATGCAACAGTCTCGTGCTGGCTGGAGCCCTGATGCCGGCCGACCCCTGATTGGCCAGAGCCAATCGGCACCCGAAGTGGCCCCCTTCCAGCAGAAATTAGAATCATCAATCACACTACGCTCACTTCAGCCCACTCTTCAACAGTTGCATCTCTCCATCTACTACTACTACTGCTACTACTACTACCACTACGACTGATATTCTCCGTCTTGACCAGACCTCGATCATACCACTAACTCTGTTCACCTCTCCCGCTCGACTCGCATGGGCTGTCTGTTGGGTCTCGTCTCTTGCGCCATCCGCCCAGCAAGGCACAGCACACACCCGTAGCCTTGCTAAGTCCGCCCAACAATAATAATAATAATCACCAACCATCATCCCCCACTCGGCGAGAAAAGAAACCTGCCTGCCTGCCTGATAGCGAGCGAGCTATCCAAGAGACAAGCCGACCGACTTTCAGCCTCACCTGCGCGCTCTTATCTTCCTTTTTGTCTCTGATTCATCCATCGATACGAACTCTGGGGTCAACCGATCAGTACTGTCTTTGCTTCAGGTGACACGGTCCGGAACACTGAGCCAAGTCAATTTCCTTTTACGCACATGCCCCATCGCGTATTCCGTCACTCCTTTACTTCTGAACTGGTAAGACAGTCCTTTGTTTCCCCGGATTTCTGCCATTTCCGCCATGTCCGGAGACAGCCCATGTACTTTTTAGCATTCGGTTTATGTTTGACTACTAAACTCTTTTCTCCTCTCATGTTTACGCTGACTAACTTGACTACCAGCACGGTCGCTAATTGTGTGTGTGTGTGTGTGTGTGTGTGTGTGTGTGTGTGTGCCTGTATGACTGATCTCATTCCTGCTACGACTTACGACGCCTAGTACGACTAATAACCACGATCGAGTACGTCTTGTATCACTATATCCATCCACCACACGCAGAGCATTGCATCGAGCGCGCATAGACAGCAGCAGATTTGCATTCACTTTGAATTCATCTTCGCATTCAACTGGACTTACGACTGGGAACTGCATTACTAGATCATATGACTCTATCGTCAAACGCTCTTTATCATAGTTCACGATGTTCTGGCGATTCGGGGGGTACGCTAATATCTCCACCGTCGACACTTTACTCGATAAGCCCGATGTCAGTCTCGAGGAGCTATTGGACGAGCCGGAGCTCATTTCCGAGCTGAAACAACATAATACGAAACTCATAGAATATTTACGAGAGGATCATATACTGAAGAAGCTGTTGGAATATGTGGTCGCTCCGCCTTTAATTAATGACGACGATAATGACGATCACGACGATGATGACGATGCAAAGACAAAACTTGACGAAAAGGCCGGCGGTGAAAATGAGTCCAAAAAGGATGAGGATATTCTTGAACCCGAGGACCTGGAAAAGGCCGATAAGCAGCGCACCAAGTTCGCATACATGGCTTGCGAGATCTTGTCCTCGGAGACGTGGTCGATTCTGGAGTCAATAATGCTCAACGAAGCGTATCTGCGAGAGTTTTGGGACTTTATGAAACGGCCAGCGCCTTTGGACTCTGCTCAGGCCGGCTACTTTACCAAGGTCAATGAGGTGCTGTTCGATAAGAAGACGGAAGAAATGCTGGAGTTCTTCAAGTCCCTCAAAGGCATTATCCCCGCTATTCTGCAACACGTGGACAATCCGATGGTGATGGACCTACTTTTGAAGATTATTAGTCTCGAAAAGGTGGAGGGTGGACAAGGCATTGTCGACGTAAGTTTTTCTCCTACAAGGTTTGAATGTTCAATTGCTGACATACACCAGTGGTTGAAAGATGAGGATCTTATCCCCGTCCTACTCTCTTACATCTCATCCGAACACTCATCTTCCATGCAAACGTCCGCCGGAGATTTCTTGAAAGCAATTATTACCATCTCGGCCAACGCAACCCAAAACGAGCAGTCCTGCATTGGACCAAACAGCCTTACCAGGCAACTCGTCTCGGCTCCATGTGTTGAGCAACTGATCGGGTTTATGCTCCAAGGAGGAAATTCGCTTACCGTGGGCGTCGGTATTGTCATTGAAGTCATTCGCAAGAACAATTCCGACTACGACGAGAACATTGGAGGACCAGATGCCCGGCCAAGCATATACGACCCGATTTATCTAGGAACCCTACTTCGACAGTTTTCGACGCATATTCCCGATTTCATGGCCTTGATTCTCAGTTCAAAACACACCGTTGTTGAAAATGGGCAAATAAAGATCAAGGACCGTGGGCAACTAAGCTCCGCATGGGGCGTGAAGATTGAGCCTCTTGGTTTTGATCGCTTCAAGACTTGCGAATTGATGGCAGAGCTTCTTCACTGCAGTAACATGGGCTTGTTAAACGAGGTCGGTAGCGAGGACTACATCCGACAGCGCGATATTGAGCGAGAGAGCTTGCGTGCCCAGGGTGCGTTTGACTTGAACAGGAAGGACGCTTCTGGTATGGCTTACAGTGAAAATGCTGGAGAGTCAGAACAAGAACAAGCTTTCAAAGTAGAGCCCCAGTCAGCGACTCTAGAAAACGCCAACGCCAGCGACGACGACGGCTTTGAAGACGTCGGTTCATCGAAAGATCTTGGTCCGGAAATCAAGACAGATACGGGAGAGCAGCCTCAATCCGAGAAAGTCGAAGTCCATGCGCAGAGTCCAGGTCTCCATATTGAAGACAGTATCGTTGAAGAAACGTTGAAAGATTCCAACAAAATTGAGACTGCTAGTCTTGCCCCTGCTGAGTCTTCGGTAGATCCTATATCGCCTACCGCATCTGGTCTTACGGACAGTGTTAACGACTTCACATTGAACAAGAATGAGCAAGTCTCTGCCGCAGACGAGCTAAAAGACCAGGCCAAGCAGCTGGTAGATTCTCATATCGCAGACGCCGTTTCTTCTACAACACAATCCGAGCCGCAAAGCGAACCGAGACCAGAAGAGCCGTCCACAACTGACGAGGGACAGTTGAATGATTCCCAAGCTACGCACATTGAGGATGAGTTTGCACCTCAGATTCAATATGACCATTCTGGTCAGCCTGTTGTTGGAGACTTTTTGAAGATTCAGTTCGTGGAACACAAAGTTGTTCCAACAATTTTGGTATGTAGGACTGTTTCTCATGATTAAATAGGTTGGGCTAACAGTTGTAGGACTTTTTTTTTCGTTTCCCCTGGAACAACTTTCTACATAACGTAGTGTATGATGTCGTGCAACAAGTCTTTAACGGATCCATGGATCGGGGCTACAACCGATGTCTTGCCATCGATCTTTTCAATGCTGGCAGCATTACGGAGAAAATCGTCGAAGGTCAAAAGCGCAGCGACGAGGCTCAAACTACCAAAAATACAAGACTTGGCTACATGGGCCATTTGACCTTGATAGCAGAAGAGGTTGTCAAATTCACTGAGCGCCATCCTGCTGAGATTCTGTCGCAAAGTGTCATGGACAAGGTGCTGCATCCCGACTGGGTTGAGTACGTTGAGCGAACACTATCAGAAACGCGTGAACGTGACAACGCTATTCTAGGAGGCACCCGACCCGACCTTATGGGCCATCGCCAGGCTGTCATGAACGCCGTTCAAGGATTGACCGGTTCGAATGCCCTTGCCAACGCTGGACTCAACGGAGGAAACGGCGGCTCTAGTTTTGAGAACTTTGACTCCATGACGCACGGCAGCGCTTCCAGCGGCGCATTCGGTCTAGGAGGTAGCAACTCCCTTCTCAGCGGCTTCGGAAGCTCCAGCGACGATGAGGACGAGGAAATGGAAGATCAAGACGACGACGACACCAGAGGGTTTTCAGACAATCTTGCAGAAAGCGGAATAGAAAATGTGGGTACTTCTCTTTTCGCAGACATTGAGATGCAGCAGCTATGACAGATGAACTGTCCAATTTTCTTCTATCTGGCAACAGCAGGAGACAGTAGCCTGGTTCGATGCGGCTGGACATGGAAGTGCTACAGTGTAAGAGGCGTTGATAGAAGTTTTTTGCGGGTTTCGATGCCTGCGTCAAAGGTGTGCGAAATCCGCCCACTGTTTCTCTCTGCATCTCTTATTTCAGTTGTTGCTTCCGCGTTCTGTTGCATTGGCCGGCGGTCGTCGCTGTAGATAGCCTGATATTTCCCCACCATTATACCCATTTACCCAGGCTCATTATCAATGAATATCTCTTTTCCCGTTGGTTATAGCTGCTTGCTATTTCATAAGGTTGGGCACAAATCTGAGCGTTGCTGACATGCATTCACTTGCAGGAACCCGCATCATCATCCACTAGCCAGCCTATCCCCATCCTGGCTCCCCCACCAGCCCCTCTGAATATTGTCCCATCACGGGCACGTCGCCAGTTGGCTGCCCGACTAGCTCTTCACAAACAACAAGCTGACGCTGCTGCCGAGAATTCGAATGACCAGTCCAATGCAGACGAATCGCACCACAATGAACAATGGCAGTCGAATCCGTTTATTATCGCCGATCTCGAAGATGACACACATGAGCTGGGGTCTGCTGAATTTTCCGCCATGGACGAGAGCGATCAACCATCTTCGCCTACGTTCCATACTGGCTTCACGCCGCCTGGCTCGCCGTCCACTAATTCTTCCGACGACACAAGCGGCGATCCTAGAGAAACAGTAAGGCGCAAAGTCCGAATACCTCTGGAAGTAGAGGACGACGACGATGAAATGGGCGAAATGGTTGGTCCCGGCTCCGGCTCTGGCATGATGGACTCCGACGAAGAGGAAGAAGCCATAATCAACGAATCACTCGGGTATTCCAACTTGTTCGGGCCTGGTAGATACGGCAGCTTCAATCGCGCATACGGCCGAAACGGACAATCTTCATTTGACGACGATGACGACGATAACGATAGTAGCGATGGTGAGGACGGCCTTGTGGAGATATTGGTTCCGGGCCGTAAATCATTTTCTTCTAATTAGTTTCTTGCTGTCTGTCAATTCGAACTGTACATCATCCTTCCCGGTTGCAATTGCATTCAAGGAGTGGGTATTTAGTTTCGTTTTCTTTTATTGTTTGATGTTCATCGGATGGGTACGCAAGCTTATGAGGTGAGGAGCTGACGTCTGGCATATGGCGAGATATACCACTGTACACTAGTTGCATGCAATTTGATTTTTTTCTTCTCTTGAAAATGGTCGAGCTGTAGACGTAGTAGACATGGATGTAAAATGTGCAGTGCATTGATTTGTCCCGCCTAGTCAATGATGTTCCCCCGAGAAAAAGTGGAACAGAACATAATTTGTTCGACGACGATTCAAGCATCCATCGAACAGTATCAAAACCAATATTTACCAAAAGAACTGAACCAGATATTAATGAACCTCATATGCTACGACTGAATAAACACTACAGCAACCTTTATGCCACACACTGATTTCGGAAATGACCGAATCGTACGTCCTCCCTAGCACCTTACTTGCACATACCCAACTCACAAAATTCCAACAGAACCACCAACGAAACCCTCAACGCCCACATCGAGCTTGAGAAATGGGTAACCCGACACGGCGGCCGACTCGACGACACCGTGCAATTTGCGCATGACGCGCAGCGCGGTGTGCATCTCCAAGTCAAGCCTACACCATCTTCAGCCGCTACTACTGCTCCTGCTACTGCTGCCACTAAAGCAGGAACATGCGTGATGAAAATCCCCATTGAACTGACGCTATCCTACTTCAACGCCATAAACTACCATCCAGCCCCTCGAAAGGAGCAGCAGCAAGACCTAAAGCCATTCTCATCCCATGGCGTCCATCTGGCCCCCAAACTAATAGAAGCAATCGGCCCCGAGGAAACGACCGCGTTTTTCCTAATGGGGCAATACCTCTTGAAAGAAGACGGGTTTTGGTTTCCGTATATTAGATCCCTGCCAAAACCGAGGGAGTTGACGACGCCGTTGTTTTTCGAAGAGGATGAAGGGGATTTGGAGTGGTTGACTATGACGAGTTTGGCGGTGTCGAGGGAGAGGAGGTTGAGTATTTGGAGGGGGAATTATGAGCGTGCTACGGGGATTATGAGGGAGTTGGGCGTTGAGGGTGTGGAGGGGTATACATGGTTTGTATATATCGAGCTTCTTTTTCGATTAAGGTTGATGTTAACTTGGGTGAAAGGGAATTATATTTATGGGCATCGACGATTATCTCCTCACGCGCCTTTACGGCCAAGGTCCTGGCAAGCGTGATCCCGACGCTTCAGCAGGCGGCAGAGGCGGATCGAGTCTCTGTTCTTTTGCCCTTGATCGATGCTACGAATCACAAGCCCTTGGCCAAAGTTGAATGGCGCGCTGGGACGGATAGTATTGGTCTGGTGGTTATGAGCGACGTCGGTGCTGGGGAGGAGGTGGGCAATAATTATGGGCCGAGGAACAATGAGCAGCGTAAGTGTGTTCGAGATTACCAAAGTGGCTTTTTATGGGTCTCTATCTAACGTGTGAGACAGTAATGATGAATTACGGTTTCTGCATACCAGACAACCCATGCGAATACCGCGTCGTCAGTCTCCGGGCACCACCAGACAGTCCCCTGGCCCAGATCAAAGCTCAATACGAGCACCACTTCCCCCGCCCAGCCGACAAGAAGGATTCAGACTCAACCCAAGAAGATAAAAACTACGTCTTCTCGCTATCATACCCACTCATCGACTCTTCACAACCACTGGAATACTCCATCTTTTCTCCAGATTTGTTGCATGCATTATCAGTCATCGTCGCAAATGACCGCGAATTAGAGACCGTCACAATAGACGAGGATGGGTTTCGAGTAGCCTCGCGAAATCAGTACGCGGGATCGAGGAATTTGATTGCGAGCTTGAACCAGATTGTTATTGAGTTGTTGTCGTATATTCAGAGGCTTGAAGCGTCGGCGAGTCGGCTGGGGGAGCCGAAGAATTTGAAGCAGATGTTTGCGAAGCAGTTTCGGGAGAGTCATATTGCACTTTCTAGGACGGCGGTCTTCGTTGCTAATTGGACGCTTATGAGGTCGAGGAGAGCTTTGGAGGGGGGTGAGAGAGAGGAGGTTCTAAATGGACTGTTATCGCGCATTCCATCGCATATCTTTGACGACGAGAAGAAGGGAAAGATTAGCGAGAAGATACTGAGCAGGCAGAGTTTACTTTCGGATAATCAGTCAGGAGAGCTTTTTCGATTTGAGGATTTATTCCAGCTTCTTCCGCCGGATTTTCAGGGCATCGCGCGGCAGTGTCTTGAGGGACTGACTACAAGATCCAAAAGAGCAATCGCCATTGAAGACGGTACTGGATCTGACTCGCAGACAGGAAACGGTCCACACGCCCTATTCGCCTACGCAAGCTTTATCAACCTGGTCATTGCAATTCACAGACATAATCCAGCTCAAATCCCCCCTCGCTTGAGTTCATGGTCTGAGTTTCTGCTAAGCACATATCCCGCTCCACCAAACGACGTCTTCTGGACACTGCCCGATGAAACCCACGAGACGATTCTATCGGCATTTGATTCTTTCATCAATGATCACCTCCCCGGTGAAGTTCTGACACCCTTGACACTTTGGGTGGACAGGCCGATCCCGCCTCAGGGCGATAGGGATGTTAGTGACTGGTGGCTTTCGCCGAATTGGCTGCGCTGGGCTTGGTTAGTTCTTGAGCAGGAGATGGTTATGAATGTGGTTGATGATCCCTTGGCGGAGATGGTTGGTGGATCGAAAGGAGGGTCAAAGATGAGGGACTTTTTGTATGTTCCTGCTCTATAGTATGAGCGAATTGAAAGAGATAGAAGCTTGCAATTCTTGTAAATATACGTGTGTATGTACTAAATGTAAAGAAGTTGTTACTCGAAAAGAAGACGAGCTGGAAAGTCACGTGCCAGTCAGCCAATCAGGGTCGAGGTAAAATAACGCGAGCATCACCGGAACGGACCAGCGATCGATCTCACACCTTCCTCTCCGCCTGCTCAGCTCACATCCTCAAACATCTCGCTCTCGCGCCATTGAGCGTCCTGATATAAAATGATGTCTCGAGCAGCGGTCCCCTCGACCTCTACTCTCGCCCACATCTCCCACCGGGCCGCCGCTTTACCCTCGACGTCTGCCGCTGCCCGCTTGTCGACGACGACGACGACAACCCGATCCTTCGCCACCGTTCAAGATGGAGCTGCTCCGAAGAAGACATACGGCGGATTGAAGGACCAGGACCGTATTTTCACGAACTTGTATGGTCACCATGGTACCGATCTCAAGTCGGCGATGAAGTATGGCGATTGGCACAAGACGAAGGAGATGATTCTCAAGGGTCACGATTGGGTATGTCGAGGATAGGTCAATTGATTGAACGGATCGCTGATTTTTGATAGCTCATTTCTGAAATCAAAGCTTCTGGTCTTCGTGGTCGTGGTGGTGCTGGTTTCCCTTCCGGACTCAAATACGTGAGTATTATAAATCTGGGCGATCTGCTTCTAGCTGACACATATAGTCATTCATGAACTTCAAAGACTGGGACAAAGATTCGCGACCACGATACCTCGTCATCAACGCCGACGAGGGTGAGCCTGGAACCTGCAAAGATCGCGAAATAATGCGCAAGGACCCCCAGAAGCTTATCGAGGGATGCTTGGTTGTCGGCCGTGCCATGAACGCTACTGCCGCTTACATTTATATCCGTGGTGAATTCTACCATGAAGCTACCACTCTTCAGCGCGCTATCCAAGAAGCATACCAGGCTGGCTTGATCGGCAAGAACGCTTGCGGATCTGGCTACGACTTTGATGTTTACCTCCACCGTGGAGCCGGTGCCTACGTCTGCGGTGAGGAAACCTCGCTCATTGAGTCTCTCGAAGGAAAGGCCGGTAAGCCTCGCCTTAAGCCGCCTTTCCCCGCCGCCGTCGGTCTTTTCGGCTGCCCCAGTACCGTCACCAACGTCGAGACCGTCGCTGTCGTTCCTACTATCGTGCGTCGCGGCAGCAGCTGGTTTGCCGGTTTCGGTCGTGAGCGCAACCAGGGTACCAAGCTTTTCTGTATTTCGGGCCACGTCAACAACCCTTGCACCGTCGAGGAAGAGATGTCTATCCCTCTCCGTGAGTTGATTGACCGCCACTGCGGCGGTGTCCGTGGTGGCTGGGACAACCTCTTGGCTGTCATCCCCGGTGGTTCATCCACCCCTATCTTGCCCAAGAACATCTGCGACGACCAATTGATGGACTTTGATGCCCTCAAGGACTCTCAGAGTGGTCTCGGAACGGCCGCCGTCATTGTCATGGACAAGTCGACCGATGTCGTCCGCGCTATTTCCCGTCTGTCTCACTTTTACCGCCACGAATCCTGCGGACAATGCACACCCTGCCGTGAAGGTAGCAAATGGACACAGCAAATCATGCATCGAATGGAACACGGCCAAGCCCGCGAGCGCGAAATCGACATGCTCCAGGAACTGACCAAGCAGGTCGAGGGACACACCATCTGCGCTTTGGGCGAGGCCTTTGCCTGGCCCATTCAGGGTCTGATCCGCCACTTCCGTCCCGAGCTTGAGGCTCGTATCAAGAAGTATGAGCAGGAAAATGGCAAGCAGCCTTTCGCTGGCGGTTGGGCTCCAGGCACCCGGGATGAGGGCAAGCTGATCGCGCCTGGTCAATAAACTCTCTACTCCTTTTATTTTGTTCGCATGTTCGTTTAGATTGGTTTCTTAAAAGCAAGGCCAACAATGTAGAATGGATGCGATTTGTTTTTACTGTACAGTCTTAGTCTAGCAATTGATTTTCTTTGTATCATTTTCTTTGTATCAAACGACACTGGTACACAATCATGGCTTGTCTATAAGTTAATGCCATTCCCTGTGCCGTCATCATACCTAGAGATTGGTCCTGCAACGGCCCGCCCTTTTGTCAGCCAACGCCGCCCGCTTGCCGCTCAACCGGGATCGCCCCGGAACCGGCCATCGCCACCGTAGTCCGCGCCATTAACTTAGTATGTATCCCGTAGTCTGAGCGGAACCGGGATGATGTACTAGACCACAACATTGTAGTTGACCGATCAATTAGCTGCATAACAACCTGTAATTAGTATGGCTGCAGTATATAAGACTTGCCTAGACACTTGTTTCAAGTCTTTGTGTGTGACGAGAAAGTATATCTTGTGGGTTTGAGACTCAACGTTGGATATCTACATTCAGTCTGCGAGGTACCGTCCTTATTACTACGTATACCTAGGTAGTTCAGATCAGGGTCTGTATACCCATTGCTTCTAGGGGGATCAAGCTAATATAGCTCCAGTCGACTGGTTCATGCAACATGACGACTTTACCAGCCGAAAAGGAGACCGCGATGATGCGCGATGCAAGCCGACAAGGAGAATCAGTATCCGAGGACACAGACTCCAACATACATGCAACAGATGAAGCAGCACACCCATCCAACCCTGAAATCGAAAAAGAAGCAGACCAAGCAGAAAAGACAACCCAAGAAGAAGACCTCACGAAAACAAACACAACCCTCAGCGAAAAACCATATACATCCTTCACCACCGGCCAAAAATGGTTCATCGTCGGCATGGCCACAGCAGCATCCTTCTTTTCGCCGCTATCCGGGCAGATCTATTTCCCCGTCTTGCCCGTCCTGACCCAAACCTACCATCTCAGCCAGACTCTGCTCAACATCTCCGTGACGACGTACCTGATCTTCCAGGGCCTGGCGCCGAGTTTCATGGGCACCTTCTCGGACGCCAGCGGCCGCCGACCCGCGTACATCCTCGCATTCATAATCTACACCGCTGCCAACATCGGCCTGGCGCTACAGAACAGCTATGCCGCTCTTTTGGTGTTACGATGTCTTCAAAGCGCGGGAAGTAGCGGTACCGTCTCCTTCGGATACGGCGTTATAGCGGACGTAACCACGACAGCGGAACGGGGCAAGTTTATGGGGCCCATGGCGGCGGGTGTAATGGTTGGACCGGCGCTGGGGCCTGTTATCGGGGGTCTGTTGGCGCAGTATTTGGGGTGGAGGAGCGTGTTTTGGTTTCTGGTGGTTATTAGCGGTGGCTACGTCGTTGTGTACGCCCTCCTGGCGCCCGAAACGCATAGAAAGATCGTGGGTGATGGGAGCATATTGCCGGCGGAATCGTGGCGTCTTTCTGTCCTGCAATATGTGCGCAATCGGCGCAGGGTAGCTCGCATGTCCGCTGACGAGAGGCAAGAGTACGATGAGCAGCGATCGGAGCTCATGGCGACGCAGAAATCGCGCAAGATCAAGTTCCCGAACCCGTTACTCTCGTTTGTGATATTGCTGGAAATAGATGCGTTCTTGATCATATTGTACGTTGCATTAATGATGTTTGGGGCGATGGTGTTGATGACTTCCTTGCCGAGTCTGTATCCGGCGTATTATGGCTTGGATGAGTTGCAGGTTGGATTATGCTTCTTGTACGCCCCCCCCCTTCTTCCCTACTCTGCTTTGATACCTACTCTGCTTTGATAAATACGAATTGACTGACGATGATAGACCATTCGGAACATCCTCCGCCCTCGGCGCAATCATAAACGGCAAAATGCTCGACATCAATTACAAACGCATCGCGCGCCAACTCAACTTTAGCATCGACCGCAAACGCGGCGACGATCTCACAGATTTCCCCATCGAAAAGGCTCGCCTTCAACTTACTTTTCTGTGGAGTAGCGTGCTCGCACTTACCTTTCTGGGTTATGGATGGGCACTCAACTACAAGGCCCCCCTGGCCGTGCCGCTGGTTATATCGTTTATAATGGGATTCTCGTTGATATGCACGATGAATAGTCTCACGACGCTACTGGCGGATATATTCCCTGATAGAGTGAGTACGGCGTCCGCGGCGCAGAATCTGTTGAGATGTCTTTTGGGTGCTGTGGGGGCTGCGGTTGTGGATTCCATGTTAAGTGGGATGGGGATTGGGTGGTGTTTTACTTTTGTGAGTTTGGTCATGGTTGCTGCTGTTGGCTTGTTGTGGTTTGAGTATATCTGGGGCATGGGGTGGAGGCAGAAGAGGTGGAAGAAGGTGGCTGAGAAGGCTGAAAAGGAAAGGCAGAGGGAGAATGGTGTTTAGATATGGAAATATCAATGCATAAGAAATAGATTAATAGTTTTCTATTGTACACTTTTTCTTCAAATCACGACGAAACGCTAGTCGATCCAACATTCAACACATAATCCAAAAGCCAAAAAGGCTAATGAGCAGTAGCCATGACCATGCTGTAGTAACGACGACCAATCTCAGCGGTATGTGCTACTCGCGCATCGCCAGTCAACGGCAACCTCAGAATAGCAGACAAATCCACACCCTATCATCAATCAGTAAGAGTCTCGATCACAATCCATCACAAGAACAAGGCAGACTTACATCTTCCTCCCGCGCACTCCATCCCGCCACAACACGACTCATCTCCATAAACGCAACTCGCTCCTCCAACCCCTCCAGGCCAGAGGTCTGTTTGATCTTCTCACCCATGCGACCCAACGACGCGATCAGACGTTTCAGCACATTCGCATCCTTCGATCCCTGAGCCGTAACGAGTCGCAAGTAATCCTCGTACACGGCTCCCCCGCTACTCCAACCACGCACTTTGCGATCTGGGGACTCGCCAAACCCGTTGAGCAACTGAGTCAAAGTGGACCAATCGCCGTCGATGATGGTTCGCGGTCCCACGACACGACAGAATGTCGAATGTGCCTCGTTCCAGTTCTTGGCGCGGATGAGGTAGCCCACTTCGTTGGCAAAGTCGCCAATGTACCTGGCGTACAATCCCTTGGCGACCCAAATCCAGGATTCGGGTAGTTGCAAGGCTTGAACAAGGTAGTTCCATACGTTATCAGGCTTGCCGTCTTGGGACAATGGAGATGGCAACGAAGCAGCAAACTGGCCCAGAGTTTCCTTGAGGGCATGCTCCCTGTCGCTGGCTCGCGTCAAGTGAAGCAAGACGAACAAAGCTGGCTCCGCGGCATTAGAGGCTATCAACTCCGACGCATAGCTCCAAGTCAGCTGATCCGTCCGGGCTTTATCAATTGCAACTCTTTCGTTCTGACCAACTATAGTGGCAAGTGCTTGATGTAGTTGGAACGACAGACGGCTCGACAATCGACTACCAGACACGGCTTCAGGTGAGATCGCGTCAGGAAGATTGACTTTCAAGTCAGAAGCCACATTCGTCGACGTCGTGGCAGCATAGATTTTCAACACGACCCAAAGAGGAGACTCCAAGAAAGAAGAATTGGCGTTTTGACGCAAACCAGCGAGTTCTTGTTCCAAGTGTGCCGGGAACGGGAACGCAGGTTCATCACCTGCGGTGATATCATCCAAGAAACGTGCAACGGCAACTTCAAGAGGCTCGTCTTCTGTAATGCTGTACCACAACCGCAAACCAAAAGCCTGGATCCAGTCAAGTTCGAATCGCTCTGACAATGTAAAAGTAGACGCGCGGTCTTCAGTGGCGCCTGAGGAGCGACCAATCGACCTGAGAGCGTTGCCTGCAAGCAATTCGTACAACGCACGAATTGGCTCGTTGAACTCCGAGTAGACATTGTGTTGACGCCACGATTCAACCTGTTTCTGCATATTGCTTCGAATGACGTTGTCTCGGCCAATTTGCGCAAGCATGGTCGCTAGATGAAGATTGCCACTATCCATTAACGTCTTGCACGCTTCTTCAACACGGTGTTGTGTAAGATAGGCAATAGCCACTTCTTCCGGACGAACAAGCTTCCCCAAATCTTCACCGTGCTTCTCTCGAACGATATTTTCCCAAAGTCTGCTGAGCCGGTCTTTCTTGATACGATGCAAAAAGTGGTTGCGAAGCTGTGGTGGCACGCCTGCTGAAATGTCATCCTCAATCTCATCATTAAAGAGAATGTTGACGAGCTGCCAGACATATCGCTCAGGGCCTGTAGACGGCTGCACGAACGATCGGAAATCAAAATTGCTCAAACGAGCAAATGGTGCGCTGTCGATCAGACGGATTGAAGACTGACGCCGCTGGGCTTCCAAAACATCGACTGACTATTCATCTGTTAATAGACAATCACTCAAATCATTATGAAGGACAAACCTCTGCAGCCTCAGCAAATCTCAGCACATCAACCTCGCCCAAAGAGCTGCCAGTCGACCATGGCTGCTCCGACCCCTGGACTTTACCGTAACCATCATTTACCCTCACCATGGTATCCTTATTCGCCCAGCGAGGTTTGCGTGTACGATGAAAAGCGACTTCGTCAGCAGACAGCTCAAAAGAACTGCTTGCAAAAGTTTTCGGCGTTTTCGTATGAGACAACTGTGGACAAAATTTAGCTTCTTTCAATCACAATTTTCATTCTGAGGTACAATAACTAGCTAGTTATGAATTCAAGCATAAGGCTAAGAATTCCTACATACATTGTGCTGGAACGACAGGAGTAGATGGGGGGCAAACCTCAAAAGCCTTCAATTGTCCTTTCTGCTTCTTGCCTGGTGATCCTGCTTGAACACCCTTGTGCGCGAAAAGCGAGTGCATCAGATCGATACTCGAGGTAAAAGTCTTTGCCTTGACAGCAGCAGCCCCGCGCGATTCGGGTCTCTTGTCTGGCGAATTTCTGTCAATAAAAGCGTCGGCCTGCTTCTCTCGCAACAAGTCACGGTTCTGTTTTCGAGGACTGATTGTTCGTTGTAGCTGGTCGGCCCAACCACCGCTAAGGTCGAGGCTTGGCTTCGAAGGAGTTCCCCAGTGCGAGATACGATGCGCGGTCAAATCCTCAGACTCCGCATCGTCATTAGGTACCGGAAAAGAGCCCGCCATCTCCATGTCCCCATCATCAATAGATACATCTGAGATAATACTCTCAGTGACGTCGTCAACCGAGCCGGTCATGTCGTTTTCTACCGTAGATCCATCGTCATTTTCTTCCCCCAAACTCATCTCATCGTCCTCAATCTGTCCTTCTTGGGTTCCAAAAGCCCCCGGTACCAATTTACGCTTCTTGAAATCAAATGTGTCGTCAGCAATGGAATCGTCAAACGAAATCGTCGTATCGAGTTCGGTATTAACAGTGGTCTCGGCGGTTCGGTCTCCTGTGTCTCGCCGAACCTTCGGAGTCGATGTGTCAGGGCCCGCACTCAATGTGCTTTGATTGAGGCTCTCACCTTCGTCTTCTTCATAATCCAGACCATATGTGGTAAAATGAGCAACGCGGAAAACCCAGACACCGGTGTCTTTTTCATAGGCCACAAACTCAGTGTTGGTCACCTTGCTGAGGCGGTCAACATGCTTGTCGAAAAGTGGACCGCTGATAATACTTGAAGAGGTCTTGCGGTCCCTTCCACGAGGCCAAGAGTTCTCAATTCGCAAGGTCGAAGGAACATTCAACCCTTTGCCACGGGGAGGCTTCGTCGCTTCGTCTGGGTAGACAGTGATGGAACGAACGGTAATCTGCACAATACCACCAAGAACGTTGTCTAGATCAATAGTAGTAAGATCAACGGGGCGATCAAATGTTACTTGACCGCACTTCTGTCGACCGACAGTGTATCCTTCAACCTGCTTGAGCTGGTCTCGAGACATCTTGCTCAGCTCAGCACGAGACGGGCTCATCCAGTATTCGCCAGGCTGAGGGTCGACGGTAACGCCCTTCGGGGTACCATTTGTGGTAGGTACGCCGGCTTCAGGTACGACAGCTAGTTCGCTGACACGGGCTTGTTCCATTTCTGGTTTCTTAGGCTTGCCCAGAGCGGTTCCGTTTGTGCCATTGGCCTGCTCGCCCTTGCGGATAGAGCGCAGAAAGCCAAGTTCTTCAGCTGTAGGTTCGGCGCTTTCTGTTTCGGCACGAACCAAGGCTCCATTAGTGGTCGCCTCAAAGCTAACACGCTTCTTGAGCTTGTCGGGAGATTGAGCTGCGTCCTCACCGTTGGTGATGGGCGCGGGAGATGCAGAAGGACGCTGGAAAAGGTCGTTTCTCAAGCTCCGGTCAATGGTCAGCCTCTTCAAGCTGCCACTGGAGTAACGAGACGCAGAGCCTGTAAGAGCACCTGGAGCCAAGACACTGTCGCTGTCGGGATCGAATGACTTGCGAAGGTTGCTGGTAGAGAAGCTCTTTCCAAAGCTACGTCCAAAGCTGCCGTTGACATTACTTGCGCGGAGGCTGTTGGTACCAAGTAAGCTTCCGCTGAAGCTAGAAACGCTTGAAGCACTTGCTGGGCTTCCATATGTGGAGTAAGAGAAGCCGTATCCTTGGCGACGAGGCGGGGTGATGAGACGGTTGGCAGCGTTTGGCGTGATTTTGTAGATTGGAAGAGGTGTACGCTGCTTTTGTCTCATGCTGGCTGATAGAGGAGTGGCGAGAGGACCCGGACTGGGCGCGTTTTGACTTTGCAATCCCGAAAAAATGGATTGGCCGCCGTATGGATTGCCATCAAGAAGCGAAGCTTGGAAACTACCGGGTGCTGGTGCCTGTGCTTGCTGTTGCGCTGGTTGTTGCTGGTTCTGTTGAGACGTGGAGAACATGCTTGTACCGAATCCAGTTGTTGGTTGTTGCTGTGTCTGGCCTCCAAAGAGAGATCCGGTAGGTTGGGTGGTTGTACCTCCACCAAACAACGAACTTCCACCGGTGTTTCCGAACAAACTTGGTTTTTGCTGTTGCTGAGTCTGGGTGTTTCCAAACAGGCCGGTTGTTCCAGTTTGAGCTGGTTGATTGCCAAAAGCAGTTCCAGTAGTTGTCGTGTTAGTGCCAAGCCCACCGAACAGGCTAGGCTTTTGCTCTTGTTGTTGTTGACCACCACCAAACAGTCCAGTGCCACCGGTCTGTTGAGTCTGGCCTCCTCCAAAGAGTGATGTTGTACCCTGTGGCTGTTGTTGTTGCTGATTTCCAAAAAGAGAGGTGCCTGTGGTCCCACCGCCGCCAAACAAGCCTGTTCCGCCTTGCTGCTGCTGTTGGGTATTTCCGAAAAGACCTGGCTTAGACTGGGTCTGGGCCTGCTGGCCAAACCCGCCGCCGCCGCCAAAAGCAGAAGTAGTTGTGCCGGTCTGCTGGGCATTTCCGAAACCTGTGGTGGTAGTAGCACCTCCAAATGGAGTAGTTGTGGAAGTGGTGTTTGTGTTTGTTCCAAAAGCACTAGGGGTACTTCCGAAACCAGTAGTTGTACTCTGGGTGCTACCGAACAAGCCAGGCTTTTGTTGCTGTTGCTGGTTTCCAAACAAGCTTGAACCTCCTCCAAAGCCTGTGCCCGTGGTGTTAGTTGTGTTGGCGCCAAAGCCACCAGTGGTCTGCGTTTGAGCGCCAAAAAGGCTTGGCTGAGAAGTAGTGGTGTTGCTCGTTCCGAACAAAGAAGTGGCTGGTTTGTTTGCTCCAAACAGTGAATTAGTCTGGGTGGTATTAGCACCGAATCCACCGGTGGTCTGCGTTTGAGCGCCAAACGCTGGGGCGCTGGTAGCAGCTGCACCGAAACCACCGCCAGAAGTTCCGAAACCTCCCGTAGCAGCTGGTTGACCAAAGCCCGAGCCACCGAATGCTGGAGCACCAAAAGCACCTGCTTGACCGCTTGCATTCGCGTAACGGCGGCCAGCTTGATAATCTGCTAAACGGAGCTCTTCAAAGGAATGGCGCTGGTAAGGTTGCATGTACGATATGCTCTGGTAGACGTTGTTCGTCGTCGAGTTTGGATCCTTCTCCGTCACTGGATTGAAAGGAGTGCTGGCTGTTCCATCTGTGGCTGGCGCCTGGCCGGCAAAGGCAGTGCCAGCGCCAGCTCCACCTCCAAAAGCAGGGGTTGTTGTCTGACCAAAGCCACCTCCGGTGCCGCCGAAGCCTGTGCCAGTAGTTGTTGTGGTAGTTCCGAAACCAGAAGCAGGTTTTGCTCCAAAAGGGTTGGTGTTTGCGTTGGTGTTGCTGCCGAAGGCACCAGTGGTACCTGTACCCGTGGATCCAAAACCTCCCGACCCAAATCCGCTTGATGTGGTGGCGGTATTGTTTCCAAAGAGGCCTCCTCCAGTAGTGGCAGTAGTACCAAAGCCACTGGGTTTGTTGCCACCAAAAAGAGAGTTTGTTTGTGTTTGGTTACTACCGAAACCTGTGATAAGAACTGTTAGTATAAGGTTCATAGAAACGTGATACAATAAAACATGTTAATAGGGCATAAAATGACATGGTAAAGCTTCAAGGTAGCTCAATAATCATCGACAGTCTTGTAAGGCCATGGCTCGAGTCCGAGTCGTGCTAGCAAAAAGCAGGTATTGCCTTCCAAGCTCGATAGATGATAACTGGTAGCCAGAAAGCCTTCATGACGCTTCATGTATCTGCATTGCATTGCATACCTCCCCCGGAGCCGAAGCCTCCCGTTGTGTTGCTTCCGAATACACTTCCCCCAGTCCCAGTATTGGCAGCACCGAATGGAGTCGTGTTACTTCCGAATCCTATATGTGATAGGTACCGTTGTCAGAGAACTGAACTGGAACTGGAACTGGAACTAAGACGGGACAACGTCGATTTCGCGAAGAAGATCGGAAACGGACACAGGAGTCGCGAAGTCGTGACCATCATTCTCGATGTAAGTGGAAACGTCGTCGCGAGCACCAGCGCCACAACATATGGAAGGCGATATCAAGCCTCGAGGAGGCGCAAGGAGGTGGAAAATCAAAGACGCAAAGAAGGGGGGGATATAAAGTATAACTAAAATCGATGTTTTGAAAACCTACCTCCTGTAGTTCCTGATCCTCCGAATCCTGAGCTGCCAAAGCCAGAGCCTTGCTGCTGGTTGTTTTGCCCGAAGGCATTCGACGAGCCAAATCCACCGAACGACATGATGTTTTGTCGGGAGGTGTTTTCTTAATACATTCGGGTTTGTTTTGATGAAGTAGAACTGAGTCTGGTTTTCGCCAGAAGGCGCGGACTTGCCCAGACAAAGACAATCGATTATTAGAATACAAGTGTATCGAGTTTCAGGTGAGTCGAGGAAAATGCGATCGAGTGTTCAAGTCGAGTCGCGACGCGCTTTGTTTTTTTTTTTTCTCTAGCTCGAATATCCGCAATCTCAAACGAAATTGTCTGTCGCGTTGTAACAAATCAACAAAGAAAGAGAAAAAGAATCGAAAGGGAAAAGGTCAATCACGGGCTGATCTTATAAGCCGTGACAAGAGAAAGAAGAAAGAGATGGAAGGTCGCAGCAGGAGAAGAGGTAGGAAGAGAAGACAGAGAGCAGCAACGCGGAAAGAGAAGAGAGAGAAGAGAAGCGAGGTTGGCTGGCTTGGTTGTTAAAAGAAGGTTGGCGGCGGCGGCAGAGTTCCTTAGGCTGCCAAAGGACTAGCGCAGCCTAGCAGTGGCAGCAGGGAGCAGCGCAGTCCGGCCAGCCAATGAGAGTTGTGGGATCTAGAGGTCATGTGACTGGCTGACTCATCGATATAGGAGTGCTCTCCTCCAGCGAACCAGTCAAAAGACTACAGTCATTGCAATCAATGAGATGATGAATCTCTATTGTGTCTATTCAATTGATCATGTGAGCAGTGTGCTTGCTACATAGTGGCTGAGTGACTGCCTATTCACCCAGGCAAAGCCTGATTGTTGTTGATGATGTAAAGTAAACGACTAACAATGTACACTCAATCTCTACCCTCTAGCCCTCATCAGCCTACCCTACAGTTTCTACCGTGTAAGAAGTCTCAGAATGTAAAAAGGTATCATATTCGCATATCAACATCAAGTCAGAATAGAACTGAAAAGAGCTGCTTCTCAGAACAAGGCTAAAGCCACGAATGAGCTTCAAAGCAAGGGAATAGGGTAGTACAGAGCCCAGATTCACCTCCATCTCCCAACGCACGTATCAGAGATCGCACAAGAAAAGTAACTTCCTGAATAGCAGTCATGCCGAATCTACTAAGAATAAAAATGTATGTTGCTGGCAGATGCCCTGCAGCCATTAATTGCAGAGCAACGCTTAGCCAATTCTGTCAATCATCGACTTTTTCTTCGTCTCGTATTTTGATTCATCAGCAGTCGCTTGCGTTTACTTGCGCAAAGCCTTGACTGCTTCGGTGATCTTGTCCACGACGCTAGGATCGGAGAGCTATAATCGAACAAATATTAGCAATAGCTTTATCATAAGGAACGGGGAAAGAAGCATACCGTAGAAGTATCACCAAGGCTGTCCTCCTCGCCACTGAGAATCTTGCGGAGAATACGGCGCATGATTTTGCCACTGCGAGTCTTGGGAAGATCCTCGACGGGGATGATTTGTTTAGGAGCAGCGAAAGGTCCGATTGATTTTCGGACTTGCATGATGAGGTCTTTGCGGACTTGCTCAGTAGATTCATTGCCGCTCTTGAGCGAGACAAAGGCATTGACAGCTTGTCCGGTGAGCTCATCGGCAACACCAACGACGGCAGCTTCGGCGACCATAGCTGTGGCAACGTTAGTACTGTGCACTTTTATGTTCACTCAGAGGACTTACGATGCTCGAGGAGAGCAGCTTCGATCTCGGCGGTTGAAAGTCTGTGGCCAGAAACATTGACCACATCGTCGACACGGCCACGAATCCAGTAGTAGCCCTCGTGATCACGGCCAGCTCCATCACCAGTGAACTGCAAAACTCATTAGCAATGCAAACTTGTATGAGGTCAAACATTACTCACGTAGTAGCCCTTGTACACATTCAGGTATGTATCCATGTACCGCTTGTGGGCACCCCAGACGGTACGAGCCATGCTTGGCCATGGTTGTTTGATGGCCAAAACACCCTCGACGTCGTTTCCGGTAATCTCGACGCCAGAGACAGGGTCGATGATAGCGGGCTCGATGCCAAAGAAGGGAAGAGATGCACTGCCAGGCTTAGTAGGAGTGACACCACCCAATGGAGTGATGATGTTTGATCCGGTTTCGGTTTGCCAGTAAGTCTGTTCAAAGAGCCAACGTCAGTAATCACAATCTAAATAGAGCAAAACAAGAATAACTTACGTCGACAATGTGAGCCTCCTCCTTACCAACACTCTCAAAGTACCACTTCCAAACTTCAGCAGCGATAGGCTCACCGACTGATCCAAGGACACGGAGGTGCTCCATCTTGTGGTGGATGTGCTCGTCACCAGCACGCTTGAGCAGACGAAGGGCAGTGGGAGCAACGTAGAATTGAGTGACCTTGTGCTTCTCAATAACGTCCCAGTAACGCGAGAAGTCGGGGTAGGCAGGGGTACTCTCGAACACGACAGTTGCGACACCCAAAAGCAAAGGAGCATAGACAACATAAGTGTGACCAGTAATCCAACCCACATCACCACCGCAGAAGTAGCGATCATCATCGTGAATGTCAAAGACGTATTTTCCAGTCATTGCCGCGCCGAGCAAGTAACCGGCAGTTGTGTGCATGACACCCTTGGGCTTACCGGTAGAACCGGATGTGTAAAGAAGGAAAAGAGGGTCTTCAGAGTCCACGACTTCGGGAGCGATGTAGTTGGGGTATTTCTCGACCTCCTCGTGCCACCACAAATCGCGACCCTTGGTCCAGGGGACATCGGCTCCGGTGCGCTTAAAGACGAGGACATTCTTGACGTCGGGGCACTGCTTCAAAGCCTCGTCGACGATCTTCTTCGTGCCAATGATCTTTCCACCGCGCTTGCCCTCGTCAGCGGTAATTACAAACTTGGAGTTGGCATCGAGAACACGGTCACGCAAGGAATCGGAGGAAAAACCAGCGAAAACAACAGAGTGAACAGCACCAATACGCGCACAAGCTAGGAAAGCAACAAGCGCCTCGGGAATCATAGGAAGGTAAATGGCGACGGTGTCACCCTTGCGGACACCTTGCGACTTGAGCACCCAAGCAGCTCTAGAAACCTCGCGGAGCAATTCGCCGTATGTGATGCTGCGGCCCTCGTTGGGCTCATCGGCCTCGTAGATAATGGCCACTTTGTCGGGGTTCTTGATCGCATGACGATCGACGCAGTTGAAAGAAGCGTTCAGCTTGCCACCTAAAAACCAGGCATTGTCTCCGTGCTCGAAAGAGCCGACGTGTGTGGTGTGGAAGTCTTGTTCGAAAGTGAGGAGCTCACGTGCCATTCGAGACCAGAACGCGTCGGGCTCTCGAATTGATTCTTCATAGAGCTTCTTGTATTCTGCAAAACTGAGATGTGGTCTGGTGGGGTGCTTCTTGTGGAAAGCCTGGGGGACGTGGAAGGTGTCTACTTCATGGGCCTCTGCGACCTGTTGAGCTCCTTGTTAGTTTCTACTGCACTCTGTCTAGCTAATTGTGACTTGAAACTCACCACTGGGGCCCTAGGAGGCATAACATCTCCTTCAGACATTGTGACTGCTGATGTCTAAGGGATTCTTTCTGATATACTGTTATGAAGTGAAATCAGTAAGGCGTGCAATAAACAAAAGAAAAGATTGTGAAATTGTTCAAGTGGTGATTGCAACATTGGAAGGGTCCCCGTCATCGGAAGTAACATTATCCACAGGGAAGGAGTGGGGGAATCGCCGAAAAGGGGAGCTTACCTCTCTGCAAAATTACAGCGCGTAATTTATGCAATTAACCTTGGAAGCTCTGTGGATTGAGAAGTGGACGGATTATTTCCAGGTCAAACAACAAACAGGTCGAATCCAAGTCGTCTTGTATGTGTTTGGTGTCGCGTAGAAATGCGCTTTGCAAAAAGAGAGAGAGGAGGGGGAAGAGGGGGGGGGGGGAGTCGAAGAGACAAAATGGGAGAANNGGCTACAATAAATTGCGGCTGAGGGGGGAATGGGACCCTTCTTATATACACGCTCACTATGGAGACAGCATAGGAAAGAAGTACGGGGTCCGGTGAAGCAAGGCCCCGGGCATGGAGTAAGACCAGGCCTGGAGTCAACGCTAACTGGTGCCGAGAACGTATGCGCCTGATGTATGTACAATGATACATACGTACTATGTACAGGGTACGGGGACGGGCTACGGAGAGATGGAGAAGATTGAAGTAGCATACAGATAGATGGACACATGGTACCTAACCTACCTCGTCTCACGCGAAGCAGTTAAGTTCAGACAATTAACTAAGTTAACTAACTAACTAGTCGCAAGGATTAGATCATTAGATTCGTGCCATTGTAATAATGCGGGGCGGGGCACATAATTAGAGCACGTCTGATTTGTTGCTTTTGCAGTCCTTAGCTCAACAACTCGATAGCTTCCATTAATCCGGGGGTATACAACAGCAACCCAGCTCGAACGAACTATAGCCGGGATGCTGAACTCGGGTATGTACTGATAGGTTTCGGTTTCCTCTCATTCATCAATCCAAAACATTTGTTCTCATAGGTATTGGCTGTAGTAATCGCTTTTGTCTGGAGAAGAGCGAGCACGAGTGTTCGTCGTCTCCCCGCGGGGTTCGTATTCTCCGAAGCCCAGACAGAGAGCGCTGAGCTGATCAGTCGATATTGGTTGCTCGCCCAATAATCTGTCCTACATGAGGCCTGAGCGTTCTTTGAGCTATTAAATCACTCCGCGATGCGATGACGGCCCTTGTAACTATTCTGTAGACCATGTACGTACACCCTTTATATACATAGTAATTCCTACCTAGGCCGCCTGCTATGTAGTGGTGAGGGGTAAACAAGGTATGCAATCACGTAAGTAATACAATCTCAATACGAATACCAATACCAAGCATGATGGATCGCGTGGGGTAAACGAAACCAGAGCCGGAAAACACTGTCACGGCCATACGGATAATCCAGGTCCCAACAAGGAAGCTTCCTTGACCGTCGGGACTGCAATCGTCGATATCGGACTTGGGTGCTTATGAGTACGTACGTAGCTGGTTGCAGGATCAGTGCGACATGGTAGCTTTCGAAATGTACGGGATTTCCGATCGACTCCGTTTTCAGAAGAATGGGCAATACGAAATTGATACCGTATGTACGTAAATACTTTGTATGGATATGTGGGGTAAGCAGCGATCATTCCTGATCATGTGATTGCATTGGAAACCTTGGGGTGAAAATGGAAGTAGATGCTAGATACCAGGTAGGTATTCAAGTATGTATGAGAAGGAGAATACGTAGGAACATTAATTTACATGTAACATGAGTATATATAAACATCGAAGTCATTCCACATGGATGGTGTATCCGTAATACACGTCGTACAACGATATCCACGAAACGAAACCAAAAACAAATACACAGGGCCGAGCATAGCACTTTGCCCCGATCAGGCCTAGCGCAAGATAAGTAGACAAGCTTAAACGAGGTAGAAATATTATTAATGTGTCGAACTCTAAGAACATCCGTTGGACCGACACTAGTCAAAACACTAATTAAGCGTGGCATCAAATTTACTCCGTGCAAGACGACGACAGAAGAGCTGTGTATATACTATATATATAGCTACTGGCATGTCTGCAAATCTGCAAATCTGCAAATCTGCAAATCAAGGATGTGTGGCATTTCTGCGAATACAGTTATAGGTACTGCGTAGTATTGGCAGGCATGTCATTGTTCTGTTCCTGAGCCCACGTCATGCATAGACCACGGAGTGGTAAGACTCAAAATCTACAGACTGGGGTAGATCAGGACCCAGTAGTATCATTTCATGATCGGCATAACGAATATCTCTATCATGTGCACAGATCTACTGACTTGCATCTATCTTCCAACCACCATTCCACCACGACGCAGCACCAAGAGCGAAAATAGCGATACTGCCGTCCCTCACAAGCGTTCTGAGCACCTGCAACCCAGTAGCCAGCGTCCCCTGTTGAGTCTTTCCTAACACCATCCGGGCCCCAATCAACAACATCTCAACCGTCATGAAAATCACAAACGGATTCTGCGCCGTTGCCGGCGGTGGCGGATTAACTCCGTACGTCGTAACAGCCGAGCTCACAAGCGTAACCAGATAAACACCAATAACCAACGCAAACAACGTATGCAATAATTTCAGTATCTTCTCCCTATTTTTCTCCTCCGGCGTTTGCTGCGCTGCTCCTCCCCCGAAAATCATGTTGGACAGCAGCGGCGGGATACCAAGGGCCGAGGTCAACTGGTTCATTCCTAGATCTCCCTGGTTTGGCGGTGGCATGCCGGCACCAGGCGCTGTGTTTTCGGCGCCGGGCATGCCGCCGAGCATGGAGCTTAGGACTTTCATCATGGGATCTTGGTCGATTTCTTGTTGGGCTTGTTGTTCGGGTGGGTTGGCTCGTAGGAGGGCTCGGAGATATTCTTGTTGTGCACGGATGGATTCCGCGTCGAGTTCGGATGCTCCTCCTGCTGTCGGTTGAGGTGAGAGTTGTGTAGGCTGAGTTTGTGTAGGCAGGTTTGGGCTGGGTACGGCTTGAGGGCGTGGTTGTGGCGATGGTGAAGGGGCATCTTGCACTTCAGGGTGTTAGTTGAAAACAATAATTAATGTACACTGAAAGATTCATACTGCTGGCAGGCGTCCGTCCACTCAAACTCGTGATCTTATCTAGTCGAGCACTTCCTCCAGCTTTGATCTTAGCCTCACGGCGTTCGCGGCGTAGGCGCGCAGCCTGTTGCGCAGGCGATTCTTCTGCAGAGGACATCTCGCACTATCCCAGGTTGGTAAGATATTGATAATGTTGATAGTTGTCTAAGCAGATTCGTGGATCAACCATCAATGTGATCGGGCTTGACTGTTGACGTCGATGTGTGTTCACTTTACAGTCTGCGTCTAACCGAAAGTGGCTAGAGCGATGGGTTTAATCATCGACACCTTACTTCTGAGGCTCGACATCCGCCTTCTTTTTTCTGCGTACGGAGTACAGGCGTCTGACCGTCTGTCTGATCTGTCTCTTTGCTTTTCAAATAGCTGCCTTTGACTGACTCAAGGATGATTGGCTGACCATGAGCGAAGATCAAGTTCAGAAGCATCTTTGTTGATGCTATTCGATATCACCATGCATCCAGCGCGCTTGATGTACATAAAACGGAGTAAACAACAGGACAGACCATCAACCAATGGCTCTCAGACCGCATCTTCACAGACGATCTACTCTATAGTAGCCCACGTCACGGCTGGGTAACATGCTGGACAATAATCGCTTGCGATAATCTACTAGTCGCTTCGATCTACATGCACCGATCATTCGGTTGGCTTACCTTGGATCAATCAGCAGAGCCGATCTAGGTAATTAGATTGTATCCTATTATTCAAGGAAGCTCGACACACAGTCATAGGAGATAGCCTGGTGGTTTTGCATGGGTTCTTTTTCAGCGTGTTTGGATATCGTATGATGAGTTCCCACTAAAGAGACTAAGAGAGGACTTGCCAGCAACCCGCCATATAAGCGATGCAGACGACATTCAGCCACGCTGCCACTATAGGACACGTTGTATAGTTAGATCTAGATCTCATAATACTATAGTAAAAGCCATTGATCCAGGAGGAGCGCTGTGTGATACGCGCAGAAAACGAGAGCGTCATGGAAGGAAGGTGGGTCGCCCGGGGGAAGGACCGATGACGTAGCCGCCCTGCTGTCTGTCTGCCTGAGGTCGATGATATCAGTCCGCTTGGCTGCACTATATTATTGACCTCCCTGACTCCTATCTTTAGGGATTCACGGTATATTGCGTCCTCGCAGAGGGCATCTCTATCCGCTGTTCGCACCTCGTTTATTGACCTGGCATCGCGCCACATCTCAATCCCACAATGGTGTCTCAAGGAAGCGCCCAGCACGGCCCTGCCGGCCATTGGAGCGCCGCCAACCCCATTCCCACCATCCACAAATTCGTCGAGAACCTTGACAAGGACAAGAAAGAACGAGACAAACAAAACGACGAGGAAGTCAAGCGTAGACAGCAAAATGCACAGGACCAGGGTCAATCTTTCGATCAAGAAGCAGAAGATGTACAGAAAAAGGGGACCCGACAGGTCACCGATCCGGTGACGGGGAAAGAGATTGAGATTGAGGATGTGCAGAAACGATACTTGGAAGAGTCGAAGAATCCGAAGGTGGGCAACATACTCTCGGCTGGATGATAGCCACTAATCAAATGTCTGTAGCTTACTGTTCCCAACGCCAACTTGGACAAACCAACGGTATGTGTATGAAGCGGGAGATTGTTGAACATTGCTGACATTGATAGAATATCAAAACCGACCCGAATCAGGAGTATTCAGAATACAGGCACAACCAAGACATCACTGCCCCCCCAGAGCCCATCGCCCAAGGCACAACATCCGACGTCCCTATCCATGGCGAAAAGACAAACGTTCTCTTTCATCCCACACCATCGGTCACCTTTCAGCCAATGTTTGACGACATTGAGAAACGCGCCAATGGTTTGGTTGCCGGCATATTCATCGGTATCATCATCATCGGTCGTACATTTGGTGGCTCTCTCTGGGGACTTGTACCGCTTGCTGCCTGCGTGGCATCGGGCGTATTTCTTTGGGTCAAAGAGCTTATTCGCAGTGGTCGCGATGCTGAATGGCGTAGCGAGCAGCTCCGCGGTGAAACAGTACGCTAAACTCCCCTTTCTATTCAGCGATAGAGATACTGACGACTCAGGCAACTGCAAACCTGCTCCCCGAGTCGGTAGAATGGATGAATGCCTTTTTGAGCGTCACCTGGGGCTTGTTGAATCCCGACATGTTTGCTAGCGTTGCAGATACCATCGAGGACATCATGCAGGCTTCCGTACCAAGTGTCATCGAGAACGTCCGTATCGCCGAGATCGACCAGGGAAACAATCCTATCAGAATTCTTAGTATTCGATCCCTACCCGATGGCCATGTCGAAAATTTGAAGAACAACGTCCGTGAAGAAAACAAGAAAAATAAGGACCCTCAGGAGGCTGCTGCTGACGAGGAAGGAGGTGACTATTACAACTTCGAGGTATCTTTTGCCTATCATGCAAAGCCAACTGAGGGATCCGCTTCTGCAAAGGCACGCAACATGCACATGCAACTCGTGTTCTATCTGGGAATCAAGGGTCTTTTCGGCGTCCCTTTTCCAGTCTTTGCCGAGTTAATTGAGCTTATTGGTACCGTTCGTGTGCGACTTCAGATGACTCCTCAGCCCCCGTTTGCTAAGTCACTTACCTTCAGTCTGATGGGCTTACCGCATGTACGTGCCGGCTGCGTCCCTCTTGTAAAGCGAGGAGTGAACATTCTGAACCTGCCATTGATTTCGAACTTTGTCAACTATGCCATTGGAGCCGCTGCAAGTTTGTACGTGGCGCCCAAATCTATGTCCTTGGATTTGAGTATGATGCTCAAGGGTGATGATATCCAGAAAGACACCCAAGCGTTGGGTATCTTCTGGATCCGTATTCACCGAGCAGTCGGCCTCAGCAAGCAAGACCGCAGGGGTTCTGAAGGCGGTGGTAGTGACCCATACATCAACCTTTCGTTTTCCAAATACGGCAAGCCAATGTACTGCACCCGCGTTATCACGGATGATTTGAACCCGGTTTGGGAGGAGACAGCGGCACTCTTGGTCACTCCAGAACTGATCAAAGCGGATGAGCAGCTCAGTGTCGAACTGTGGGACTCTGACCGTAACTCTGCAGATGATATTGTAGGAAAAGTCGAGCTTTCCATCCAAGAGTTGATCCAGCATCCCGGCAAAATGTACCCTCAGGTTTCGAAGTTACAAGGGTTGGATGAGGGAAGCAGCATGCCCGGTGAATTGCACTGGGAAGTCGGCTACTTCGGAAAGCCCCGTGTACGACCTGAATTGAAAACAGACGGAAGAGATCCAGAACTCCCGGTCACTCTCCGAAATGAACCCTCGCTTCAGGATGACAAGGGTGTTATCAATACCGAGGAGGAAGAAGCAATCACAAGCACACCACCTGACCCTCTATGGCCCAGTGGTATCTGCAGTATCGTGGTGCACCAGATTGTCAATCTTCAATTGGAGAACATCTACGGCAGTCCGGGTAACCGCAAGGGCAGAGAGTATGAGCCGGCCAAGGCATATGGAGAAAATACCGAAGAGCAGGGCAAGGAGCTGCCTACCAGCTATTGCACCATTCTGCTTAATGACCAGTTGGTAGGACAATCCATCAAAGTTTCCGAACATCAAGCTAACATGGAATTAGGTGTACCGAACTCGCGCGAAGGCTGTCAGCAGCAAGCCTATTTTCAACGCAGGCACTGAAAGATTTGTCCGTGACTGGCGCTCTGCACTGGTCACTGTGACCGTTCGTGACCAGCGACACCGAGAGCATGACCCGATCCTCGGGGTTGTTTCCTTGAGACTGTCTGACTTGATGAAGACCTCATCTCAAGTAACGCGCTGGTATCCACTCGACGGAGGAATTGGTTTCGGCCGTATCAGAATTTCTCTGCTATTCCGAAGCGTCGAGACCAAGCTTCCTCCAAACATGCTTGGTTGGGACGTCGGTACTTTTGAATTTTTGTCAAATCGTATAGCATTGAAGAACTATGGGCAAACTGCGAAGATTAAAATGCGCACTGGTGGTAGCACCGGAAAACTATCACGATCTGCTTGCAAGAGCGATGGCAACGGTGGACAGTATTTCGAGTTTTCTGACGCAGCGACAGCGCCACGCTTGCCAGTCAAGTACCGCTACCGCTCACCCGTTGTATTCGAGATTCACGTCGCAAACAAACGCGGTGCAGCAGCATACGCCGTTCTGTGGCTGCAGCATCTCGTCGACAACGAGGAGACACAAATCGACATCCCAATCTGGACGACCAAGCGCTCAAACCGCTTGATTCAGAACTACATCACTGAACAGAACTACAAATCTCTCAACCTGGACTGCCTGGAGGACCTGACGGAAGTCGGCCGTCTCCAGTTCACCGGTCGCTTCTCGGCGGGCATGGACGAGTCGCACGAGAAATTTGTCACAGACAACAACTCGCGCGAAACATTCGAGACATGGGAAGCTTGCTTGGCGCAAGGTATTCGCGGCCGCCACGTCATTGCCGAAACTCCCGAGGACGTCCAGAAACTGCATGAAAAGTCTCTCGTGCAAGGGCGCGATGTTTTGAGGGATATCGATCCAAAGGAACGTCACCGCTGGATCACCAAGGAAGGCGTCGACTGGAGCGGCTCATTCGGGGAGGATCCAAAGGACTACGTCGACAAAGAAACCAACGGATCAAGCGCTAATTTCTACCACACGGACGACAACGCCGTCGAATCTCGTGATCATGCAGAAGATCAAAACGACGATGAGGACGACGACGACGACAGCAGCTCCACTGACGACGAGGAACACTCCCTCCACGCCCGCAGCACCCGAACCGCCACAACCACGACCACGACTTCATCAGCCGGTGCATCAAGCTCCACCAAATCAGGCAACAAAGCCAACAAGCGCACCGAACAGCGCCAACAGCGCGGGCTGATGCAATGGAAACCCGCTCGAAATGCATTGTTTGCGAAAGACGAGGCTACCTTTGTGTTGAGGAAGGCGAAGAAGAAGCTTGGAATGGGCGACTTGACGGGGCGAGAGCCTGACGTTGAGACCGAGACTGGTTCTTGATTTGCCTATGTATTTACCTAGGAAAGGGATTTGTATTGATTGTATATTCAGCAAGTTGTAATGAATTTCCTTGTTTTAACTTAGTTATAACTAACTATAATGTGATATGACTTACTATCTAAGCAAACCTGCCAAGGCGATCTTGTAGATCTATCTACCATGCTATAACTGACTGCTCCCCTTATCGTATAATTTGTTCCCTCCCCCATTAATACCCCATTGCTGCTAAACCCGGAGCAGGATTAAAATTAATCAGACTTGACAATGTACTTCCTCAACCCTCTCAATCTCTCCTTCGCCGTCTCTAGCACATGATCCTCCTTACAAACCGCAAACCGCAAATAATCCTCCGCAATATGCGCATTCTCATCCGTATAAAACTCCGTAGGCGGAATAGCGGCGACGCCGACTTCTTTGATCAGGAACCAGGCTAGCTTAAAGTCGCGCGGACGGCTGGCGACGTGTGGCGGGAAGGGGTAGTCGGATGGTAGTTTGACGGAGGCCATGTTGGCGAGGACGAAGTAGCCGCCTTCTGGGTCGGAGTACTTTGGATCCCAAATTAGTTGAATATTTATGGTATATAATTTTCATAGGGACTCACAGGAATATCCAACTCATCAAAAACCTCACAAAACCGTCTAATCTTCCCCTGCATCTCATTACGCGATTCCTCCCAGAACCCCTCGGCATCAGCCTTCTCAAACGCGACTGCAGAAGCTTCCTGCAACGGCGACACGCTACTATAACATATCCGCGTATGCGCCGCGGCAACGTACTTGATCAAATGAGGCGGACCAATGAGATATCCCACTCGCCAGCCTGTAGCATAAAACGCTTTCCCCGCTGAGCCGACGGTGATGGTGCGCTCGTACAGCTCCGGGGACAAAGTGGCGATGCGCGTAAAGGGGACGTAGTAGAGTCTGTCGTAGACTTCGTCGGAGAGGATGATGATGTTGTGTTTTACGGCGAGGGCGCCGATGCGTTCGAGTTCTTCTTTTGTCATTACTTTGCCGACGGGGTTGTGTCTGCCCAAGTTAGTGGCTGTAGATTTCGCGGGGTTTGTCGTTGGTCTTACGGCGAGTTGAGGACCTGTACAGTATGTTAGCTTGTCTCTCATACTTAGCTGACGGAGAAAACTTACAATCATCCTTGTCTTGGAGTTGATCGTCTTTTCCAATTGCTCAAAGTCAATCGTCCATTGAGATGCCGATGAGGTCTTGACAGCGCCATCTTTGGGAGGAACTAGAGGAACGTATCGAATAGTACCGCCGGGCATCTCAATATTGCTGATATACCTACGACCATCGAGTTAGTTCAGTCAAAGAACTCTTGTGTACTAGACAAGGGATAGATACTGACTGATCAAAGAACGGCTCGAAAATAATAACCTCATCGCCTTGCTCAATAAAAGCCATGAACGCACTCAACATTCCTACCCCCTATTAGCTCCAAGAATCCGGCGACTGCCCTGGTCGCAAGCTGATAACGCACCCTCATTCGCGCCAGTGGTAATAGTAACCTCCGTCTCCGGATCAAGTTCACGGCCAAACGATTTCGAGTACGTAGTGGCAATGGCTTTCTTCAGACGGGGCCGGCCCTATACAACTATCAACACTCTGCCCTGCCGTTTGCATGTCCCCAGGGGACGGTTTGTACCTTTGTAGGCGAGTACTGGTTACAATCAACCTTATCGAGAGCTTCCTTGGCAGCATCGAGCGCGAACTTGGGCGGGTTGTAGCCACTAGATCCAACAAATCAAGTACGTTAATCGCGGTTTATTGCATTGGTGAGATAACGGAAACGCACAAAAATCCCTGTCCCATGTTCACAATTGGCTGCACCGGAGAAGCGGCGGCGGCTTCATTGACGATTGACCTAACAACAACAACAACAACAATGTATCAGCGCAGCTCATAGACATGGCTGGCATATTGTAAGATATACCAGACATCTTGTCGCTGTCCCGCGACTCTGGCCGCGGGCCGAAAGGGGTCTGCTTTGGGCGCGGTGGTGGACATGTCGCGATGGTGGTGGTTGCGGCGGGGTGAAGATGGGATCGGCTGAATCACCGAGGGGCGATGACGCGGGGAGATGAAGAGGGTAGCGTAACCAGCGGGTAGCACAGAAGGTCTAGAAATCGAAAGCGATGATGAGACCAACTGAGAAGTCAATGAAGATATTCTTGAAGCACGAAAGGAAACCATTGGGTATGGTTCTAGAGGTGAGGTGATAAGGTGCTGGAGAAGTATCGGGCAGACATCGGAGCGAGCTGTTTGTGCCACTCGCACGCCGAATCGCGTGCTTGGCTCGACCAGCTCATACTTTTTACTCTTTTGGGAAACTATTCAGAGGTGAAGAAGCTCTACTCTAATATCTTTGTTGTTATATCTGTTTCAGTAATCATTAGAAGAAGTCGTTCATTCTCATTATTAGATATCTATTTCTTCCATGCTATGCCAATCCCTATGAAACGCCGTGTGGTATGGTATAGTTACCCAAACGCTTTCCCATCCCAAATTTCCATTCCAATGTACTCCCAAAATCTGTCTTTCCGCTATGCTCAAACAAATTCATACAATGAATCAATTGAATGATTGCCCAATACCCGCCAAGTCTTCAGCAGGTCTTCTGAAACTGGCGAGGGTGCTCTCGTATTCAGAGTCGAAGAAACCTGGCAAGTCAGGAGGCGCAACAGTTATCTCAGTGTCCTGAGTCTCGGTGCCGTGGCTAAACACAGTAGGATCATAGCCGCTATCTTGAACAGTCGATGCTTCCTGGTCTGCAACTGTGCTGTTTTCACCAATTCCGGGCGATAGAATCGAAGGATTGATTGTCTGCGAACCGAGAAGCGCATTGACGGCATAGGCTTGACGCAGTACTTTTGCGAAGCCTCCGACGAATGTCTCCGGCATTTCGTACAAGAATCCTATCATGACATCAAATTGGGGGAAATTGGAGTCGAAACTTTCATTTGAGTCAGTCCTTGACTGAGATTCTCCTGCCAGAACCAGCTGGCGAAGAAGATCCAGCAAGTTGAGAAGTCGATCCGGGGGCTGCACATGCGTCAATATGTCCGACATCAACGAGTCGGGCCACTGCAAGCTCATTATGCCCTCGATGGTATGAATGTAGGCCGGAATTACAAAGTCCTTGGACTCTGTGGCTGACGGTTTCTTGTTGAGGATGTGATAGAGTTTCTCAGCCAGCTGAAGGGACACATCGCACAACTCCATTGTATATACAGTCATTAGGTAGAACACTATCATCGTGGCTGTTTTGATCGTCACGCCTTTTGTATGGCAAACAGAATTGAAAAGCCGTTTCATTACTGCAATCAAACCAAGAATCCGGTGCGCACAATTGGAAAGGTCTTCTGGCACGTTTGGGCGTCGAACGACTGAAAAATAACTCTGCGCCAGATCCACCAGTGTCTTTCCCAAAGTGGCATCAAGTTCATCGATGTCAAGTTGATCAGCAGCCGAGATCAGAGTCTCGTGATATGATTGATCACGGAAACTCCAACGGACTACAACCGGAAAAGGAAATGGTTGCAGATCTTTCTTTAATCTCCGTAATGTCTCTTGAGCCTGTTTGAAACGTTCAGGATGCAGCTTGAAGTGGTTTCTTCGCTTGGTTGTCATTGCGATGCATAATGCGGAGTAGCCGCCTCGAACACAGTGATGCTCAGTTCGCTCATTCTCTCTGCAACCTTCGCATGGCACCTCCGAATCGCATCCTTTCTTGGTTTTGTAACACCAAATGCAAGATCCGCCAGCTTCTATGGTCAAGCGTTGCGCAGACGTTCGTCGCCGCCGCTTTTCGGAGTCTGTGGCATCCTTTTTAGGGTTCTCGCCAGGATTCTCGTGTTCGAACTTGTACGTGATTGCAGAAACCGAATCGAGACGAGGATCGAGAGGGAGACCAAGAGGGCGATCGCGGTGTGAAGGCATCACATCAGACGGCATTGAATTTATTGTCGGCATGGAAGAGACAGGAACACTAGCTGGAACAATGGGCGGTGCCATGTGCCGATGGGATGGATTGGATTTTCTTTGCCAGATGACATCCAGTCTTTGACAGAGCACATGTTAGTACATGGTAAGCATAGATCAGATGTAATGAAAAAGGTAGTACCAGAGCAAGCTCATAAAAGCTAGAATGCGACCAGTGAAGCTTCGAGGATGCAAGTGGGCTGGTCACGACAAGGATGATATCAACAAAAGCTTTCGTTCCCGAAAATAGACCACTATTAGATGCATAAGATGTTCTTCAGTCACACTCTTCAAGCTCTCTCGTCTCACCCTGCGCTGATTCAGGGACAAAAGCACTGAACGGAGACAAACATGCTGCCATCGAGTCTCACCGCCTTCGGGCCCCAAATTGAGTTAGCAAGATAGATTCGTGCACGTCTGTGATTGGTCAATGGATGCGGTAAGCCTAATAATGCCGGCAAAAAAGCTCAGTTGTTTACTCGCGTCAGACAGCGCGCCAAATGGCTTGTCTTTTGGGTAACAGGCGATGCAGGCCCAGAATTGGAAAGAATAGTCGTATCCAGGCATTCAGTGCAGTGCACACCAATTGGGAGTATATTGAAGAAACTGACTGAGGCCTGGCTTCCAGCCATGTCCGTCTGTGCTGTTGCGTCATCCGTCATCTTGGCGGACGGCTTGACGATAACGATAAGCCGCAAGGCTAGCTAAACAGCTCAGGGTCGACAATATCACCCAAGTCGTTGTCTTCAAGGAACTTCCTCTCTTGCAAGCTCTCGGGCAAGTACTCTTGAACAACCTGACCATCCTTATAGTTAGGATTGTACTTGTACTCTTTGCCATAACCCAGCTCCTTCATCAGCCTTGTGGGGGCATTGCGGAGGTGGAGTGGAATAGGTAAGCTCGCGACCCCGGGTTCTGACAGCGCTGCAAACGCATTGTTCAGACCCCTATACGCCCTCGTACTCTTTTTGGAAAGGGCCATTGCGACTGTGGCATGCGCTAGATTGATTCGAGCTTCAGGCAACCCGACCTTCTCGACCGCACTGTGGGTTGAAATGGCGAGCGTCAGCATTGAGTTGTCAGCCAGACCAATATCCTCTGAGGCGACGACGATCAAACGACGAGCAATGTATAACGGGTCCTCGCCGGACTGGATCATGCGTGCAAGATAATAAAGAGCTGCGTCGGGGTCGCTGCCACGGATGGATTTGTGAAAGGCTGAGATAGTGTCGTAGTGTTGGTCGCCAGCTCGGTCGTAGACCAGTGTCTTCGTAAGTGATTTCTTCAAGACGTCTTTCGTCATGCCCGGGCGATTAGACAAGCCCATAGCCAGCTCGAGCAGATTCAGGGCCGTTCTAGCATCGCCGTCGGAGAATGTTGCGAGATATCGAACGAGTTCGTCGTCAACCAGCTCAGATGGTGAATAGGTCGCACCTTCTGTGGCTAACGCACGCTTCAGAATGGATGTCAGATCGTCGTCAGTAAGCTTCTCGAGGGTGAATGTCCGACATCGAGATAGCAGAGCATTCTGAACTTTGAAGCTAGGGTTTTCCGTCGTCGCAGCAATGAGCGTCACAACACCACTTTCGACTGGCCCAAGAAGGACGTCTTGCTGGGTCTTTGAAAAGCGATGAATCTCATCACAGAACAGTATTGTCTTCCTCCCCGTCAATCCCAGCTCATTTCTGGCTTCGGCAAATATCTTCTTGCATTCGGCAATACCACTGGTAGTGCTATTGATTTCCACAAAACGACTGCCAACCATAGATGCAATTACCCTTGCAATCGTTGTCTTTCCTGTACCTGCACCGCCCCAGAGAATCATGCTAGGTACCCTGTCCTGCTCTATCAACGATCGTAGGATGCCATTGGGTCCGACCAGGTCTTGTCCGCACACTTCGTCGAGGGATTTGGGGCGCATGCGTTCTGCCAAGGGGGCTGCTCGTTGGAATGCCGTCGGCTTTGATCTCTTGACGGTTGCATCTTCGGGCTCTGCTGTCGAAGAAGGCTCTGATTCTCGCTTTCGTTTCAGATCATCTTGTGCTGGTGATGGCTTCGAAACGCCATTGTTGCGAGACGGTGTGGACAGCGTCGTTGGATAAACGACGGTAGAAGTAGCTTTGCGAGCAGAAGACGGCTGGAAGAAGTTTATAGCTGTGCCGTTTTTCTGGGAAGACGAGGAGTCACTCTGACTCAATGACGAGTCATCGATGACAAAGTTCTGGCAGTCTGAGTCGATATGCGCGTTGATATTGACTTCTTTGACGTTCTTTGCGCAGATGGGACACGACACCATGGTTAGAATGAGTCTTGCCTATCAGCTGGAAGGATCATTCTTGCGATTGGATGGATGAGTTGGGAGAAAGTTGGGAAAACAACGACGGGCGATAGTTGATGTGTTCACTGTTCGGTAGTCGCGTCTGATATTCTTGGCTGTGATTGGTGCGGACCACACTTGTTCTAGATCGCCAATAAGATGCCTAAAGAGTCAAAGAATTTGCATCTTTTACTTATATTTTTCATGTCTAGTTCCATATGACTATAGCCACCATACTGAGCGTGTTGCTCCGGCATCGTGGAATACCTAGGTAGCACCTACACTATAATTGTGATGACCTTCTAATTGCTATATTTTACAGTCTCTCTCTAACATTGAGCGAATGAAATATCCTCCCTTCATTTGGTACAGAAGCAGATACTATTATGAATTTGAATGTTTGATGGACTCTTGTCTAGTACTACTCTCTGTTGATAGTTAGATAATTAGTTTCTTTTCTGTCTGTCTATATGCTTCTTGTTGTTCTGCACACCTGCCAAAAGCGGTAAGCTACTTTTGGCGCGTCGCCGCGTTTTCTCAGAGAACAAAGCCAACTGCAAGAATTTAACTGACAATTCTTTCCCACTTGACCTCTGCACTTCACTTACACGCGCAAGACTGTGAATGGTGATGATATCTTCTTTGCTTTCCAGACACAGTATAATCTCAGCCCTACTCATCATTGAATAGCAGAAAAGGTATCCTTTTCCCTCCCGGCCCTCGGGCCTTTGACTCTGATCGACCACCACCACCACCACCACCACAACACCAACTCCTCTACAATCGCAAATCGCGCCTACTGCTCGACTGGAAGTTGATACTACATCATACGCAACCTCCAAATACACGCAAATGGCCGCACCACATCCCCCCTTCGGCTCACGCTCCGCCTACGCCGGCGCAGGCTCAAAACTTCCCGAGCGCCCAAACCCACTCCCATTTAGCGCCTCAGCGTTTTCTCGAAATAGAGGCGTTCTCGGCGGCGTCAATGCCAGCAGCAACAACAACAACAACAACATCATCAATAACAACACAGAGTCGGCGCAACAACAACAGCAGCAACCGCCTATACCGCCACAGCATTCGCAGAATCATGCTGTCGCAGCGACGATGATGGGGACTGATGCTAGTAGCGGGGGAGGAGGTGCGAATCCGCTGAGTCGGCTGACGGAGGAGCAGCGGGAGGAGATTAATGAAGCTGTACGCCATCCTTACACTATTTCTCAGAAAGATCCAGACAACTGATCATACGGGAATAATCTGAATAGTTCACACTCTTCGACCTCGATCGCGACCGCCACCTAGACTACCACGAACTACGAGTCGCTCTCCGCGCACTAGGCTTCACCCTCCCCAAACAAGAACTCATCTCTTTACTTACGACATACGGCGTCCCTCGGCCACAGGTCCAACAACAACAAGGCCAGCAGCCATCCTCTACGCATCAGAATAAACCGACCAACAACAGCAAACAAGACCCCCCGCCGCACCCTTCCTCGCTGTTAATGCCGCTCTCAGCCTTCCAGACCATCACAGCACACAAAATCCTCGAACGAGACCCGCGCGAAGAAATCCTACGAGCTTTTGAATTATTCGACGAAGGCGGGAAGGGGTATATCGATCTCGAGGATTTGAGGCGTGTGGCGCGCGAGCTTGGAGAAACGGGACTAGAAGAAGATGAGTTGCGAGCCATGATTGAGGAGTTTGATCTTGAAGGCGTGGGCGGTGTGACCAGAGACGGGTTTCTGAGTATTTGTTGGCAATAACGTTGTCTCTTTCTCGTCTTGTTTGTTGCAGTTGGTGCGCGTTTTGTGTGGGCTGTTTATATCTTGTATTGCATATGGGTGTATGATTCGTTGCAGGTTGAGGGTTGTCTGCTTCTATGTGATGGGCATGAGGTGTTGCTGTTAGTCGGTCAGTTCTACAGCGTAAGTTCGTTTTGTTTTATACATACAATTGGCTGTCTATAGGTGTCTGGGCATTCAGCGGTGAAATGAATCTACTTCTACAAAATGATATGCAAATACTAGCATGTGTCCTCTTGTATGCGAAAATATATTCATCATAAATGTTCCTAAATGCATGTACCCAAACTCCAGTGCCCTATCCAGCAATGAAATGCAATGAACCCATGTCGACAGATCTAACCGAAATACCATGCAACCTGCTTCAAAAAATTATGCATATCGTGGCTGTACCCCCGGCCAAGGCGCGCCGTTATGATCATATCCAGGCGGCGCATATGCAGGTGGCGCGCCATACACGGGGTTCCCTTGCTGCTGCATCGCAGGCGGCATTGGTCCCGACCATCCTCCAGCACCTGGCGGCGGCGGCGCTGACGGACCCCGATATCCACGATACCCTCTCCCACCAGGCGGCGGCGCAGGGACCGCTTTTCTAAACCTGCGTCTTCGGCACGAGGAAATAATGCAACTCAGTATAATCAGCACGAGTAATCCGCCAATACCAGCGGCTAGACCAATGACGAGAGGTTTGTGTTGGTCGATCCAGGACTTGATTTCGCCGCCTACGGAGGACCCCTGGCATTGCCCGTTACTGCAGTGCCCGTCGCCGTTGCAGGGTGTTCCGTCGAGGAAGTTTTGTTGCATGCTGCCGCATTCGTTGGAGGGGAGTTTGGAGGATGCGCACCATAGTGTGCAGGATGAGGAGTCGCAGGCGTAGGTATCGTTACTGCCCAGGACGGCACCGAGGATGGTGCGGCATTGCAGGTCACGGCTTGTGCATTGGCCGCTGGCGCAGGTGAGTCCGGTCGTGTTTCCGCTTGTGCAGCTCTTGCCGTCGTCGACGAATTGGTCGACGGGACACGCGCCGGATTTCCCTGAGCAGACTTCAGCGATGTCGCAGGGACCCGTGCTGGCGCGACATGTTGTGTTGGCGGCTTTGAACTGGCATCCCGAACAGCATGCCTCGTTGGAGTCATCGCAGACTGCGCTATCCTTGAATTTGCATGTGGTAGGATCGCAGCAGGCGTTGTTGCCGCAGCCTGCCGTTCCTCCGCAGTCGCAATCTTCGCCGCTTTCTACAATACCGTTGCCGCATTGACTGCCGGTATAGGTGACGACGTCTTTGTTGTTTACCAAACATGTTGATTGGACGCTGTTGCGGCCAATAGCTGAACAGATGTTGCCGACTGTACATTGCGAGAAGTGTTCAAGATTGGGAGATGTCGAGGGGTTCATGATGTACTGCCCATTGGCATCGCAGGTACTCGAAGTCAACGGGCAGCATTGTGAGGTTGTCTGAAGGCCTTGTTGACATGTCGAAGAGTCGCAGTCATGTACGGCTCCAAAGGTATGTCCTGACTCGTGTCTAAAAAATTAGCTTCATCGAGTGGATAAGGAAGAGCAAGACTTACGCAAAAACCTGCCACTCAGTCGATGTCTTGACAACAACGTTTGCTCCTGCAACAGAAGCATTGCTAGACCCATGAACACACAACTGGCCTAGCCAAGATACTCCCACCTCGGAATCCGTGGGACAGTTGGTCATCAAGGTCCAGTAAGCGTTTGTATCGTTTTGATCTCCACGCCACGCCGTAAAATTACCTAATCTCGAAGAAATGCTTCCTGACGTGCACGGCATATTCCACGGCGTGGCCGTGGACGCAACGTTAGGACATTCAGCAGGTTGCATCGTCAAATTCTTCAGACCCAACGAAATATTGAACGTGCTCTCATACACACTCGACGCAGAATTGAACATTGAGATTACATCCGCGCGGGCCGCGGATTGATTTCCATCAAAAGCATTCAGGAAATTGCAATCCGTAGCCACGCCGACGAGAGCCACCAACTTGTTCTTGGGACAGCCCGTGGTATCACCGATCGTCGACGCCAGGTTAATACCTCCTGTATTTCCACCCACGTTACCGGTATCAGACTGTCGCTTGGATAGGCCGAACAACTGATCAAAGGACATGGCAGCAAGATTGGCCGACTGCTGCGGAGGTCGAAACACAGGATGATTCGGGTCCGCGTTAAAGTCCAGCTTGTCTGCCTGGCAAGAAGGATCGGGCGCGGATCGTTTGAGTTCTGTATGTTCTTCGTCCCAATACATATCCGAGTTCCTGAACATCACCATGTAATCGTCGTCCTTCTCGGCAGGTAAAACATCGAACTCAGATCGCGTCCGCATATAATTCGAGCGTAACTTTATATTATGATAGTCATGCATCAGACTAAATGTACCCTCAAATAGAGGGTTAGCCCCGTCGCGCTTGACATATAATCGTGCCCAGCCGACATATGTCCAGTGATCCGGTCCAATCTCAGTCCAAGCCGAGCCCTTAAACACCCGATGATCTCTGCGATCGATGCTCTCCGTATGGCTGATGGTGCCATCAGCATTCAGATATTGAACCTCTGCGTCCTCGGCCAAAACATCATGATTCGGCTCGAGTTTGAGCTTGATTGGCTCCGCGTTGTTGTGTATTGTGAATGTGATGTCAAAACTGGAATGGGAGTGTATTCGGTGAGAAGGAGTGTGTATTACGACATTTTCGAGTTCGGAGACCTGTTGGATAGGTGGCGGGGCTTGCGAGCGAGCTGCATATCATATGCATTAGACAATGGATGATAAGAGGATTCAGCAGGGGACTGAAGACTTACCGTCACCGCGTTGTAGGAATATGGCTGTCGCAGTAAGGGTCGCGGATAGCCAGCCAGCGCCGAACTTCATATCTGTGATGAGCGGTAGCAAGTCGTGCTCGTCGTATGTAGTGTAGGCCGACGATTTGTGTATACAGCCTTGTGTTGACGAGATCAATGATCGCAAACAAGCAGCTCATCCCAGTACGTAGAATCAATATTGTCACAAAGATCGAATGGTCAATAGACACAAACGACAGACAGCGCATATATAATGTATATCGTACAACATGGAGCGAAGAGAAAGAAGATATTTAAGAAGTTGGAGCTGATATTCTTGGGAGAAGTTGGCGCAGCAGCCTTGGCGATGCAACCGCCAGTCGGTATCAATACACAGAAATTACCATGTCTCGGTAATATTACGGTCTGGGCCGTGTTAAACAAGAGGCTCTTGGCGGCTCTACTTAGATATGGGTCCGTACTACAGGCGTATCAATACACGGCTGGTCCGGCAACTCAGCCTCTGCTGTCCAATCCATGGAGTAATAAGAGATAGAAGGATTATGGTAGTTATTATCAAGGACGTATGTATGGTGATGGGTATGGTGAATCTGTTACTGTCTCTCATTTTACCGCAAATGCGAGACATAAAAGCACAATTATGCATAAAGCTGACACCCGCAGCTAACCCTAATATAGGTACTCCTGCTACACGCTGTGATTGGCTGGATTCGATCTAGATATTGTACAAAAATCATCATGATAGAGACAGTCTCACTCTTTTCTGGTCTCTTAGAACAATCAAAGTATATGCAGTGACAAGTGTTTGGTGCCCTTGCTACTATCCGTCAATTGTCACTGTACGTGTTCCGCTCAGAAGAAGCCATGGCCGAAAATATGTTGATAATGGGAGGAGGGAATGACAAGAACGGACACGATGAGCTTCTCGAGTTCGATGTCTACCGGTTACTACGGTAACTTGGTACAAACCTTCGTGGTTGATATTCAAGTAGAGTCATGGAAAGCTAGAGTATAGACATTAATATTTGTACGAGTACCGACGGGATATCCTCCACATCCCGACACTTAGGGCTACGGGCCATCAAGTGACCAAACGGGCTCTCATAACGGACGAGAGTAACGGTTCGTGCGGAGTAGCTTCTTAGAATTTATTCGGAACGAGTGGGCGTAAGCTAGCTATGAGAAGAGGTGGATATCAAGGTCCCTTCGAGATCTCGTTGTTATAACTATTAAGTATACCACAACGACTATGGCCGTCAGTCATCACATCACAGGGCATCGCCGCATCAGCCCCTAAGAGTTCGTCGCCTGCTATATAGAGCTGTCAAATAATATCTACAACCTAGCAGCCTTCTCCTCCTTTCTCTGCATATAACGGCGCCACTAGGAACAAGTTAGTAAAACGTATCCGTGATTTTCAGAGGTTAGGACTCACCCTAGGATTCAACAAATAAACCGGAATACCAAGCGCAAAAACACCCGCATTAATACCCGCCAAAATTCCCATCGTAGTCTTGTAGCTGTATGTATTAACCATAGGGATGATTCCATAACTCAATCCAAAAGCCACAATATTCTTCATTCCGACCACAGCCACAAGAGCCGGACCGGGATTCTTCTCCCAGGCCTCAGCCGCAAAGGAGGTGGACAGGATCAGAACAGAGACGAATGTGATTTGGTACAAAGTCCAGCCCATGTATGGTCCGCCCCAGGTTGCGCTGCCGTTGGCCGTGAAGCCGTACAGGATGAGGGAGACTATGCCGAGGATGCCCGGGAAGATGAGCAGGATCAAGCGGTGCTCGGGGGCGTGGACGCCGTTGTTGCGTTTGGCCATCCAGATGATGAATTTGTCGCCTAGATAGCCGGCATAAAACATACCGCCGAAACCACCAAAGACGCCGCCGAGGTTGATCAGGCCGATCGAACTGGCGGACCAGTCGTAGTTATATTCGAGAACGGTGTTGTAGGTGAGTGACATGCCGATTGAGGATCCGAGGACGATGGCAGAGAGTAGGGTAGAATAGAGAATAGCAGGAGACGAGTATGCCTCTGCGATATGAAGAAAGACCTGAGGAATGAACGTCAAGGCATTTTCTGTCGGGGCAGACCAAGGCTTCAACATCTGTATGTAGGTCTTTTTCTCGCGCAACTCATCCGGTATCTCGTCATTGTGGTGAACGCCATTGGTTTCGAGGTATTCGCGCGTTTCGTTTTCGGTAAGCACGCGAGTCACTCCAAACTGGTCTGTGAGCACCATGCGGCCATTAATAAACTGCGAACTGCGCTTATAGCTCGTCTCAAAGCTGCCGAAGATCACCATGACGAGACCGACTGCAATCGTGATCGTGAAGACCCAGTAGTACCAGCGCCATCCGAGAGCGGCAACTTCGTACGAAGCTGCTAGGGTAAGGCAGCCGGTGATGGCGTTCTGGGCAGCCCAGTAGAGACCGTAAACCATACCGTGCTGATGAACGAACGTAATTTCCGCGAGCATCAGGGGGAGAACCTATTTCGTTAGCCCTGACAAAGACTGTCTTGTTTCTTTGATACTTACAGACTCGGTAGCACCGGCTGCAAGTCCCTGGATAATTCGCAAGGCCAGATGCTGTTCCCATGATTTGTTAAGAGCACATCCGATTGTAGCTCCCAAGAGGACGATCGTGGACACAATGAAAGCAAAACGGCGCCCATACAACAATCCAAGTGGAAGGATCAGGAAGTTGCCTTTAAGTCTAGCGTTAACAAAATGGATTGTACTGAATAGTAAACTACTTACCAATTCCGACAAAAAGAGAAGGGAACGTAGACAGCCAGACAATTTGGTTACTACTGTACCCCTGGGGAGCGTACATCCCAAAGAAGACACCGAGAATCGCACCGAGACCACCAACACATGACAGAGACATCGCAGCTGTGCAGACACCGTAATCAGAAACTCATCCAGGGGTAGACCCCTTCAAAACTGTCAAGAGACTCACAAAACCAGCAACAGCTCACAATAATCGACGCCTTCTCCTTCCATGAGTAGTTCAACGGATCATTAGGGTCCTTGCTGGGCACCGGCAACCGCTGCACCAGCCCATCAGCATCGACCAAGACATGGTCCGCTGGTTTTTGTTGTTGACCCTCGACATTCTCCGTAAACTCGATGATAGGTTTGTCCCCGGACATGATTGAATCTGATGAGACGAGTTGCACGTCAGACAGTACAGTACCAACGAGAGATTCCAAGAGACCAAGAAAAAAGTCCGGGGAAGGGGAGTTCTTATGAACAGATCCCTGCCACCCTCTTTAATAAGTCATTCTGGAGATGCGGAGTCTCCTTCTCAATAATGGAGACATTATGTATTCGGTTGGGACAGAAGACAGGCAAATGGACAGAGGAGAATTTGCCGAGGAGGTCTGAGCATTTGCGGGAATGTGGAGGGAGGAAGTTCTATCTCCACAATCTTCTCCAATGCACCACCCGTGCCGACGACAGCTTGCCCACTGGACCCGGGGATTTATAGCGGGGGAGTAATCAACATTTGGACGTTTGGTATACGCTGAACATACAAATCATCGGAGAATTATCACTGGCTCACTGGTCTCTGCCCCTTTTATACCTCAGATTAGCTGAATTAGGGTTATGTTATACATAGCACCCCAGACTAGGACAAATCGCCCAACTCCCTAATCAGATTACATAGATTGCCCACAAGCGGCGGCAAATTATCTCCAGAGCCCTGACAATTCCCTTCCAGAACCTGCCGAGCCACCTTCATGATCAAATGAGGGCTGCATAGCTGTATCGACATTGAAACATGACCCTCCTCGGGACTAGCGCAGTAATACGTCAGCCCTGGTTGACCGACCGCTCCATTCACAAACGCCTTGGTGGATTCGTTCTCCTGACCATCTAGCGCGATCAGTGGCTCTGCTTGTTGTCCACCACCATCACTACCAAGTGGTAAGCTCAGGGCATCGCGCGGCTTTTCGACGCATTGCAGTAACCCGAATATCCATAGGACCAGTGTAGCGTGGTAAATAGATAAAGTGTCAAAGCCGCGAAGTTCGAATGGTGGGACTTGTCGTGCAGCTCGAAGGACCTGACCGGCGTGCCAGATTGCAGTGCGCGCTTCCCTGGTGACGCTCCAGTCCCGGAGGCGGGGATACTCCTCTCTGGCCTCGAGTTCGCCGAATTGACCTGCAAAGCGCTGTATCGAGTCGAGGTTAATGTGTAAGTACATTGTGGCGAATTCGGCAAGTAATGTTGCGATTGCCGGACGGTTTATCATATCTATCTTGGCCGCCTGAATAGAGATTGATCTGAATGTTCATCAGCTGAATAATTCTTGTGCTTCAATGCAAACAGACTTACAAATCTTCTTGTCGACTCTTCAGCCAAAGCTGCGTCAACGCCCCACGCTCAGAATGCCGATGCGGAGTCAAGAGCGCCTGTTGTCGGAATTCCCATACTTGACTCATCAGTCCATGCAACAACGAAGACTTGCAGACAGCCATATCTACATTTACAGGAAGATGGTTCAATATCGAAGGATCAGCGAGAAGCTCTCGTAGAGATAGAGTAGAGGGCTTCAGATGAGCGTATTTAGTCATCAAGAGGTGTTTCCAAGCAGCTGCTGTGGGCGCGAGCCATAAATCACGAGAGCTTGGAAACGGCAGAGTAAATTCCGTATAGCTGGTTAGTGGGGGTCTGTTCATAGCGGCTGTTACTTCGGCGTCGTGTTCGAATAGATGGTATGCTAGCCTGTTGACTGGTCAGGATGATGGTTTACAGAGCTGGGAGAATGTATTACCTTTTCCAAGACTCCTGCCTGATCCAGTCATTCCACGTATCTTCTAATGTGTCTTCACCCAGATCTGGATACGACGTGAACTGAGAGTAGAAGGAGCGGTCAAAGGCACCGGCTCTTCTTAGAGCCTGTACAACAATCAGGTCAAGTCACAGAATGGAACTATTCTTACTTACAGTGCACAAGGGTTGTAAATGACTTTCCGCTATCTGCATTTTGCGTTTGTGACCACAGAAGATGCCAATGTCTAACCACATCATAGATGCTTGAAAATACTGCAGATCCCGGAGAACACTATTGTCCAGCTCGGCCTGCATCCAAAAGTGTTAGGGCCCATCCTGAAAAGAGGAAAATGTAGGCGACAATACTTACAAGTTGTGCCAAACTGACTCGAAGAATCTCCAACAAAAGTACACCAGTCTTATTGATAGACGAAATCCCACAACACACACACCCAGCAGCAACTAACGCCGTCAACAGCTCAGGCCTCGAATCCTGCCGAAAAAGCGTATATGGATGAATCCATGCATCGGTTTCAGTTCTTTTTGAAATGCCAATCTTGATCAGTGCATCAAGAGACTCGGTAGAAGGGAACGTCGGAACGGACAGTTGTGATCTGGCTGTGCTGATTATCAACCGAAAGATATTGTCTCTTGATTGGTTTGTAAGTTTCCCCCGGATATTTAGAGATTCTAAGCGTGATCTGTGCAGCCTGGATATAGAAGCTATCATGTCGCCATCCTCGAGAGGGATGTGGCCTTCGCCGCTGAATCCGTTTTGGTTCTTTTCGGGTATCCAGAGCCTGGTATAAATCAGCACATATACTGATAACCATGAGCTATAGACAAACAAACCATAAAGATCTTCGAAATGCAGCCACACGCCGTTTGGCGCTCTGATCATCAATAGGAGCCCCCGGAGGACCGAGATTAGCGGTGACAGGAGAAGCACCAGATCCGAGAATTATGTCCAAGTCAGTAATCGTATCAAAATTGAACAATCCACTATCCGGACTTGTAAATTCTGGGTCATACATAAAATCAAAAACGCCCCGTGGTTGCTGCACACCCTGAAATCCAGGCCATGGAGATGTACCCGAAGGCAACATGACTTGCTCAAAAAAAGCTGGGATCTCATTCACTTCCCGATACATCCCCGTATGATGGTCAGGTAGCTGATCTTCATGACGCGGCGGAAGCCCCGTAAGTGGGATAGCCTGGGAAATAGAAGGATCCGACAGATGATACGCCCCATTTCTATCTGTGAATGCAGGTTGTGGTTGTTGGGGTATATTATAATGTGCTACAAAAGGCTCTGTTGATGACGGTGTGACTTGTGTTCCTTCAATAAACTCAGCCTGCATTTGAGTGCCTGGCGTATCATCCTCTGAGACCGGAGTAGACAGAGCCTTGTTGGTGGATTGTCGGGGTTTCCGAGGAACGCAGGTGAAGCCTTTTCGTCGACATCTCTGGGCTTAATTTAGCGAGAGCCATAATATAAAATGAATGGAGTTTTCTTACGGTACATGGCCTACTATGATCACAGCTTACTTTCGAAGCCGCACATTCCTCGCATGCTTGAATGACCCTTCCTCTACGCTTCGCGGTCGGCCTTCCTTCTATATGAAGCAAGCCGTGTCGTTGCAGCACATCCCTGTTTCTGTATCAGCCACTACACATAGACTTTCAAATAATGCAAGCATCTAACCTTCGATTAAAGCCCCTCCCGCAGACATTGCACTGAAACGTCCTCTTATTCTGATCTATAACTTCCATTAGTCTAGCTCGCGAGTCAGGGGAGCTAGCTGCTTACGGGAATCTAGATGGCGCGTCAAATGATCTGATCTTTCATAGACTCGGTCGCAATGTGGGCAGTAGTGCAGAGACTCCGCATCCTTTGGCCGAGGAGACGTGCGTGATTCGGCCAATCCGGTCATGGTGGTCGTAGGCGAGTAGGAAGCCGATGGATTGCGAAACCACTAATGCAGGGTTCAAGGTTGCGAGTCAATTCGAAAGCTGTAATCGGCTCACTAAGTGGACAGTATGTAAGGATATATTAGAAGTACGAAGTATAGCTGTAGAAGTCGAGTAGTGGGCTTTGACGTGTACGGAGTAGTAGACGCAGAAAAAAGAAAAAATCCGGGGCCCCTCATCCTTGACATCGGGACGCGATGTGGAGAACCATGTGCCGACGTTGGGTTAGGGTTATCTAATCCCGAACCCTACTTACACTACGCATCAGAAGCAGACAATCGACTCAGAAGATGGTGTGAAAAAGTATCGAACTCTCTCATTTCTCTATATTAACACATGACTAATCGTTACGTCCTCGAAAAAAGCTCCCAAGGCTTTAGAATCCTCAATCGCTTGACTAGCTCCTTGACCCTGTGTAGGAAGCATTGCAGGAGCAGCGTCTCCTATCAACATGAGCCGTCCTCGAGACCAACTCTGCAAAGGGTCCTATGAAGCTCTAGTTAGCAGGACATTAAGACAGGTTGCCCCTTCGGTACACGATGAAACATACAATATCCCGCAGTTGCTATAACCCTAGATCTGGCGAATGTCTAAGTCAGAGGGATTCACAAAGTGGACGGACGTCCACTCACTTGAATATGCTCGTGATCCAAGAAGGAAATTCCGAAAAGGTCTCCTGCAATTTCTCCAGGCTTCCTTCTGAGACCCAAGACTGCTTTGCTCGGATCCTCGTTCATTCTCTCTAAGCACAGTTGGTAAGCAGTATCTATCATTACACTATGAAATGTGAACATACCATCCGTCTCATTGGAACTATGCCGTATACTTCGTCTTATCTTCCAGGGCCCATGTTATCATAAGCTGGCAATCGTGGGCAACAACCATTGAGGTGAATGGACTGCGAGGGTTGGTCTTATCGCAGAATTCCTTCACGTTCTCTTCAAGCACACTTGAGGGAAACTCATCAATAAGCATAAGCTTTGAAGTGTTGGCGATAACGCTTACCATCAGTCAGTATGCTAATCTTACTGAGCTTAGTCTTCTATTGACAGGAAGAATTGGATCTTACCTGAATGACCTGTGGGCTTTGGAGTTTGATCATGTTCAAGTACATATTTGCGCAAAATGCTGTGTCTGTCATGAGATTTCATCAGCGAAATTTCTATTCCATTCTCAATAATTTCTATATTACATTCCATCTGCTCCAATGATAACATCTCCCTCGACCTTCTCACCATTCTCAAGGTGTACTATTCCGTTCAATGGACCACAACCGACCACCCGGGATGCAACCCTAATGGTAGAGGCTTTCTGTGCAGCTTTCTTGAGCGCATCGTGCAAGTCCATCCGATGATAGACAATGCGGCTAGCACCGTATTCCGTCTTCGTCGTGAGCGGAATGTTAGTCACCAGTTTCCCTTCAGTTGAATACACCCGGATACCCTCATCTACCTACATGTATCATACACAATCTTGGTAGTATTTGGCTGTAAAAGAAATCAATGCGCCAATCTCCTTGTTCAGTCGAGACTGCTCAAAAACTGTAATCTGCCTGTTAGGGCCGCGGAGGGCAATAGCAGCCGTAAGGCCGGCTATACCACCACCCACGATCACAATTCGAAACAGGCTACTTTCTGCTATTGTGTACAAAATCCGAGCTACAGATCCGAGGTTAGCATGGCACTTCCTATTCAGTGTTCACGCCGATTTGTGTCAATGAATTAACTACAATCTCAACGTTTTGTCCACTTCTCCACCCCCACACCGATATACCGAAGTCGAACACTCGCCTACTCCGCTTTCCCTCCACCTTTATACCGACAGCATCAAGACTTACGCGTCCAGCTGACAGACTTGAATTCTTTGTCAGTTTTCAACTATGTGAATCGGGAATCGAATGTGGGCAGTGGCGAGATGGATGGATTCGACAGCATCATACGGCGCAACGAGCTTTTCAGAGCGCGGTGTATAAACTGTCAATTGTGATCTCGTCTTCGATACCGAATTTCAAAGTATCAACAACACCAACAACAACAATCATACATTCAATTCTCATCATGTCGACTACCACTACTACCCAGACTATCTCCGCCACTGCGCAGAGCCTCCGCATGCGCGTCGACGGCACAGACCCAAAATTCGGCGATTTCAGAGATGACCTTGCCCGTGACGGTTATGCCGTTGTGAAGGGTGCCATACCCCGTGACCGGGCTTTGAAATATGCCGATGATATGCATTCGTGGCTAGAAGGCTTGTAAGTTTATCTGCTATTCAGTTTGTTCAAGGTTATTAGTGCTAACAGAACCAGTAACCTTGGCTATGACCGCAAGGACCCCCAGAGCGTCCACAAGGATAAACTCCCTGTGATCAACGAAAAGGGCATGTGTCTCCAATATGCTGTCGCACATGAGAAGTTTACCTGGGATGTTCGTGCTGAGCCTGGCGTGGTCGAGGCATTCGAGAAAGTCTACGATGACAGGGACCTTATCGTTTCCTTCGACGCAGTCAACTTTGGATTCCCTAAGTAAGCATTTCTAAATACCTGTTTTATTTCAAACAACGCTAATTTACGGCAGCCGCACCGACCTCCCTGCCAACAAGCCATGGCCACACCAGGATCAGGACCCTTCGAAGCCCGGCTTCCGTTGCCTTCAAGGCTTGGTCAACCTCCTCCCCAACGGTCCTAACGACGGCGGTCTCATTGTCTGCCCGGGTGCTCATCTCCTCTCCGAGGAATTCCACCGTGACATGGCCGACGAAGAGCGCATTCCCGCCTGGACCCCCGAGTGGTACGGATACACCGAACGAGGAATGAAGTGGCTCGAAGACCATGGCTGCAAGTGGAAGAAAGTCTGTGCTGAGCCCGGCGACCTTCTCGTCTGGGACTCTCGCACCCCTCATTATAATCTCAGCCCCAAGGGAGAGACCCCCCGTTTCTGTATCTACACTTGCTACATGCCCGTCGCGGATGCCACACAGGAGGATTTGCAGCGCAAGAAGGAAGCATTTGAGAAGCGGCTGGGTACTACTCACTGGCCCAACGCAAAGCACACTGGTTCGAACGTTGCCAAACGTGATGGCCAGGAATGCGCTAGCAATCGTTTCGAGCCAGTTAACGAAGTCGTTCTTAGCGAGCGGGCTTTCAGACTTACAGGCATCCCTTATATTAAGGCTCAAGCTTAGTTTATCGAGTACAACGAATTTCTTTTGTGTAAAATGCATGATAGTTTTAGAATTTCAGCTATCGCTATTTTTAGGTACATATGAATGAAACTTCTACTACACGAAAGCCTACCCAGATCGCATTGCATTGATAGCTTTCAGTTGTCAGTCACATCTGAATTCACTAAATATCTACACAATATATCTAAAAGATTGGACGGGCTCCTGCAAGGTCCGGCACCCCCTCACCATCAACAACTTTTGCTTCCACAATATCGTATATAGGTAGCTCAGCCAATCGACTAACTACATGATGTAAGGTAGGCAGCTGTTCCCAGTCTAATGGGTCAAGCGCAAAGCTCGCTTTCTGAGCCTTGTACGTCTTGAGGATCTTCGGCTTAGACTCATCCACAGCCGCGTCATAAATGACAGGATACTCTACAGCAGCCTTGCCCTTGTTCTCAGGTCCGGTGGAGGGTAGGTACTTATAAGTAAGGAGGGCCTCTTCCTCCGGTTTTTCCTCGGATGATGAGGTTGCATCGACTTCTTCGAGACCTTGCAGCAAGAAGTCTCCCCACAAGGCGCCTTCCCAGCCCGTTCGGACACGGTACGATGTATTGCGGCAGTAGACGTCAATCGAAGAATAGATCTTGGGCATGCCCAACTCCTCTCTGCCGGATATGATGGGATCTGTCAACGACTCGAACAGGACGGGAAGGTAAGCCCCTTTGACAACCGAGCCGTCTTCTCGGATGTATTCAACGCCATGGATATACAAGCCAATGTGCTTGTAGCCAGATCCACCCAGCCAATCCAGTTTATTGAGGGTTGTCTGTGAGAAAGTTGCGTACGCCACAGTATCACGAACACTGAAGCGCCAGCCAGTGCGCATGGGTGGGAATAAGGTCTCTAAGACTGTCCGTGAGGTCTTGAATTTGATTGAAGCCGTAGTGAAGGTAGACTTTTGACCATTCTGCGCAATGCCGAAGTGTGTCTGTCGCGGCCCGGGCATGGGTCCAAACGCAATAGGCATGCGCCAGTATGCGTTTTGGTTGCGCTTCCATGTCCATTCCCGGAGCTTTTGGGTCGAGTTATCCCACTCGTCGTGGCCGAAGTTGTACTGTTGGAACTCATGCACTAAAAACAGCTCTTTAGCAATCGGAATATCAAGAGTATGGAGAATGGTATCTCGGTAGACTCACTGTTAGGCTTTTCATCACCAGGCTTGAGGTCTTCGCCCACTAATCTGGAAAACGACTGAATCTTGGTAGCCCTGGTATACCGGATCTCGTTGTATAGTTCTAGTCGGTCCGGAATTTCACTAATAGTCGTATCCAGAGACAACACTACAGCCAACGCAGCAGCGTCTTCTATGGCAACAGCTGCACCTTGACCCTGATGAGGCAGGAATGGATGAGCCGCATCACCAATCAGGGCCAGGCGACTTTCATTGAACTTGGGCAAAGGATCCATATCAAGCAACTTCCAGACGCGAACGCTCTCGGGTTCCGCCTTGGACAGCAGTTTCACAATAGAAGGATTGAACGAAGAGAAGATCTTGAGCATCTTGTCTAGATTCGCGGATTGATCCCAGGTATCGGATCCGGCTGTTTCACTCTCAGACTCTTTGCCAGGGTGAATGATGACGAAGTTGAGTACACTGTTGTTCGAAGTGGGATACATGATAACTCGACGATCGACACCGAACCACATTCCTAACTCGCCAGTATATTTAACCAAGTCTGCTGTTTCCGGGTCATCTAGTACTTTCTGCTTGGGAAGCAGGAAGCGGAAGGCGCTTTTGCCGCTTGGGAAGGGCTTAATGTGCTCACAGTTTGGTAAGGAGGTTCTCGAGACAGAATGAACGCCGTCTGCGCCGACGATCAAATCTCCTTGGATCTGGGTTCCGTCTGCAAAAGTGATGGTCGCATTGTATGGGTCGACTTTTTCGACGCGGCTGGAGGTTATGATCTCAATGGCTGCTTTACCATCAGCGGTGGGAGACGAAACAGCTCTTTTGAGGGCGTTGTGTAATTCGACACGATGCGCCAAGTGCCATGGCTAAAATCTCGTCAGAAACCTGACACTTTGATCAAGAGGGCTCATCATCGAAACATACATGCTGCCATCGTTTGTTGGCTTCTTCAACCGAAATTGTGTGCAACTGATGGCCGCCTGCAGTGTACTCGGTAACCTTCAAGTTAATAAAGTTGGTATCGATTAGCCAATAAGCTGTGGTAGAAAATGATAAGATAAAGTACCCTTTGAGTTGGATTTGCGCCAAAGTCCTCGGGAAATATTCCTAAACGTCTCAGGATACCATTCGCATTCGGAGCAAGGTGAAGAGCAGCCCCGGTCTCGGTCGCGAACCTCGATTGCTCAAAGATTTGTACATGATGGCCCTGTTTTCGGAGAGCAATGGCCGCTGTAAGGCCACCTATACCAGCTCCGACAATCAAGATCTTCAGCCCTGCTTTTGGTTGTGTTCCATTCGGCGACGCCATTATGTGCTTTGTCTGGGCGGTTACGGATCGAGTCGATTGCTCAAGTATATGGTTACAAAGAGTTATGAAGCTACAAGAACATTTTAAATATAATATCACGGGCGCTTTCGTATGATCTCAGGCAGAAGTCAAAATAATCACGAGTTGTGCCACACGCGCGGGTTCGGGTGTAGACACTGGTATCGGGACCACCCTGATACCAGACAATGTGATAGGCCACTCCAGACAATGAACTCGCGGTTCTATCCGAAATAGCTGTTGGAACTTCGCAAAACATTCACTTGTTTAGACGCGTTTCTCGGACTTACCCCGCGCCGATGCCAGTGGGCAAGTATGCAAGTTGATAGTGGTTCAAAGACGCTCTCGTACCATTTGGACTTTGAACCAACAATCATTGGGCATCTTATATCTTATATAACCTTCACGCTTCGGGTGATTTTTTTGGTGAAACGAAAAATACCTAGGTAGATAATGCCATGGATCTATATGTTAAAACAGGAGTTGATTCTACTATAAACAAGTTCTGGATACGAAAAACATCCTATCAATGAGACGACGGAACACCATCCATGCCATGTCCGTAATCCTCTCCCAAAGTCTTTCCATCTTCCATCTGCAAAGGCTGCGATTCCTGCAACACAAAAAGTACACGAGCCCATTCCGTTTTGCTGGGGTTTCTCCAAGCATGCATTGTACCCCGCTGAATCGCGATATCTCCCCGCTTCATGTGTCGGACTTCACCCGAGTCGAGGACAAGGTCGACTTCACCTTCTATCACGACTCCATAGTCCAGGCTAACCGTTCGATGCATTGGGGAGAGTGAATCCGGGTTCATATCGACGATACGTAGCACTGAGCCACCGGGAATGGTGAGACCTGGCGGGCTTTGGAGATAAGATTGATATTTGGCTATATCCTTGCCGTCGTTCAAATTGGCAGGGAATTCGTTGGTGGTATAGCTGAGCGCAAATGCCGCACCGTTTGGCAGTTTTTGCCAGCTCAAGGGGGCCGGGATTTCAGTGTTGAAAATTGCTTTTCCATCCGGTCTGTGGTCTGTGATGTAGCGATTCATCTGGGGAAGCCCATTGTCGAGGATCTGCTCTTCGGCCATTGTTGCGAGGAAGTCCGTGAGGTAGGATTAAGATTGAACTTTGAAATGTGTGCTTTTTTGCGGGATTTTGCGAACTTGCATGAAGATGAAGGAGAAATTCTCTCTGAGTTCCTGCAAAAATATTCCAAATAACATTAGTAAACCTCCACCGGATAACATGAGGAGGTCATGAGGAGGTGCTTGTGCCATCCCCTCCGAGTTAGGGTTTACAGCCCGAACCGGGAATAGCGCCATATTTTCTTCTCAAATTGACGTCCCGAAGTGGAGGAGCCGAGGACATAGGGTATGTGGCCCACGTATCCAAACATTTTTGTGCCTGAATCTCAATGCTCAATCTGAACTTTTTAAATTTAGTTTAAGTAGGTATTTCTCGCAGCTTCTTTCATTTTTCCAAAAAGAATCGATAGCTGTTGTATAATCAAATTGATACGAAAATCCAGCCGCTCACTATGCCGAACGAAATAAAGGATATAAGCTCGATTGACAGCACGTCATATCCTTATATCTTCGAGCAGAATGTAGATGTGCCCCTCCAATCTGCTAGTGGCCTTGTTCGCGTGAACGTGTACAGGCCCAAAACTGAGGATGGCGCTCGTGTCCCTGTTCTTGTCACTTATGGACCATATGGAAAGGATATTCACTACAAGGAGTGCGTAATTTCTCAGTACAACACGCCTGCAGTTGAGCTAATAGTTAATTTTGTATCTAGTTTTCATCCTAAATCATACGCTGAAGTGAACCCGGAGCATCACTCGGACCATTCGGCGTGGGAGACCCCGGATCCAGGTTTCTGGACACGAAATGGGTACGCAGTTGTTCGCGCCGATGAGCGCGGACTGGGTCAATCTCCAGGTGTTCTGGACACCATGTCTCGCGGAACCAGCGATGCCTTCTTTGACGTGGTTGAGTGGGCAGCCGAGCAGCCGTGGTCAACGGGCAAAGTTGGTCTTTTGGGAATTAGGTACAAACACTTTGAAATCTTTGTTGCAACTGGGGCATGACTGACATGTTGTAGCTACTATGCTGGAAGTCAATGGCGCGTTGCAGCTCGACACCCTAAAGGATTGTGTGCTATGGTCCCCTGGGAAGGAATGTCAGATTACTACCGTGACCGATGCCGTCAGGGAGGCATCCTATCAAACGGGTTCATTAAGTTTTGGTGGAATCGCCAAGTTATCACCAATCAATACGGTCGTCCAGGAAGATCTGCTCGCAACTGGGGACCGGATACAATTGAGGGAGACCTGAGCGAGGAGGAACTTGCGGCCAACCGCAATGACCAGACTGAGGATAACGCATCCAATAAGTTCCGTGATGACCCTTATTACGCCTCCAAGGAATATCATATGGGTGACATTCAAGTACCTTTGCTCAGTGTGGCTAACTGGGGTGGAATCTGCCTGCATCTTCGTGGAAACGTGCAGGGATGGCTCTGGGCGGGCTCCGAATTCAAGTACCTTCGGTTCATTACTGGTCGTCACGATCTTCCATTCTACTACCACGAGGAGGTTGAGATCCAACGAAGCTTCCTTGATGCCTTCCTCAAAGGTGAGGACCGCGAGGGATGGTCCGTTAAAGGCAAAGTTGCGCCCGTCAGCGTTCTTTTGCGCAAGGGCAACGTCGGGTTCAACAACGCTGAAGCAGAGAAAGTCTATACTCGACGAGAAGAAACCGAATGGCCCATCAGCCGAACGCAATATACGAAGTTCTTCCTGGACTCGGCTGGCTCGCTAACTACCTCGGAGCCGTGGGTGAAAAAATCAGAAAAGCTATCATACAAGGCACTAGGAACACTTGAGCAGCCTGCGTTAGTCAAATTCGAAACAACGCCTTTCGAGGCCGAAACTGAAATTACCGGGCACGTGGTGGCACATTTGAATGTATCCGTGACCCCGTATTCTGGTAGCGAGTCAATTCCAACCGACATTGACTTGTTTGTCACATTGAGATACTTTGGCCCAGATGGGAAAGAGGTGTTCTACACAGGCACTGCAGGCGACCCAGTTCCGCTAACCAAAGGCTGGCAACGTGTTAGTCTGCGCAAGATTGACTCTACTCACTACAAGAACAAGTCCTGGCTTCCTCACCGCAACTATACATCTGCTGATGTAGAACCGGTCATTATTGGAGAAGTCTACCCAATTGACGTGGAGATCTGGCCGACCAATGTGGTTGTTGAAAAAGGAGGAAAGATTGTGCTGGAGGTAGCATCCGGCGACACCCAAGGAGCTGGTATCTTCTTGCACAACGATCCAGTAGACAGGTATGTTTTACTTCTATTGTTTATTTCTCGCATTTTCCTAACAGGTCTCTCCACTTTCCAGATCGAAAGAGAAATTCGACGGACTGAACCATATCCACTTTGGTCCTCACTTCTCAAACTATGTTACGCTACCAATCATACCTTAGTCATGATTTAATGTGGTTGTTAACAATGCGCAGTGACATAGATACAACTCATTCATCTCAAATATCAACCGAAAATCAAGGAACTTTAGATTGTGCCATAACATCAATGCCTAGATAGTAGATATTAGTCATTTCCTTCTGTATACCACAGGACATCGGGGAATATGCGAATGACAGCTGGCAAAATATATTAATGCAGTTTCATGTTTAAGAACGCTTAGCCCTTTCTATACATGCACTATCTTTTACGTAGTGGGCCGACGTTATGGTCTAGTCTAGATTACACGCATTAGCCCTAACTGTAAGCCAGCGTTGGTGTTGGTTGGTGTTGGTTGGTTGGTATAGGATCTGTACAGGTTGTATTTCAGTATAGGTTCGATTCCTATTGGCGCTGATGGCCCTGTTGTATTTTTCTTAGGAAACCTGGTTATTAAGGCTGGCTTAGCCATTTTGGGATGTAGCTTCCAAATGTTCGGGTTCTTCGGATGCATCCAACGTTGCAATGACAAGCCAATGAGACGTATTGATGCTAGAATACGAGTACGGAGTATTGAACATGAGGAAAGAGAGTGAACTGTGAGTCCAATTCGACGTCTACTACATCCGGTATTTTCAAGGCAGGACCTAGAAGGTGAAATGGCGAAAGCCATATACGACGACTATTCAAGGAACTGAAGACGGAGAACCAATTCCGAGCTAAATATGTGGAGATGGGACCTTTGCTTGCTAACGTTTCTAATTTGTAGGTTGTCGATTTTTGCTCTCGGAGAATATCTTGATCATAGTCTGTTCGTGAACCCCTGTGGCCCAGCACATTGGAGTCCGCCCGCCAACGTCTCGCGCAATCGGGTCAACGGCATCACCCGTTGCGAGCAGCTTCTGGACCACGTCACAGTGACCCTCTTGCACTGCCAATGATAGAGGAGTCCAACCGCAGAAGTAGTCGTTGGTGTCAGGTTGAACCCTGCTATCTGCAAGCAGAATTCTTACCACTGCTTCATGTCCTAGCCAGGCGGCCCAGGCCAGTGGTGTCCATCCCCAGTCATCTCTCGAGTTAGGATCAATATCCCGGTGCTCGAGCAGCAGCGCAACCACGCCATGGTGTCCATTTTCTGCAGCCCACGAGAGTGGGGTTTGGCCCTCATTATCCTTAGCATCGACGTGAACATCGTGTTCTGCCAGCAGTTGCATCACTACATTCACATGCCCTTGCCCTGCTGCCCAGGATAGCGGAGAGCGTCCATCAATATCCATTGAATCCGGCTCTACTCCGTTCTGTGCTAGCAATAATTGCACAATTTGGAGGTGCCCTCTTGCGGCTGCCCATGATAATGGCGATCGTCCGAAGAAATGATCTTTCGAATCTGGATTTACCCTATGGCTGGCAACCAACAGACGTACAACGTCCAAATGACCCATCCATGCGGCCCATGAAAGTGGCGTCCAACCTCGTTCATCTTGCTCATCAGGGTCTACTTCCGCTGTAGCAAGCAGACGTTGAATTGTAACAATATCTCCGTTTTCTGCGGCAGCAAGTAGAGATGTCGTCTGGCTTGATAGACATCGGTGCTGTGACTGCGTACTTTTCGAAGGCATTTTTCATAGTTCTCAGGAATCCAAAGAAAGAAACTTGAACTCATCCCTACAGCCATAGGAAATATAAAGTTTTCATATCGATTGTATAGTAATCGTAAATGGGACGCCACGAAAATACATCCTCTACCAAAACGTCGATGATACTTCTCAAATAGGAAAATGTAGAATTGATTATTTTCCCTCGCTAAAAATCAACGTCAGTAGGAGTATTTTTTCTGCACTCGTACAGAACTTTTCGAAACTTGTTATCACAGACGTGGTTATACAAGCTTTTCAGAAGTTTACGAGCACTTACCCTTTTGAGTATACTATACTAGCTGCATATGAATTAGAACATTCATAAGGTGCTTGACCAAGAAGTGCAAAGATACGGAGACTTTATTGGACAACTATCTTGGCCCAAATATACTAAGATAACTTAAAATTGAATCCATACTTACTGAGAGACCCATCAATACGGAGAACAATGTCTACAGATAACCACCATTCACCCAGTAACATTCGAAAGAAATAAATATCTCACCCTGCGGCGACGCTATCGAACAATGAGTTCAGCTGCCTACATGGGTACAGTAAAGACCGAATGAGGCAAATTAAACGAATCTCTAACACCTGAAAATGTAATGTGCCCCCGTCCATCGGCTCAATCTATTCACTTTCGGTAACTAAATTCAGTTGCAGTGGTCATTATGCGAGCTCCGCTTCAGATATTATTATAGTATCACATGTATATGGCCCATTTGACGTGACGCAAGGTCTCCAAATTTCCAAGGTATCACAATCAACGCAACTGACCGTTACTTCAAATGCCACGGTCTCAACTCTTCATATGTTATCATCGTGACCCTACTGGTCAGTACATCGGAATCACTAAGTGGATAATGTTCAGTAATGCTTTTGTTTGATTTGGTCAAGCAAAAGACATGGGAAAAGACGGGTTGAGCCATTTAATGCCCGAAGGCGTTCAGATAACACAACCGGACCGGACGATGTTATCTGTTTACAGACTAGGTTATACAAATTCATCTCTGGTTGCATCTGTGGAGACGACGAGACCTAGTAGTCGTGTTATGGACTCGCAGGGCAGGGGCATGCACTTGGCGCCATGTATCATTCGTTTCATTCTTGATTTCCAGGATGAGGCAGGCCTCGTTGCTGATGAATCTCGCAAGACTCAGCTGGTTTAAGCCGTCTGGTTTCGATCTATTCTTCATATGACTGTATGTGATAAGAGTAAAGTTACCAATAAATACCCGGGCAGGCCTCCAAGAAATACCTTCTATTTATGAATGAAATAGGTCCAATCTATTCACCTTCTTTACTTCCCCTATAGAACTGGGCTACTGCTTGTTGGGCCTGTTTGTATTCGATTTACCTAGAGGACCGTCGACCAGATTGTCGGTATCTGTGTCTGTATACAAAGCATGAATTTCTTTTCATCTTCCAGTCATTATATTGACATAGTGTATCAAAGGATGCTGATAACTCCCAGCACGCCGGTCCCTGACCTCTTCTTTCTGTTACTCAGCATTATTGTCCTGTCTTTTCTGGCCGTATTTGTATACATCTTATTGGATCTGCTCACAGGACGTGATACTCCCAAGGATGTTCCGTGGCTTTACCGCAACAAGGGTTTCTTCGGGAAAACGATAGAACGACTTTTCAATATCGACCCGACGAGCTATGTAGAAGAAGGCTATCAAAAGGTATAATAGGCGAATGAGTTTCTGAGGTTTATATACTTACATTATGCCACAGTACTGCAAATCGGATTCGAAGCAGCCGTTCGTCTTGCCCAACATACTGGAAAGGGACCCAGTGGTAGTTCCTCACGAGTTTGTCGATACACTTCTTCATGCTAAAGAGAGTCAACTGAGCTTCAAGGCCAGTGTTTCTGACATCTTTGAGCTTGACTACACCTCCGACTCAGAGACATTTGGGGATTTGTATGACATCGTTGTGAAATTAATTGCTAAAGATATGACAAATCTCTTGCGTTTCGAGTCAATCGCTAAAGGCTTGTCCGAGGAAACACGAGCCGGTCTTTTGGAGGAATGGGGTAATGACACTGAGAACTGGGTTGATGTCCCGTTGTTTTTGAGTCTCGAAAAGATGTGTGGCAGATTGGTCAACTTGCTTGCTGTCGGGCCTGAAATGTGTAAGACCAACACTCAGGGATATAGGCCTGCCCCTATCTGGTAATATCATTCTGAACGAAGTTGACCCTGGTAACAGGCAGTAACCCCGACTTTCTAAATGCGCTCTTGCGGGTCTCAGAGGTCACAGTCTATGGACCGATGATCATCAAGTGTATTCCCAAGGCTCTTCGTCTGTATGAATATCAAAATCCTTTTCACTTACATGACTTTACTTTTGCAGATCTTACTAACTGTTATGGGATCAGATGCATAGGTCCTGTTCTGAGTCTAGCGAGCTCATGGTATCGAGGGGATATTCTGAAAAGTATTCGCCCACTTCTGGAGCAGAAAATGGCAGAACATGAAAGCGTAGGAGGATGCAAGGTAAGATATTGCTATCCAGCTACGATGGGTCAAGATGAAAGAATTTCGACTCATACAGAACAAAATTTAGGAACTGTCATTTTTAGATTGCTTGATCAACCATGTACACAAACGCAAGTCGCCAACCATGTGGCGGCCAGAGGTGTTTGCGTATCCAATTTTCATGGTCGCGTTCCCCGGCGTGCATTCATCTGCTGTTCAAGGTTATAGCTTCTTTCTAGATCTCCTCAGCAGTCCTCCGGAAGACGCTGTTTGGGACATCCTTCGTGAAGAGGTACATTCTATCTCTCATGGTGAAGGAGTATGGACGGCCGAACATCTCGATCGAGCAAATCTCCTAGATAGTGCAATCAAAGAAAGCCTTCGTCTCAATGGGCTCAGCTCTCTTACGCCTCTTAGAAAGGTAGTTTGTTCTTCCTTAGCCTCGCAGAGACCTCCATGCTAAAATACATATGTGATAACAGGTGGTACAAACCAACGGCCTTGCTCTCCCGAATGGCATGCATCTCCCTTGTGGAACCTACGTCGCTGTTCCTCAATTCGCCATCCACCGCGATCCTGAATTGTACTCCAGCCCGCAGGAGTATCAACCATGGCGTTTCGCGCAGTCGGTGGAGAAAAATAAATCTTTGACAGATACTAGTGGCGCCTTTCTTGCGTTTGGCCACGCACGCAAGCCCTGTCCGGGCCGGTACATATTCAGCCATATTTTCAAGCTGTTGACCGCAGAGATCTTGCTCAACTACGAAATCAAACCGATATTGGCACGGCCCAAGGAAACCCGTATGTGTTGAGTTCATTCTACAAAGGAACTAAACAACTAATTAATGATCTCTTACTTGACAGGATTCGGTACCTTTCTAGTACCACAAAAAAAGCTTATGATCAGTGTAAGGAGGCGAAAATCGGAGCTCGTTCGTGAATAGAGGTAAAAGGTTATTTATTCAGGACATTAAGAGAATACTGAAGTGGACTAAAACGTAGATTTCATTCATGTAATTTCTTGAACATCAATCGACAAAATCAGCTCTCACCTGCGTCTGTTTTTATCCTCTGAAATTCGGCTTGAATCCACGGCCGCATCTTGTCGCTTTGGTGAGATACACCGTCAACTATAATCAACTGACATAAAATCCCCTCGCATTTACATGCTTCCTTCAAATCGCAAAGACCTTGTAACCTGCCCTTTCTCATTCGTTGCAATTCGTCATTCTGCCGAACTTTATCTTGTCTTTTGAACTGCCCCAACCATTCCAAAAACCCCTCACTGCCATGGATTTGATCATCTGCAGATCCAACAGCCAACTGTGTAGGAACCTGTCGGATCAGTTGCGTCCGTAGAGGTCGCCAAATAATGTCGAGCGAAAGCGAGCATCGCCTATCAAAGCGAACCTCACCCAAGGCTAGGTACCTGTTGATCTAAGGTGCTAAGATGGACATTACGTTCAATAAAGTTGATTTCTTGATTTTTTCCTCTTTATGAAACGGAAATAAGAAAATATGACCCTCCTATACGATACAATCAAAAGCAAACATCCATATGTATCACCACTCTCCACCAATCTTGTATCCAAAGACCTGATCATTAATCTTCTCGCCGGTCATTCTCCACAACTTATTTAATCTCTGTATTCGATACCTGCATTAGCCGTTGCGCATGCTCATCAAGGGGAAGAATAAAGGAGACTCAAAACATACGGCATTGTTCCTCACACCCAAGAACATCATTGTAATAAAAGCTCTCTCCGCTCCATTGATATATACTCTTCGTTCCCCTTGGTCCAGATCGCGGTTGACCGGTCGATATGGTGGAATGCGGCGGTAATGGTTTGCCCATTCTGGACCCTCGCTGTTCACGTCTGACGGCTGTTGTGATGTTGATGGCAGCTCATTTTGAGTCTCATGATTATCGTTGGAAAGAGGAGATGAGGGAGTGGTGGAATGGTGTACTTCGTAGTCCGATGGATAACCTACGACTCGTAGTCGAGCTTGACTTTCGGTCGTGGAGGTGAGGAGGGTTGATGTTCGCGACATATTTTGATATTGTGGTGTTTTGGTCCGTTCTTTGCGTTGAGGATAGTTGAGACGGATGTGTATATGCTGCTTGGTTACTAATTCAATTTCCAGGACATAGTAGTAATACAGATCAAAATGCCTGATGGCGCGTGGTGCATTGCCTGCTCTCGGGTATGTGGAGGAACACCCACCTCGGATATCAACCCTACGTGATGTGGAGGCCCCCAGGAACCGTCAACCCCGAGCTTTGCTGCGCGTTTGATCACATGTGCTATTATTTCTAGTCTTTAAGGATAATAAACTAGAAGAAAAAGACTTGCATTCTCATACCGTCCTCCTTGCTAGCATGCCGACAACTACAAATCCCTACAACATGTCGCAGACTCTTCAACCGATCCGTGAAGCAGCCATTGACGGGCGCACGAAGAACACTATCTGGCGCCAAGTTCAGCTTGAGAATCTTCAGCGCACCTTGATCGATAATGCAGATTCAATACAAGCCGCGATTCAGCAGGGCAGCTCGTATACAGCGACCGAAGCCGCCATTGAGTACTGCCTAACCCTAAAATGCCTGAATGAGAACTATGAGTCGCTGGATGTCGAGCAGGCATTGAAAGATGAGTATGCAGTTGCACGAGGAGAGAATGCGGAGGACTTCAGAGACCCGGTGGGAATTGTTTACATTGTTCCCACGACACATAACTTTTTCTATTCGATTGTTAGCGCTGTAGGCGCAGCGATCACAGCCGGGAATTGCGTCGTTATTGAGGTATGTCATCTCCTAATTGAGGTCAAGTCGACTTTTCACTAACTATGAGAAGCTTCAAATTACTGCCGGGCAAAAAGCCGTTTCCGAACTATTACAGAGTCTTTTAAAATCCTCTCTTGACCACAGTGTCATCGAATTCGTCTCAAGCCGTGCCAGCGACGAAGATCTCTCCCCAAACCATATCCGGTTATTCCAGGAGAAATCTCAAAACGAACGTCAACCCGCATTATCAAAAGCTCTCTCTCCCTTGTCCTCGTCTACTCGCGCAGTCGCCATCGTCGACCGCACAGCTGATCTAACCAGCGCCGCAGAAGCAATCGCCACAGCCCGATTTGCCTATTGCGGCAACTCCCCCTATGCGCCAGACCTAGTGTTGGTGAATGAGTTTGTACAGAGTCAATTCGTTCGCGCGCTTATGCAAGCTACTATGGACCAATTGTCGTTGCGGATGTTGGTTGATGCGAAATCTTCTCCGTCACGGAATAGTCAGCAGACCGCGAGTCTGATTGCTGCTGAGATTGAGGGGAAGCGAGCTACTAGTCTTTCTAGTATTGGAGAGGGGAGCTTGGTGGAGATTAATAGCAGGTATTGACAAATGACATGATTTCAATTCCTGAGACATGCTGACATTCGTACAGAGATTCACAATTGCTTCAGAGCAAGGTCCGAGGATACAACATTCTACTCCATAGTGTGCGGTCTTTAGATGATGCCATTGACTTGGCAAGTCAGTGAGTACTACTGTTCCAGCAGGAGTGCATTCGGATTAAAATGCACTAACAACGCTTGCAGAAATGGAGAGCTACTAGCTACATACACATTCGCAGACGCCGCATCAGGGAAATACGTATCTCAATTTGTCCCCTCGCGAGTGTCCTTTGTCAACCAGATCCCATTCGAGCTCTTAGGTAAATACTCTCCCATCCCCTTCTTCTGAATCTCTTACTAACCAAACATGTATCAAAAGTCGGACCCTCACCCCCCGAATCATCCCCCCTGGCTCAATCCCTGCACATCCGCTACCCAACAGATCTCTTCTCCATCCCCCGACCCCAATACATCCTCAAAACACCCCTCTCCCAACAGATCCAACAATTCCTCCTCCTCAAGGGTAACAGCAGCAGCAAAAACGCCACTCCAGCCATCTGGAAAAAGACGCTGATATCCAAAATCTCGAAACAAATCGCCTCTACAAGACAGAAACGTCGTCCCGGAGGACAGTTGGGGTTCTTTGAACAGGGTATCTTGCTTGGATTGGGGATGACCGGAGTACCGATTTTGGTGTGTGTGGGTACGTTGGCTTACTATGGGTTAGGGTATGCGTGGAGGCATTATAGGCTATGAAATTGAGCTGAGGATGGGGGGGGGGGGGGGGGGGGGGGNNGTTTGAGTAGTAAATCATCTATTTTTGGAGGCAGTTATTGAAAATGTGCAATTAATTCTTTGGAGAGTAAAAGCCATACCCGTATATTGCACATGGTATTCATATTCATACATACAAACTATATTCATAAGCTCATAAATCTTGACACAAAATTCATTGCAACCCATCACGCTGCCTCTCAATCAAATGTATCAGATTTGCCACTAATGGCGGTTGTTGTGAGGCCTTCCACCGATAGTTTTGCTCCATCAATTTGATCATTAGATCTAATATCGCCTGTGGATGATATATATGTACCGGCATGGTATCACCTTCAAAGCCCTGAAGTACCGGGGTCCCTCTTTCAAGCGCAATGAACCGGTTGACATCATCCGCTTGTACGCCGTCGAGATAAACCTTGTTGGGATCAATATCCATTTGTTCTCGAGTATAGGGTGGAAGGGGAGCAATAGTGCCCGGTTGTTGAACATCCAGACCCGGTGTAGAGGAAAGCATCTGTGATTGCTGAAGGTTCGGTTCTCGTCTGATAGTCCCGTACGCCCACAAAGTCAGACCAGCATGGTAGAGTGCAACGGCAGAAAAATCTCGCAGATCCTGTGATGGAAGCAATTTGACATGTTTGATGATTTGGCCTGCATGCCAAAGGGCCTGCCGAGATTCTTTCCGAATCGTCCATTCATAGAGGGATGCTCGTGCTGGGTGGTAGGTGTGTGGTTCAGCTGTAGTCAAAAACTGAACATCTTCCAAAGAGACGTGCATGTTCAGTAGGATTACATGAAGACTGAGTGGGCTCTCATGTTCGTATGCAATTCGATAGTAGTCCAGAATTCTGGTCAGCTCTTGATACCGGGATGTAAGAACTAAGCCATTATCCCAGTAGCGTGGCTTGTTCTTGAGTAGCTGGTCGAATTGACGATACTCTCTGACAATACCCCAAAAAGCATGTATTACCGCCTCACAGGACATCTTGAGATCGATGAATCTTTGACTCAATTCGAGAAGATCCAAGTTTGCGACACATTCAATCACTGTAGGCACAGGCATGGAGTTCATTGAAGCCAGCTCTTTGCAGTACAAGTCATGCCACTCGAATGCCGAGCTTGCATTCCAAAGAGCCGATGTTGCTGGAAGTGGGACGGCGAACTCGGCGTATGATATCAGTGGAGGGCTCATTATGGCCAGTGATGCCTGTGCATCGTGTTGAAGAAGCTGGATCGCAAGTCGCTTGAAGCTCTCCTGTCTAACCCAAGTCATCCAGGCTTCCTCGAGGGAATGCCCTGTTTCCTCGCGCGGTAAGGGAATAGAAGGATAGGATGATTGATAGTACCATCCTCCACGTCGCATCATTGTGAATAGCAGCTTTTGGATGCTCTCGGCGATCTCGATCTTCCGACTGTTGCCGCTCCATAGCCCAATATCTAGATACAGAAAAAATGCTTGATGCATCTCGAGGTTTCGAGCAACAGTATTATCCTCCTCTACAGCGGCGGTCAGCTGGATCCGCATGACTTCATGCATAGCGTAGCCAAGTTTTCGTAATGCAAGGTCTGGCGCAAGGACAGCACCGGCCGCAGCTAGTCCAAGCAACAACTCGGGCCGAGATCTTTTGAGATTCAGTGTCGATAGATGAATCCATGACCGGGCGTTTGAAAACGGCGCAGTAAGATAGTATTGAATAAAACTATCCAGTAGTTCTACTGACGGAAATGACAAAGGGCGAGGAATGTTGGGCTGCTTCATCTGGCGGAGAAAGATACCCAGTATTTTGTCTCGTGAGGACAAATCTAGCTTTTCGTGGGTCGTTCTATGCTCGACTTCCACTAGACTCTGAGGTGTCGGATTTGACTCGGGCTGCTCTGGCAGTAGCAAGTTATCGTGCTCAGCTAAGCCATGGTCCTGGGGTGCAGGGATAAATCTCCATATCAGCTTTCCCAAGGATGCTGAGTCGGAGGTCGGTCTGTCATCTCTGGGTAGATTGACCTCCGGTGTAGTTACACTCGGTAGCGGTAAGGGCTCTGGTGGAAGTTCGCCGAACTCAAAGGGATTCCGGGTATTGTACGACTCAAGAAAGCTTAAGTCTACAATACTCAAATCAAGATCGGTTTCAAGGCCAAACGCAATCAAATTACGAGGCGTCCTGATGCCACTAGGACAATTCGAGTTAAGGGTGTTCAAAAAGGCGTCATGATGATAGTGCATTTCAGGCGCTAGCGAGTTGATTTGTTCTGGGGGCACGGTGGATAATCCAGGCTCGGCAGATACCGAGGGGAAGCTGCCAGGTACCTGTTCCGACTGGCCTGGCTGCTCTGCCAGCCAATGAGATTCTTCTGATTCGCCCTGTAGATGCGAATCATCTTGGCTGGGAGAAGTAACATGAACCAAGTTCGCATTCTGCTCTAATTGGGGTGAAGATTCGGAGCCATCATTGGTTCGAGAAGCCACTCTACACTCAATATTTCGGCGCTGACATCGGCCGCAAGGCTTAGTGTCATCGCATCTCAGATGATTATCTGCACAGGCAACACATGCTTGTGAGGTCCGGACCGGTATGCTTCGATCATTGGCGCCGCGCCGACGCTTCCTTGAAGAGGAAGAATCGTTGTTGTTGGCATTGTGGAGAGCGGAATGCCGACTCAGCAAATCACTAAATCAGACATTAGTATCGCATGGCTAGTCATCTTTGATGGCAATAGACTGACATTCGACCGAATTTCTTGGCACAGACATGGCATTGATACGGCTTCTCCTGAGTATCTTGAGTCGGTTAGTACTTAGTAGGTGAGGAAGAATAGCTGCGTTCCGAGAGACATACGTGTCCGCACATGCCGAGAAAGGTGGTCGATACGCTTGTATGTCTGCGAGCATTTACCGCATTGGTAAAGATTCGGATGACTTGTGCTGGGCAAGACGTCTCCCCCCGGCGGCATCTGATTGTCCGTTGCTGTTGTTGACATGATGTCGGTCGGGTGGTTGTTTGAGAATGTCAAGTTGTGCAAGGGAGGTTCGTGTTGATAAGAGGGAAGGTGGAGGGGCCTCGGACCCCCGCGTTTTCCCCATTTGCCCCAGATTTGTACTCAACAGAGTCAACACTTTACCCAGCCAACCACTTGTGCAAACCACTTGAATCAAATGGGGAACCATCAGCTAGTCCCATAATTCCTAACAACTGTAAGTCGTCTGACCTGACTATAGTTCTGAGACTAAAGTAAAAGAGGGATAGGCTGGATGGGGCACGTCGGGAGTTGTGTCCCCCACCTCGGAACACGCACGCCTTTTGTGATGGGATAGGTGGAGGTGGGGCCGAGCAGCCTGTCTGCGAGGCTATTCACCGGCATAGAAATGTCCACAACGTCAGTGGATAGCTGTCTAAACGAGTACGTGAACTCTTGGGCTTTCAGGAAGTACTATACACACAAGGACCGAACCACAATACAACATGGCTAGTATGCATTCACCTGCCTGTAAAGCTTCAAAGTAATACCAGCTTACCATGTCTACAGAACCAACACCAGTACATTTCTTCTCCCATGGTTCGACCATGATGTTGGGCGAAGAGTCCACATCGGCCGATTATTGGAAGAAGTGCGGCGATGAAGCGCTCGCAAACGGCATCAAGGGAGTGGTGATGATGGTATGTTCATCTTGGTAGCCATACCCCTTATTTCCGGCATATGATTAATCAACAACAACTTTCAGGGAGCTCACTGGGACTGTTCCGGACTCAACAAGATTCAAGTTGCAATGAACCCTAAGCCCAACAAGTCACCAGTCGCATACGTACATCCGTCGAAATATGTCGATTATGAGCTCGTGGCAGACCTAGAACTAGGTCAGAAGTGTCTCGATCTCCTCAACAAAGATGGCTTTGATGCTTCTGCCAACGAAAAATTCGACTGGATTCACGACACATATCTTATTTTGATTCGCATGTTTCCCAAGAAATGTCCACCTACTACTATTATATCCGCCAACTCTCGCTTCGACCCTCATTTCCATATGCGCGTTGGAGCGGCGCTGCGACCACTTCGCGAACAAGGATATCTGATTATCGGCACCGGCGGCGCTGTACACAACCTTTACCGTAACGTTTGGGCGCCCATGCTCAACTACTCAGATAATTTCGCACAATTGACGCCGCCGGGAGACTGGGCAATGGACTTCCGGCAGGCGGTTGAGGACGCTATTGTGAATAATAGTGGTCCCGCGCTCCGTCGAGCAATTACGCGATTGATGAAGCATCCTAAATTCAGAGAGGCGCATGCGACGGACGACCATTTCATGGCTGCACTATTTGTCGCTGGTGCTGTTGGTAGTGAACAGGACAAGGGAGTTCATGGACGGTTGGAGGCTGAGACATGGGAGCTCACGAATATGTGCAATTCGCAATTTACTTTTGGACATTGGCCCAAGACTACTCAGGCAGTTTATTGAGTGTTTTGACAGTATTGGTTTAATGTACGTTTGAGGACTTAGTGTTGGATTGTATTTTACTTCATATTGTTAGACTGCCTGAGTAAACTTATCAAATGAATAGGTACTTTGCTAAATCATCTACTACATGGTATCTTCACAGATTCGAAGTAGATAACGAACTTATCTAATGAAAAGGTACTTTGCTAAATCATCTACTACGTGGTATCTTCATAGATTCGAAGTAGATAACATTCATTGTGGCTATATAGATTCTGGGCTTCGCGTTTTAACTGATTGACATCCTAGATCATTACTAAACAACCCCCAACAAACCATACATTGGAAATCCTTGCAACCGCTTGTCGGAGTTCATGAACCCTAACTGCGTCCAATGACGACGTTTAGATTTCAATCTTGGCACCATCCACGGCATACTTGGTGGTATAAGACCGAATCTTCGCACCAAAGAAGAAGATAAGGAATCCAAACGCAGAGATGACTCCCATGATAATAGCACAGATATTCATGGCCCCGTCAAGCCCTTGCTTGGAGACGAAGTTGGTCACACCAAAGGAAATACCAAAGGAGATAATGCCACGAATAGCACAGATCAGGGTCAGGATCGGTACAGCTCGCTCACCGTAACTGTCAAGCGAGTAGGTAAATCCTATTAAGACGATACCAATGAAACCGAAGTAGATGCCATTGTAGGTAGTGACTACAGCCCATGATGACCATTGGGTTGGATTCTGTCCAGCTTGACCAAAGATGACGGCCGAAATCAAGGTAACCGCTAGCGGTAAAGTGATGGGGATCAGACGCAGCTCGGACTGGACCATGCCGTCGCGTTTTCCGGCCATCCATTTGTATAGCATATCGCCACCGTAGCCGAGGATGGGGATCATGAGCATGGATACCACAATCTGACCTCCCTGGACAAGGCCCAAGCTTGTGTACGGGTAGAGATAGGGTGGTGAAGCGAGAATAGCCGCGAACTCGGTCGCAGAAACAACGTAGATACCCAATACCGCACTATTCATCAAAACCACCCACAAGATGTTGGGGAACAGAATGCATTGGCCCATCTGTTTCCAGCAAGTGGTGAACTTGGTCCAGTTTGCGGGGCCGTGGTAGATCTTGAGATTGTATGAGAGAGTTCGTGGCTGGTGTCTTTCGAAGTCGAGAGGTGGTCGGTTCTTGGTTGTCGCGCGTACAAGAGTCGTTTCTTGGGTATTTTCGTTATGCACATGCACAAGACCATTGTAAGCGTCGTCCGGTCGTGTGTAGCGAGACTCCGGAATCAGGAAGAAGGCGACGATCAAGAGGAGGCCGCTGAAAATAGAAAATACGCCGTACCACCACCGCCAGCCTAAACTGTTGACCAGGTATCCAGTCGCAATGATCAGGGCTGCTGAACCGGTGGATTGGATAGCGCTGAACCATGCGAGTCTTCGGCTACGCTCGTGCACAAAGTGAACTTCCTATCAAATCGCAAGCAACAACATTAGCGTTTTTCTTTGCTTTGCACAGCAACACATATAAAGTAGGTCTGAACATACCTGGATAATAAGAGGGCACAAAGCTTCCGACTGTCCAGCAGCCAAGGAAAGAATATCACGACCAGCTGTATGCGAGCCGAGACTCTGACTTGCTGCACACCAGACCGCACCGACTGTCAAAAGGAGAATAGACACCAGGAAAACAGGACGTCTTCCCACTGCCATAGCAACAGGCATAGCAATCAAGTTTCCGATACCCATGAACAGAGTGGGATAGGTCATGAGGTCGTTGGTCCGTGGGTTGCCGTCGTAGTAAGCGTCTATCGTGTTCAGGATTGCTCCCATACCACTGGTCCACATCACTCCGAGGATGGAAACTGGATTTCGTTGAACGTTAGTATTTCAAACACTCATCATGGCAATGTTTCAGTGAGGTTTTCCGGGTGTCCTTACATAGTCCGAGCACGATTGTGATGGTCCATTTGTGCCACTGAGGAAGATTGAGAGGGTCTATGAATAATTTAGTGAGTCGAAAGCCATGCATCGAAAGGAATTGAAGCTATCCATACCTCTTGGATCCGGAGAAGGCGTAGGGATCAGAATCACCTCTCCATCTTCAATCAACCTAACGGTACCAGTCGCCTGGTGGTTCGCTGCCTCCTTGGCTAACGCCAATTCCTCAAAATGTGTTGCATCCGCACCTTTTTCCATCGTCGCGGAGTGATATACAGGTTCAAATTCGAACTAAACAAATCCTTGATCTGACAGATATCGTATGATTCAAATATCAGATTTGCCCTATCGCTCTTATATTCTTGGCTCCACATTTATTCCCCATGGGGCTTCCAGAGCTCGAACACGCATCCTGGCCGTTTACGACTGGGGTGAGCAGTTCCCGAACCGATGCCCTAACTCCTCCACATGGAATGACCCTTTCCCGAGTGACGACAATCTGTGTTGGACAGAGTGCGGGCGTGCGTTTAATTGGTGGTGATTGAATAGCGCTGTCCCCAAGGTCGCGTAAGCTTTAAGCTCATATCCGTGAGGGCTTCGCCCGAACATGTTCATGAGGCTAGCTCAGAACATCTATCATTCTTTCGAGCCTACCCATGGACTACTACGTAGGTATATGCAGGAATACGCGTCTATGTAGTGATCCATGTATGTGCCAGAGACATGCTGTATTACCATCTTTTATGGTATATTGCCAGTCCGCACAATACAGTGATCTAGTTTCGGCGAACCAATACTACAGTATCCTTTTTGGTTTACCGGTCACTCTGGTTCAACATTCTGAATGGAAAAATTTGTGGCAGGTTTATAGGCCGGTTTCTTTTTAAACTGAACAGACCCTGAAGTCCAAGATAATATCCTGTGACCTACCGATGCTTCTCGTGTGTCCGGAGCTGTTCATTGAATATTTGAGGCTCGGGCGATTTTAGCTAAGGATAAAAGAGCCAACTGACATCCATGATTTAACCTGATAATGGTCAGCGGAAAATCCTCGCACATGAGTCGAAGACAGCCATATACTGTGCAGTAGAAGCTGATGCTTATTCATCAAGGAATATTTTGAGCGGGGCACGCAAGAAATTGGTTCCTACGCTTTGACTCACTGAGTCACTCACATTTCGCAAATATTGACACATCGACTACTAAACTACAGATTGATCAATTTGAGCAACATCACCATGGCCTCTCAAAAACCAGATATTCACTTCGTCGGCACCCATACACGATATTCCAGTAAGTTTGCCAGTCTGGACATAGTCCTTGAAATCTGGTGCTGATCCCGTACAGGTTGGACGAGTCGAGTGGAGACTGTCTTGGAGTATTTCCAAATAGCCCATACTCGTCAATTTGTGAAGCTTGCTGATGTATTATCACTGCCAAGTATGGTATCTCAACGACGTGGCTAATTGATGCCTAGGTGAAATCGATTTCGCCAACCGGGTTGGTCCCTTTTGTGGAATGCCACTCCCTCGGCAATGTCACAATTTGCGACTCGCTCGCTATTTGCGAGTTTCTAGCAGAGACGTACCCAGAACTACATCTATGGCCACGCGATCGCCAACTGAGAGCCCTGGCTCGAAGCAGCGTTGCTCAGATGCATTCCGGCTTCACTGCAATTCGGAATTCATTCCCCACGAACTTCCTAGCACAATACACGGGTAACATCCCAATCAGTGAAGACGCTCGCAAGGAGATTGTGAAGATACTCAATCTCTGGGATTCCGCTCGCAAAGCAACGAAAGAGCGACTTGCTTTACTTGGCGAAGCCGATGAGGGTTTTCTGTATGGACGCTTCAGCATCGCGGATGCCTTCTTCTGGCCGGTCCTGACGGTAAGGACTACTTCCGAACTGCCCCATTTAATCTTTAAGCACAACACTGATTCGGATCAGCGATTCCGCACCTATAATCTTCCATTAGAAGGTGCTAGCGCCGATGTACTGCACTGGATCGCGAAGATCTGGAATGACCCTGTCTTCAAGGGCCTGGCTCACCGATATCATGAGCAAGCAAAGGATCCAGAGACTCGAATTGAGCATTATGATGACATATTTCGTGGACAAGACGACATTCAATATAGCCAGTTTCCCGAAGACTGGACGTTTTCCTACCCCTGAGACTTGCCGTACAAAAACTGATCGCAAGAGATTAGGCAGTCAGTCGGTGGTCAAGAAGTCATTCATGAGACCGGTTTCTGTTTTCAAAGTTAGAATTGAGATAGACGCGCACGACCAAGCTTACGGTTTGGCGTGGCTGATGATGTTTGAATCCATTTCAAGTGATTCAAAATTTACTGATTGGACGTGCTTTAATGAAGTATCAAGTGTAGACCTGTAGAACTGAGAGTCGAGTACCATCTGTGGGCATCAAATCTACGATTAGTTTCCCTTTTTGATTGAGATCTCCCTGATTATACCCGACGTCTCTATGGTGCAGTGAGAAATCCAACACATTCTTGTCATGCTTACGTTCCGATCAAATAGTTGCGATTATCGAGACTGTGCAAGCAATGGGCTTGTTGAGGGCATTGAGTCGTATTTAGATGCAGTCAGAAAATGAAGTGGTTTAGGTGCATTTAGTGACGGATTGTCGATGTATACTCATTTTGCAAGGAGAATATTCTAGTAAGTAATATCATGAGAAGAATATTGATTGTCAATTTGTACAGCTAGCAACTCGTAAAACCATAAGTAGTCATCGATCAGTAAGGAATAACGCCAGCCAACTTCAGCAGTTTCTCTGTGCGCTCCGGCTTCGTAAGAGGCTCCTTTCGCTCCAGTGGATCAGGTACCTCCTTTCCATCCACAGTAAGTGTGGCATCGCCATGAGTATACAGATTGGTATGTGGCCAGTGAGTGGTTGTTTCCCAATTCTCAAAGAGCTCCTTCTTCAATTTCCTCTCCTCTTCCGACATCCATGCAGCTGGCGTATATGTTGCATATACGATGGTTCGAAGGACATCTGACTCTCCAAATTGAGCCCAGTGCATCTCACGCGAATCCCAAATGATCAAATCACCCGGTTCGGCGCAAACTTTGACCAGTTCACATCCCTGTGCACGGTACCAATCTAAATCCTTCTCAGCAAAAGGGTGGAAGTCCTTGTGCTTGGCTGTTCGCCAGGGGGTCGGTCCGGTAACTGGATTTTCTTCAAAAAACTTATCGAACAGAGGAGCGGATCGCTTCATGACGACGAGACCACCATCATTGGGGCCGGACTCGGACAAATTCACGATACCCTGGACACAAACCATGCCACTACGCTCGGGTGCCTGGTCACAGTGTGGCCATGGCTTGGAGTCGTATCCTCCGACAATCTTTGCGGGCAGCGTGATGTTTACTGTGTCGAAGGAGACGACGAGTTCGTCTGTGCCCCATAGTTTGGCGAAAGGCTCAATCACACTTGGTTCACTATGGGCAGCAATTTGTTAGTTGAATCCACATACGAATTGTTTCCAGTGTATCATCTTACGTTCGAATATCCCAGACATATTTCTCATGAGCCGCGCGAAAGTGCAGGTACATGCCACCCTTGAAGCTCTGAGGTACATTTTCCTTCTTCCAAGTTGATTTATCGTTGCGATCAAATCCAAGCGGGAAGGACTCGAGCCAGTCGAGGGCCTTGCTCTGATACTCCTTTGCACGTTCTTTGCTCAAAACACCTTTTATGACAGCGTAGCCGTTGGCGTAAAATTCATCTCGGAAGTCACCGTATTTTGTCTGGGCGTCAACCTTATTCACAGGGACTGTTGCCGTCTCGGGTACTTCAATGCGAGAAGGTGCCATGTTGAACTGTTGATATGTAAAGACAGTATATTAGAATTAGGGCTAAAAGTGATTGAAGGATGTTCAAGTTTGCTAGACTTAGAAACTTGTTTGAGAGTAAGGGGCGATTTATATGCCAATGATCCGCTCGCTAGGGTCTTTTTGAGTCGTATGATTCAACTGTACTTGTTTCAGACGCAGACTCTGACAGAGTCTCATGGATTTGCCACGGATACCAATGCACTCGGCTCATGCATCATGAAAACTGCCATGTTCATGTGTCGATTCCATCCCGAGTGGGGGACTTTATGATTACCACCCGACTCCCCACACAACCCGATGAAAAAGGCCTCCTCAGTTTCAGTAAGTGACGAAAACTGTGGAACTGCGAGGGTTTTGCGTTCATGTAGCTCAACCCGCAAAGTCAATTCCAGTCAAAAACGGAAGGCAATTGAGAAATAAAACCTTCTGCAGAGAATGTCCATCTTGTAGACCTTCACAAGGCTCTACCTTTTACCTTTTCTTTTCAGACTCATTTACAGTGGACAAGCATTTCGACACCATGCCTTCTCCTGTTCCTATTGCTACTCGTCCGATTAACGAGCCTAAAGTGGGAAGGAATAACTATCAACCCTTTGGATTTCGGGAAGAAGTCTTGCCAGCCGGTTGGACTAGTCAGGAGGGCTCACTACCTCTCCCCTGCGAAATTCATGCTTCACATGATGTCAAAGTCACAGTCCGCGATGGCGCCAATCTATACATTGATATTTACCGACCAAATACGTCAGAACCGGTTCCGGCGATTCTTGCATGGAGTCCCTTCGGAAAGAAGTTCAATGGCATTAGCATGTTGAAGGTGCTGCCTTGGGGTCTCGGAGTTCCCAAGGGAGTAATCAGTGGACTTGAAAAATTTGAAGGTCCTGATCCAGCGTCGTTCGTGCCCAAAGGCTTCGCCATTGTAAACGTGGATGCCCGGGGTGCTGGTGACTCGGATGGCAATGTGCATATCATGGGCACACAGGAAGCCGAAGATGGCTATGATGTTATTGAAGCCATTGCAAAGATGCCATGGTGCAATGGAAATGTTGGCTTGGCCGGTAATTCTCATCTTGCGATCGTCCAATGGCATATCGCCCAATTGCAGCCTCCGTCGCTCAAAGCCATTGCGCCATGGGAAGCATGCGGTGATCTATACCGCGAACAGTTTGTGCGAGGCGGTATCTTTGATGCCGGGCTTTTTGACTTGATCATCGACCACAACATTCAGGGTCATGGTGGAGTGGAAGACTTTCACGAGATGTATCGACGATACCCCAAAGCCGACTCGCTGTACTGGAAAGACAAGAGACCAGACATCAGCAAGATCTCTATCCCAACTTACATCACAGCCTCTTATACAAGCTTTGTGCACACAATGGGATCTATACGCGGATGGCTTCAAGTCAGCACTTCCGAAAAATGGTTGCGAATCTGCCCCTGGCAGGAATGGTTCGACATGTGGAATGACAAAGACTCCGCAGCTGACTTGGCAAGCTTCTTCGGTCGCTATTTAAAAGGAGAAAACAATGGATGGGAGAAGACGCCAAAATTCCGGACCACTGCGTTACGATTTACGCAGGATCCAGTGTATGATATTGTGGAAGAAGACTTCCCTATTCCTCGCACAGATTACCGAAAACTATACTTTCAGCCCGAGCAGAAGTTGGGATTTGACGCACCTGCTGAAGCCTCCGCTGTGTCATACAACTCAGAGAAATACTTGGACCATGCTGGCTTCACCTATACATTTTCCGAAAAGACACGACTGATGGGCATTCCCAAGGCTATCGTCTACGTATCTTGCGCGGACTTCCATGATCTCGACATCTACATTCTTGTACGCAAATTAGATGCCCAGGGCAAGCCTCTACTCAGCCTGAATATTCCTTGGTCATCTATCGCTTCTCAGGGCGCCAGTCCCGATAAGGTCGATGAGATTCCACCTAGTCATAAGAACAATCTTTTGTTCCACGTCGGATCTCAAGGAATCCTCCGAGCATCAAGGAGAGCTATTGACTGGTCCAAATCAATCCATGAGAACTTCCCCTTCCATCCTCATGACCGCGATGAGTATGTGACTCCCGGCGAGATTGTGAAGTTGGAAATTGGTATCTGGGCCATGGGTGTCGAGTATGAGGCTGGTGAGAGTGTGAGAGTCGAAGTCCACGGCAACAGCCCTGCTTTGAGAGGAGAGTTCAAGGAGGATAACGAGTTCGCCAGTCTGGCTTCTCACGGAAGACACCAGGTATACATTGGTGGAGAGCACGCCTCGCACATTATTCTTCCTTTTATATGATTGAATGCTACATATTATGAAAATACAACGGATTCGCTCATGACTAAAACTAGAATTTCTACATAGTCAACCATGATTCTGGGGAACTGCGGGGATTTATTGACTTAGGGCAAATAATGTAGAGCCCCCGCCAACCCCCATCGGATCGGGAAGGTGGAGGAATTCAGTATTTACCTTATATGAATAGCAAATGAACTTCGCAGACACTTTAGATGTTCAAGCAATTTCTTTTTGAGGCTTAATATTGCATCTAGTAACTTTACAGCAGAGATGGCGTTCAAAATCAGTGTTAGCGCGGACTCCCCCTTCACCCTAGACAATATCCCATTTGGTGTTATCTCAACGGAGTCCGACCCTAAACCGCGTTGTGCGACGGCATTGGGCGATTATGCCATTGATTTGGCGGCATATTGGAAAGATAGAACATATGCTCAACTCGAAGGAAGCAGAAGTCTGTACGAGATTTTCAACCAGGTCCTTGACACCATATCCGGAAGCTCTATTGATCTAAGTTGCTAATTTTAGTGTAGGGCTCATTGAATGAGTTTGCCGCTCTAGACTCGCCAATCCGATCAGATATTCGCAAGCATCTGGCCACGGAGTTGGCTGCGGGAAATGTCCCTGAATCATGCGCGATTGCCTTAAAATCTGTGAAGATGCATCGTCCCATGGCTATTGGGGGCTTTGTCGACTTTTTGTGTTCGCTCGAGCATTGTAAGAATGTACGACTCTATAAATCCGGAAGTTGGAAGGAATTTCAAGTTTAATTTTGACTGACTAGTAACAGTGTGCTCCCTTGGCTGGTGGAACAGTCTCCAACAACTTCTACTATGCACCATCCGTATACAATGGGCGAACATCGAGCATTGTTCCATCTCCGGTACCAGTGCGACGACCTCACGGAATTATTTACGATCCAGAAACCAAAGAGCCAACATTCTGCCCTTCAAAGAGAGTGGACTTTGAGTTGGAAATGGGAATCTTTGTCTCCAAGCCTGTTCCCGTTGGAGAGAGAATATCGATCGAAGATGCAGCTGACCATATTTTCGGCTTCGTCTTGTTGAATGACTGGTCCGCAAGAGATATTCAAGCATTTGAGATGAATCCTTTGGGCCCATTCCATTCTAAGGGTGAGCCAATACACGAGTCCAAGGTTGCTAAAGAGTCGCTAAATGATCTGTTTCCCTTACTAGGCTTTGGAACAAGTATATCACCCTGGATCATTACTATTGAGGCTTTGATGCCATTCGCCTGCAAGCCATGGCACGATCATACAAGCACAGAGTTCGAACACCAGCGCTACTCCGATCGAAACAAGGGCACGTTCGATATTAAATTAGACGTGACTTTATTTCGTAAGTTCACCTTATTTAGGCCGACGTGGTCAATCTGCCATTCTAATTTCAGTGACTCGCAGGAAACGGAGAATCTCATAAAGTGGCAACCAGTAACTTGCATTACCTCTACTGGACACCATATCAACAAATCACACATCATGCTTTGGCCGGCTGTGGCTTAGAAACAGGCGACTTGTTTGGTACAGGAACAATCACCGGGGAGGTAAGATAACAATTCATTCCCTGTGCATTAATCAAGCAAGCTCAGGCGACTGATTTGTGCTCCGCAATCTAGACAAAACAAGAACTCGGCTCTCTACTCGAGGCTACTTACGGCGGCACCAAACCAATTGAATTGGCGAATGGTGATAAGCTCGGATTTCTGCTAGACGGCGACGAGATTATCCTCGGTGCATCGTGTGGTGGCGGTGAAGGTCAACCTCGATTAGGGTTCGGCGAATGTCGTGGAAAGATTCTGCCTGCTAAATAGACCAATACGCCTCGAGCCATTACATAATTTGTATGAAATAAATCTCAGAAGCGTCTCAATAAAGTATTGTTAGTGTTTTAATATGAGTTCTCAACTCGAGGATCGCAGGTGTCTCCTTGATGCTGCTTTCTTTATCACTATGAGATATGCCTGGAGGGAAATGATACCTTCTAATCAAGCAATATACATGTGGCGACTGCTTTGCTGAAGGTGATGGAACGCCCTTTTGGCAGAGACTATTATATTCTACCTATGAATAAGTTTATGGACGGCAATATTTAGATTGGGAGACATTTAGCTCATATCCTGCGATTGGGGTTCAAATTCTAAGCTACCGTGAAAAGCTAAAGAAAATCGTTATTACAGAAGCCCTGGTCAAAACACGTCTCACAGAAGTAACTAAGTAGCATCTCCCTAGCTTTGACAAGTACTCGAACATCGCCTTTGTGCGGACAGTTATAGCCTGATAAACTGCTGTCCTAATGTCTAACTAAGGCTGTCGTCTCAGAGAACTCCGTCGAAATGTATCCCACACGAGTGACTAAGGGACATCTTTTCGTTTCATGTTCGGATATTTCCCAAACTTGGATCGAATTTTGCTTGCCAGGCCTTTTCCAGTCTCACCAGCGTGTCTAACGTCTTGTCGAACCTTGCTTTTGATGTTTTTGAAAGACCACTTTTTTGCGTGTGTCTCATCACAACGACAACACTCAGTGCAGACAGCAGGTGAGGTCCAGGTCCAATGTGTGTCATTCAAATCGAGGTCAGTCATGCCAACTTGGCGGAAGAATTGTTGGAGCCATTGTTGGGTACTGTCATGCTCATAAAACAAGGATGTTGGCATACCTCTTTCCGCGAGGAGCTTCCGTGCTGACCTCTCCTCGTCCCTGAGCAACTTCTTCAGGAACCTCCTGTCTTCAAAGCCATACGTACTGTCCACCAGCAAAGTATTGGTATCATCCTTCCAGTGGAGAGACGTGAAGACCTCAAGTGATGAATACTCATACCCATCGAAAGCGCGGGCAAAGCTGCGGTGGCTAGGGCCTTCCCACCTCTCTGGACCGCTAAGTGTCCAGTCTTCCAAGATTCCGCTTGGGAGACCATTGGGCACGTAAACGCGTCTGACCGTCCTAAAAAATTGAAATTCCGGATGATATTTCAGACAGGGACACATATCAACCGTACCAGCAAATGGCATGCACTCTGGTTTGTAGGGAAGCAAACCCTTAGAGCTAGAACTACTCCATGCAGATCGTCGATGAAGCTTCCAACACATACGGCAGAATTCCCATCGCTTGTTCTGGATTCGATAAAGTAATTCCACTCTTGGCGTGCTGTAGAAAGTGTTACTGCAGCGTGATAGACTTTCATCTGAGAAGAGCTGAGAGAAGTCTGGATTCTGCGAGCTGAGACGTGTTTGAAGATAGACCCATAAGGCTTTGCAAGTGAGAGCCAAACAAACCTGGTCTATGAGTGATAGATGAGCCATGATTCCAATCAGGATCTCGAATGGTAGTTTCTTAAAGGGGATTGCATCGTGCTTCGGTTTGAAGAGTTTGAGGTGTCGAAGGTTCATGCTGAATTCAACTCGGATGTAGCGTTGTGGATCAGTGAGTAGCGCAAGACTTGATGCAGGAGTGATGATCTCGTGAACGTGAAGGGCACTGAAACCTGTGAATCAGCCTATCTCAAGCTTGTGTGTGGTGTAGAGAAAGAAAACTTCTCAGTAAGAAGCAAGGATTTTTCTACGTTGTTATTTTTCAGACTAGACCAAGCTATCAGTGGGATAATCCTCTAATAGAAGTAAAAGGAGGAACAGTTGTAGTCTATTCATAGGCAAAACTCTCTTGTTTCAAGAAAATGATGCTATTCACAAGTGACGGGTGACTGTAGCCAAATTTCGGAATGTCGACCCTAACTAAGATACTTCAGTGCGCTTTGTACCTGCATCTCAGCAAACAAGAAAATCTTTGTATCATTATGCTTTATTTGGGGGCTGTTAAAATCCTTTGTTTGGTAACAACTTGAAGGATATGAACAGCCTGTTGTATCAAGATAAGCCTCTGTTGAACAATCACTTAAAGGAAGCCAACAATTTATGTACAAATATGCGAATACAGTATCAGATTACTAACAAACAATATGCTGTAGGTATAGTCTAAGTAGAGCACGACATGTCAATCCAGGGAAGAGTACCTACATCTCGATATGATGCTGCGGTTGGCTCAATCAGCCGACAAAAATTTTTAGTAGGATTTCAGAACAAGACAAAGTATATCAAATCTGGGGTACTTTCCTTGGGACTCGAGCCGGAGAACCCCAATTCCTACGATGGCTCGATGATCGCATTGCATCATTATACCTAGATACTTCGATTTCGATGTGGTTTTGTCGAAGATCCGTCCAAGAAGTGAACTTCTGCATTCACTTTCTATTGACGGGAAAATGAGCCGGCGAGAAGCTGGCTTTGAGGATATACTAGCTGCGTTCTATCTTAGGGTCATGACATACCGGTGAATCTGATCCTTGCTTCGATCGACAGCGCATCGAGACGATGTGGAGCCGGGTAATAGATCTGGAGAAGAACAGCTGGGGAGATCGATGAACTAGTGCGATACTTTATTCAACCGAGATGAGGTTGATGAAATGGTGACGGAACAAAGGATGGAAAATTAATCCTAAGTGACGAGTAGTTCGAACAATTAGTGAGATTCTGGTACGTAGTCAAGTTTAGCAGATAACCACTCCACAATGTGGATAGCTGAGCGTCCGCATCTGGGAAATAGTATACAATCCAACTCCACATTGAGCTACACATTTCAAGGAACATCGATGTCGCGAACGGTCGATCTGAACTTGGTGATAATTACATCTTCATGACCGAGTATGATGACTGCCTATGATGACTGCCAGTAAATCAAGCACAACTCGAATATATAAGAGGTGGTCTGCTTCCTCGAAGAATAATACAGTTATCAACAATCAAAATTACGAACAAAAGCACTTCATCAAACAAACACAAATTACTTCATACTTCAACCGACACAATGGCCGACAAGTACAAGCCTTCCGGTATGGTTTCATCTACCACTAGAGAACTTTTTGTCACCTCCAGATGCTAACTAACCCTGCAGAGCACGGCGGCAAGCGCGAAGACGGACAGCCCGATAAGCGTACCCAGCAATCCGAATTCGCCTACGGCAAGGTTGACCCTCACGAGGCCGGTCAGAAGGGCGGTTCTACTACCGGTGCCGGCGGCAGCGCTCCAGGAGAATTTGCGCATGGCCAGGTTGATCCCCATGAGGCTGGACGGGCAGGTGGCAGCAAGTAATTGAATTGGTGGATTTCTTATGTCCATTATCATGTACGATATACAGTCGGCACGAATAGTGACTCATTTATGTATGATAGTTCAATCAACAGGTCTAAATTGAATGGAAGCGCAAGCCCTAACTAGACATAACCCTAAATTCACAGCGGCAATGGCTATGAAGATAGACCTAGGACTGATTTTGTGATCGAGCATAAGCTGCTTCTCTGACTAGATCGGCGGTACTATAGATCAGATATACGCAGGGCTTGTAGAAGTTTAATTAGCATTGTCTGACTCTCTAAAGGTTTGATATTAGGGTTACGCTATCTTGGTGATGACGCTGATCTATATGACCCCTCCCCGCAATCCAACATTCATCTCTGAAATTGAATGTTTCAGGCCAAATACTAAGCACCAAGCCATCCAATATGGCCTCAACCTCCTCAATCCACCTAACATGCCTCTGTGGCTCCATCTCCGAGCCCGGATCGCTCCTATGCGATCGAGAAACTCCCGTCTACGCAGAAATGTGCCACTGCGAAACCTGTCGATATACCACAGGTGCGCTGAGCGTACCATTCTCACCACTTAAATCATCGCCTTCTATTCGAACCCTCAACAAATTGCAAGCATACAAAAGCTCCGACACAGTCACTCGCTACTTTTGCCCTACATGCGGCTGCTCCTGCGTTTTCTACACTGCGCCGCGAAATCAGTGGTATTTCATAAGCGGGGCTACTGATCATACTGAAACTCCTGCTGAGCCGAACAATATCTTCAGAGTTTTGCGCCACGCCCACATCCTAGACACTAAAGACGGCGGTCTGGCGCCGTTTCTGCTTCAACTTGGTGGTCGATCTGTGCCTACCTGGGCTGGTATCCCGCCACCGATGTCTGCATCACAGGACTCATTTGACCTTCCGCATGAGAAGATTATATCTATGCTCGACGCATCTTTTAAACCTCCTACAAAGCCGCCGAAGGAGGACTCCTGTCTGACAGCTGCATGCCATTGCGGCGGCGTCAATCTCCAAATCAAACGCGCCAACCATGCGCCCGGGGACCAAAGTCGGTGTTCCTATCCAGCCGACCCAACCAAATATCCCACCTATCTCTGCGCATGTCGCTCCTGCCGTCTTTCAACGGGTATATCGCTCTTTCCATGGACACTCGTGAATCCCGGGAATATATTCAACGGAAACAGCGCATCAGATAGCCCCGCACGCATAACGTACGGATTCGACGCTTCTAACAATCCAGACGCAAATCCGGGACTTTCCTTGAAGCATTATTGGTCTTCGCAAGATACGTGTCGAAGCTTCTGTGAGAATTGCGGCGCAGCGATCTCGTATTGGTGCGCTCAGCGGCCGGACGAGCTGGATATCACGGTTGGGATTCTGAGGAGTGATGACGGGAGTATGGCCCGGAAATGGCTTGGTTGGGTGTGGGGTGAGTGTAGTTTTGCGGAGGAGAGTACTGATGAAGAGCTGTATGAGGCTTGGAGGGAGGCTCCCGGGTTGATTAAGGAGTCTGTACGTAGGTAGTCTCCATGGTTTCAATGACTGATGGCATGTTTGAAGAATGATATTTGCCTTGGGATATCTGGAGTGTTCAAAGGGGAGTCTCGGACTTATTTTGAGCAGCTGTTACATACTACATCTGGCATTATTTTTTTCAAGGTGCATCCGATGATAATTCAATGTTCCAGTCAGCTCGGCATATCAATTGATGCCACAACTCAACTTGGACTTGACATGGATGGATGTCCGGATATATATGGTACTGGGGATCTAGGTACATCTGACGCGGATCATCAATCTCTCAACATTGAACGACCCGCGTTAGCAATAATATACTCAGTAAACCACATGCGCACAACCCTTCCAGGAACAGCATAATCAGCCTACCTCATACATGTATCTTCTTTACTATGAGTACAGCGATCACCCTATCAACGCAAAATTTTTTTTGGCTCATTTGACACATTTTCTTTATCCCATACATCAATCCTCAGTGGTCTACCGGTCATGATTGGCGCTTGTCACTGCAATCGCAGCAACCCGCGCTAGAACAGGGTTCGACTCCCTGCTGGGGAGGACTTTCTTTTTGTCTTTTTCTGTATTATGCCCACGATTTAATCGCGTTTTCTTCCTTTTTTTCTTCTTCTTCTTATCTTCTGAGCTTTCTGATTGGACGGGTTGGTCTCTTGAGGAATAGGTGTTGTTTGTTTCCCGCTGCACTTCTAAGCTTGAGGACGCGGCATTTCCAGTCCGCGATTTCTATCGTTGTACGTGAATTTCTGGAAAATTCGTTTTTATCATTGATAGTTGGAGACTGGATTGGACATCTGTTTCAATATTGGCTAAACGACTTTCGAACATCGTTATGGAGCCCTTTCGATTCAAACGACCTCGTCCAGTGGGAACATTGAACCACGTACTGTGGATATATTCGCCTAATTCAAGATGGGGCACGGCAACCAAGATTCACCCCGGCGTACATGACTTAAAGGCCTAGTATACTACGAGTGCATGAAGTGAGGTTGTATGTATATACCATAGTTCATCTCTATCAACACAGGATGTTCGGAATGTAGAAGAAGAAAGAAATGAAAGATGAAGAAAGTAAGTCATGCCGCTAATGTAGACAGGCTATGTATGCAAAGAATGTGGTGTCCAATGAAAATGCCATTTTCCAAAACGCCGACGCTAAATGAGAGTCGATATATGTAGCGACTAGAGAGTTCGTATATTGCATGAAACGATTGTATCGTTGCCTACAGGCGGTTCGGATGCCATAGGTAGTCCGGATGACACGGATGTTTCGGATACTACAGACTGTTCGGATGATACAGGTAGTTCTGTTGGTAGAGGCGGTACGGATGGCGGATGTGTAGAAGGAGTGGTCTCGAGCTTCGAGTCGGACTCCGTCGAAGGTGAATTGCTGAGCGTCCAGCGCCATTTACACCGACGTTTTTGGCTGGTGGAATCAGGTACTGCTGAAAGAGCGGCAGCAATACGATCGTTATCCAGGCCGTCCCGAAGCGCAGCCGCTCGGATCTGTCGCTCGCTAGGAGCAGACTTTCTTTTCTTCCTCCGTACTGGTCGGTTTTGTGCATCTCCGTCGTCCTCTCCTGACGAACTGTGGTCTGACTGCGAGTCACCAGAGTCAGAAGACTCCGAGCCACTGCCTTCTTCACCATCAGACACCGGCTCTTGTTCACTCTCTGAATCGATATCTGAATGTCGCGCCACAAACCGAACTGTCCTGATCTCCTCTTCTAGCTGATTTCGGAAGCTGACTTGTTTCTTGGCGGGGAAGTACACGCGCCGATTCTCTGCCATGGCGCCGGCAGATATAGAGACCGATCGACGTAGCGCCATCTTTTTGAGAGGCGAGTTGCGGAGGATGCTTCGCACGCCGAGTGGTTGTTGGTAGGGCATGCCCTCCGATCGATAGCTGCTAAATGGAAACGGAGATCCATGGCGAGCGCTGCCCCCTGCGGATCTACCGGGTGAAGGCGAATCAATCGCAGATAGCGATTGCCTTATATCGTATGCATTGCTAAATGTATTGCGAACGGTGGGCGAGGCGGTGATACACGATCGAGCGACAAGTCCCGTGCTCGAGTTTCCGAATGTAGCAGGAAGAGCGGCCGTTTGTAGAGAAAGCTTCGGCCTTTTCGTGATCGTCGTATTGTGCATCACCGACGGTGTTGCTGTGGTTGTAATAGCAATCATCTTTTGCGCGGTTGTATGAGATACAGAGGATGGCGGTTCACGAGCGACAGGGGAAATGTGCGATAACTGCAAGGTCATTTGTATGCTTAAAGATCGTGGTAGAAAGTATATATAATATCCCAGCGAAAGAGACGAGACAACCCAGTTGTCAGATCCGATAACAGCTCTCCGTCCCACCAGCGTCTGAGACTAGGTCATTGATGGGGCTGCTTTGTTGAATACGTATTGTATGTGTGTAAGTATAGGAAAGCGACGACGAGCTGGGGGCCAACAGAATCAGGCGCAGTCCAGCATAATAAACATTGAAGCCTGAATCAGATTGTACTCGATCGATTTTGGAAGCGGATTTTTCGTTGTGTCAACCAAAGGAGCCGAGGGGTAGAGCGTATAATAAAGGCATTCACGATGGACTAGTCACTTTTTGTGGTGATCCCAAGTATGTATGTTGGTTGGCAACGAGTCACCTTGGATATTAATAGCATGACGGGGTTGGAGTCTTGGAGAGGAGAGAGCCGGAAAGTGGGGAAGGAGCGGATGGCCGTCAAGGAAGGAAGGTACGTACCCACGGGCCATCTGGCCATACGCAAAGTTCGTAAACCCTTCCTTCCATAATTCCACTCCTCACGTGAGCCAATCAGCAGAATGATTGGACGCCATCGCCATGGCATCTATACTTAGATAAGAGTTCATTGCTAAATTTAGTTATCGACCGCCCATAATTAGCGTCAGTCTGCAACGTTACGTGCTCGATTTACTTCGATTATTTAGTTCAATTTGCTGCAATACCGTCGGATTTACTTTTCACCGGCAGCAAGACCACGGTGGCCATCCAAACAGCGTCAACCTGGAGTCGCCAGCATCGACCTAGGCGCCAGCCATACCTCCTTCATGCGATCACCCAGCATAGTCACATCACGCTTGCAACTAGTAAGATGTCGATTACTTTGTACGGATACCTATTTTTTGGATTACTACGCATCAGTTATGATCGCCCGCTGTCGGATTGATTGACCAAGCGGTCACAGCATACGAGCCCTCGCGGTGTGACTAGTTCCAGTACTAATTGTCCCAAATCTAGCTTTCGTTTACCGACTGGCAACTGGCAACTGCACATTTCAACGTCTCGAACCGCCGATTCTATTGCAACGTACGTTGACGTTCGCACCCGCATTCGACCTACATTTACGGTTTACAGACACATCGTTGATCAATCGAGAGTAACCCGAGGAAGAGGGAATCGCCTCCTGACCGAATGACCTTTAGGTCCATGATGCAATCACATACCATCACAAGCCAACATTCTTTCATACCATTGCCGCGAGTCTCGTATATCAACGACAAGATACCCATCGCTTCATTGAACACGTCACTATCAGGACAGGCGCTTGAAAGAATAATACCGCGAATCGGCTGAGAACGAGAGTCGATTAGTCGACCGACCATTCCACAGCGGCCTGCTGGCCCAATGGCAAGGCGTCCGCCTACGGAGCGGAAGATTGCAGGTTCGATCCCTGCGTAGGTCAATTTATCTTTTTGCATTTTTATCATCTCTCTCCTCTTAGCTTACGAATAACGATCTTTTGCACGTGACCCACAACAAGCGGCCTACTGGCCCAATGGCAAGGCGTCCGCCTTCGAAGCGGAAGATTGCAGGTTCGACCCCTGCGTGGGTCAGCTGATCTTTTTGCATTTTTTTTCGCTTTATTCATTCTTGAAGCAGATGAATTAGTGTGAGCTAGCGTAACAAGCCCTAACAATTGAGGTACATTTCACCTTTCTAGCCATATGAAGCCTGGATGGCGCAATGGTAGCGCACAAGGTTTCTATTCTGTACCCTTGGGGCTGTGGGTTCGAGTCCCACTTCAGGCTAAGTATTTTTGCACGCCAGTCAGTATCACTGATTACTACCCCCGTGCCAGGCCGGCCTTAGGCCCCCTACTTCTAGCGAGTGGGCGAGCGGGGCATGTCTTTTTGCACGTTTCCAATCTTTTTTGTTCTATTCCTCTCCTCTTCAGGCCTGTGAATCATGGTACTATTTTTCGCCTCCGACTCCCATCAATTGGCCTGCTGGCCCAATGGCAAGGCGTCCGCCTACGGAGCGGAAGATTGCAGGTTCGATCCCTGCGTAGGTCACGTGATTATCTTTTTTGCTTTTTCTCTGAACTGAATTCAGTGTTCTAAGTATCATCGATCCATCCCTATGCCCTGCCTTTATGATGGGAGACCTACAGGAGATACAAGGAACAGTTGAAGATTTTCCGATTGTTTTTTTGTCTCAAAAATTTCTCAAATGGGTCGGTGCCACTGTATGGTGGACCGGACCGACGATGTAGGGCTATTCTGTGGAAAGGGCTCGAGCAGCAGCCCCTACGGATGCACAGCAGTTCTGAGGTGTCGGCATCCTCATTTAAAAAAAAAAAAAGACCAACCTGCCATTTGAAGACTTTCTATCGGCTCTACGGGTTCTTTGATACAGCTGTAGTCGAGACAGTAACTATCTACTTCATGTCGTAGAAAGGGTGCGGGTCCATCCAATTTTCTGGTCGCGTGACCAGACTTACATATATTGCAAAGAACCAGATTTCAACCCATCAATGGCCTGCTGGCCCAATGGCAAGGCGTCCGCCTACGGAGCGGAAGATTGCAGGTTCGATCCCTGCGTAGGTCAATATATTTTTGCATTTTTTGCCCCTCTTGTCTACTCCTCATGTAGAAACTTTGTTTTCTCTATCTTCTCCGTCGAAGGCCGTATAATGTTTCCTCCTGGTTGAGTTGGGATTTTGTCGCCTCAAGATGCATTGACGGAAGGCTAATCCAAATTAAGCTTAGCGTGGCCGAGTTGCTCAAGGCGTTAGGTCGGGGTATCGGTATCCTGTCAATCTTTGAGCTTCTGAACTATACCTATAATTTATCGAAGTTTTCCAGCAGCTTGTCAATTTCCACACCCCCCATACAAGATCAAAAAAGGGAACCAACTCATCACAAACCGATGAAGTAGTCAAGCGCGAATGGCAGCGCTGCGTCGCGATGACCACCGCGTCATTATCCATTTTGTCAGTGTTCAGCGACCCCCCCAAATCAACCTACGGTGACTGACGAAGTTGCAAGGACTATGACTGCTTCTACGCCAGTGTCCTCGAAGCAGAGAATCCAACCCTAAAATCTCTACCCCTAGCTGTACAGCAGAAACAGATCGTAGTCACCTGCAACTATGAAGCTCGTCGCCGGGGTCTGCGGAAGCTGCAGCTCATCAAAGAGGCGAAGCAGATATGTCCCGAAGTTGTCATTATTCTTGGTGAAGATTTGACTAAATTTCGTGATGTTTCGAAGAGTCTTTATGGCTTCTTGAAGGGGTTTACTTGGACTCAGAAGGCGGAGAGGTTGGGATTTGATGAGGTGGGTATTGAAGTTTGCTGATGATTGGATTGTCGTATGAGGCTAATGGGATGATAAGGTGTTTCTGGATGTTACGGACATGATTGATTATAACATGTCGATTTTGAATCATCATGATTTGGCCAATTCGTTCTTTTGCTTGGATAACAAGGATCCGACAGTTGGATTCCAATTTGACGCCGCGAGTTACTGCGGTCCAACTTATCCTGAATCTGGGAAGAACCCATTGTCCGGGAGCGCAGCCGCTGAAGAGAATACACTGGCGCAACGACTCATACTAGGTAGTCATTTGGCATACTACATGAGATCTCGCCTCGAAAATGAACGTGGGTATACAGCTACCGTCGGTATTTCCACGTCGAAGCTATTATCAAAGCTGGTCGGCAACGTGCACAAACCGAACAATCAGACGACGCTTATTCCACCATATACTTGTACCGGCCCAGATGAGACTAGTAACGTCAATCGATTTATTGACGATCACGAAATTGGCAAAATCCCAGGCATCGGATTCAAGTCTGCACAGAAAATCAGGTCTTACATACTACGTCGCGAGGCTACATTCGAGCCGTACACGGAACGGGATGAGAAGAATCAAGTCAAAGTGCGAGACGTTCGTCTCTCGCCGACAATGGGCCCGCCAAAATTACTTGATCTATTAGGCGGCCCTGGTACTCCTAGAGATATTGGAGCTCGAACGTGGGGCCTGCTGAATGGTGTTGATAACACCGAAGTCATGGAAGCCCGACCCGTTCCGACGCAAATTAGCATTGAGGATTCATATATGGGTCTTCAACACTTTGAAAGTGTCAAGAAGCAACTTCAGCTTCTTGCTACGAGTTTGATCAAACGGATGAGAACTGACCTTATCGACGAGGAAGTTCGCGACGATGCGAATGAAGAGGATGGTCCACGTTGGATAGCTCATCCACGTACTCTACGACTATCGATCAGACGGAGATCACCCAAGAATGCAGATGGTTCACGAGATTATAGCTACGCTAATGGACGAATATCGCGTTCGGGCCCTGTGCCGAAATACATGTTCAGTCTCGGAGAGAGTGGTGAGGCAGTGGCGGAAAAGCTAGTGGATGATTGTCTGGTATCTATGTTTCGAAAATTGCATCCGGATAAAGCTTTTGGCGAGCTTAGCTTGATTAACGTCGCGATCACCAATATGGTGGAGACTGCGGGGGACGATAGACAGAGTAGCGGCAGAGACATTGGAAAGATGTTCAAGCAACAGGGTTCTATTGCTAGTGCGGCTGTTGAGACGAGTCAGCAGGAGGATCAAGTAATTCTATCGGAAGTGACTGCCACTGCACAAGATGATACGACGTGGGAAGAAAGCGACGACGAAGAAGATGTGCCATCTACTCAACTATGCGATGTATGCGGCAGTCATATCCCGCTGTTTGCTTTTCGGGCGCATGCTCTGTACCATGCAGCGCCGGATTGAACCTAACTTCAACAACGCAAACAGCTGTCGGTGAATGTTTCATGTTTCATGTCGCGTATGCCACCTCAATAGACACGTAAATGCCTATGAATCGCTTTCAGAGAAAATAGAAAACCGGACAGTTTCAGGTCGATTGGAGGCTACGGAATGATTGGCTGAGGCGGCTCTACTTGAGGCGCGCGAGTCCACGCTAGAACATCCCCACAGCACAATGCCGATTAATGATTGGCTGGAACTGTGCTTAGAACAACCACACTATGTCTGAAAGTAGCTTAGCGCATCTGATTCACGATCTTCAATTCCGACAACAAACAAACAGGCTGATTCTGACTGAATGGTCTGGTCTATTGTTCACCAAACACTTCCTCGTCCGTTGACTGGCCTGATGATACTTGAAACAGTTTCGGGCCAGTGGTGACTCACTGCCATGACTTTTCAACAAGATAGGTGAACTCGATGGAGTCACGCAACCATGGATACCAGACGAGCCCAAGTCCGGGCAAGAAGGCACTCAACGCGACACTCTGCGTGGCTTAGCTCACGATACTACTAGAGGTCTAGGTACTGGCTCGTGTTCAGACAAGAGCCGCTTGAGATTGAATCTGCGGAGAACAGACGATTGGCCCTGGAGCCTCAACGGTCGCAGAGCGAGACCCCTGGCGCTTGTGAGCCGCTTGACTCATTGCTGTCCAGTACACGAGATCCCGACAAACAACCAACCAGACCTGATGCTGCTAATTATACATTGACATCTATCTACATACGTAGTAGTATTTCTAGTATCTAGGTTGACTCGTTTTAGAGTATCTGAACTCGGCACGATGACTGGCTGTCTGCCGCCCTGCGTCGACAATAGCGTCAGATCTGCTCGACCAGGCGTCAATAGAGGGACAGTCACCGAAATTTAAAACAGTACATATGCCCTTCGACAGTCAATAAAGGACACTCATCTATTGTGTGACAGGCACAAACCCATCGTCATTATTGTCTTATTATTCATTGACTGACTCCCTGTTTAGACAGCAATCGGAGTCATGTCTGTATAGTTAATCACTTTCTTTTCCTATATGATAATTCTTCTCTATATTTTCTCTTCTACTAATTGATGATCTGCTTGCTGCGCTTTCTTTCGACTTGATCTTTTCCCTCTGCTTCTACACTCTTTCTATCCCCGGGGGGATCACAAAGCGTCGCCAGTCAGATCTCCTGCTTACGATCAGTCTATTGCATCTACACATCAACATTGAAAGCGCCGGTCGCTTAACAACATACCACTACACCATGAGGCTATTCGGTCGCACCATCTTCCCTATGCTCCCGCCGTACGGCGCTCACGACGGCAGCGATGCGCCTCCCCCATACGCCGATCCCGACAAACCAACACCCTATCTCGGCCTCAAGGCGCGCCTGTCACAAATCTGGATCAACCGATGGACCATCCTGATTCTGCTCGTTCTCGTGCGTGTCTTGCTCGCTTCGACAAACCTTCAAGGAAACATGGACCATGCGCAATCACAAGCTCTTGCGGCGTGCAACTCCGTCCAGTCTGCGGGCAGTGCGATGGCATCTCTGCCGCATTACATGGCGCAGGGCGTCAATGAGCTTGCGGCTGATGGAGTCACGAAAGCGGTGAATGGGTTGGTGCAAGTGTTGGAGCTGATGATTACGGGTGTTGAGGGGCTTGTGGTTTTCTATATCAATTTCCTGACGCAAATGTATTTGTGTCTGTTCACGCTCGTGGCCCGTGGAGCTGCAGAGACGGCTCTTGGTCTTGCGGAGGACGTGACGAACTGGCTTCAGAGTGCACTGCCTGACATTGGAAAGGATATTTCCGGTGTGGTATCGTCAACCGAAAGCGTTTTGAATGACATTGCAAAAGAACTGAATACCGTGAAAGATGCCTGCAATAGCGTCAATCTCTTCGGCGGCCTTGGCAGTACATGTGACCATATTCCTGATGTCCCTACCCTCGATTTAACCAAACAGATCGATGAACTGAATCATCTCTCACTCCCATCCTCCATCAACGACGACATCCAGAAAGCCAACAGCACAATCCCCACGTTTGACGAGGTCAAGAACCTCACTACAACCGCCATCGAGTTCCCCTTTGAGCAACTCAAAAAGCTCATCCAGACCAATCTCGGCAACTACTCCTTCGACAGCTCCACGTTCCCCGTCCCAGCCAAACAATCCCTCTCCTTCTGCGGCGAGAACGACGGGATCAACGAATTCTTCCAAAAGACGGAGGATGTCATCATTGAAGCGAAGAAGATCTTCATTGCGGTTCTCGTTATTTTTGCCGTTCTTGCATGCATCCCCATGGCCTGGCTGGAGATTCGAAGCTGGAAACTGGCCCGAGACCGCGCCAAAATCATCGGAACCGGTAACCACGACGCTCTGGACGTCGTCTACCTCGTCTCTCGCCCTCACAGCTCTACCTACGGCATGAAAGCCGCAACCTGGTTCAACAACAGCCGCCACCAAATCCTCGTGCGCTGGATATTCGCCTACGCCACCTCCATCCCCGCGCTTGTGCTGCTCGCTCTCGGGCTCGCGGGGCTCTTCGCCTGCCTGTGTCAATACATCTTGCTGAAAGCCGTGGAGAAGGAAGTCCCCGAACTGACGGCTGAAGTCACTCAATTCGCCGACAAAGTCATCGACTCCCTAAACAACGCCTCTGCTCAATGGGCCCTCGACACGAACCGCGTCATCAACAACACCAACACAGACCTCAACAAGAACCTCTTCGGATGGGTGAACACCAGCACATCCGCGCTCAACAACACCCTTAACACCTTTCTCGATAAATCGAATGAAGTCATCAACGCCACTTTCGGCGGCACCCCCTTATACGGCGCCGTCTCGGGGATTTTTGACTGCGTCGTCGAGCTCAAGATTGAGAGTGTCCAAAAGGGACTGACGTGGGCTCACGACCACGCTTATATTTCTCTGCCGCAATTACCGAACAACACATTCTCCATCGGCGCGACATCCAGCGCCAACACAGGCGACAGTTTCCTATCGGACCCCGGCTCAACGACATCAGACCAAATTACCGAAGTCGTCACCGAGGTCCTCGACAAGCTGAAAGATGGCATTGAAACGGAGGCCAAGATCTCTGCCGTTCTGGTCTTGTTGTGGTTCTTGTTGATTTTCATGGGTGTCCTTCGCGCGCTGATGCTATGCGCGAAACGGGAACGGGTGCGCGGAAATGGCGGTGGACAAGAGGACATCGTCCCTGGAGGACCAATTGAGCCCGCCGCATTCCATAATGCGTCCAATACCTCTTTTGCGTCTGCAAACAACAACAGCAACGCAGCGATGATGACGGGCGGTATTTCAGCGAATAATTCTCGCGGCATGGAACAGACGGTACAAATAGATCCGCCAGCTCACGAGGCCAATGCATTCGACAGCTACCAAAACGAGAAAATCGGCTATGCCGGTGAACGCGACTACTCCTCCGCTGCCATGCACGCCGATACACGCAAGAGCGCCTATGTCGAGTATGGCAGTGACGAGAAGCGTCGATAATCTTTCCTTTCCCATTCATATATCAAAAAGCATCTCTCTCTCTCTATCATCTTTTCTTGTCTTGTCCAGTCATTTGCATCATAAAATTTTTTTTTTCTTTTCTTTTTTTTGATCTTGTATAGCTTGCATTGATCCGAGGCGTCCTAATGATGACTGACTTACTACGATACCCTCATTGCACACATGCTCATTTGATATGATCTGTTGCTGTATGAGAACCATATCTTACTTTTAAACATCTTGCATTACCTAGCGGGAATGTGTTGTGATAGATAGCATCTTATACAGAATCCATATACTCATTAATTTGATTGCATGCATCACCTGAAACCCCTGCCCAAAACATTCCAATTTACCCGGTAGGTAGTAGGTAGGTATATCTAAATAGCAACGAAAAAACTCTTCTCCCCTTCCCTGGGCACAACGCGCGCCCGCTCGATAATCGGATCCGCACAACTAACCCTAATCCTCTCCGGCGTCGCAGGACTCTCTAAATGCAACACATCAGTAACCCCCCATTCCCTGCGCGCAGCCTTGAGTGCATCGCGAATCGCGAAAAACACCGAACTACCCATAAACAGCGGCGGTTCACCCACGCCCCTTGACCGCTGAATCGTCCTCAGATTCTCCCATTGCACGTCCTTGAGCAGCGAAATGTTAAAAACTTGGGGGATGTCGCGGAATCCCGGGATTTTGTACGCGCCGGGACCCTTGGTGAAGATTTGGCCGGTGCCGCGGTGCCAGAGACTCTCCTCGGTTGTGAAGAGGCCCTGGCCCTGGATGAAGGCGCCCTCGATTTGGCCGTAGTCGATGATCGGGTTTATGCTGCGGCCGACGTCCATTTTGATATCGGCGCGTAACGGTGTCCAGTCGCCCGTTAACGTGTCGATTTGAACTTCGGCGGCGGCGACGCCAGCTGTGAAATAATAGAACATTTGACCCTTGTTCTCGTCCCAGACGTAGCCGATATCCGGCGTGCGGTAGTACCCGTTTGCGGATAGGTTGACGCGGTCAAAGTATGCGGCGTGAGCTAGCTCTTTCATCGTTGCGTTGGGCATCTTTTCGCGGTAAGGCCGGAGGCGTTCGTTGATTTGTTCGCACGCGTTGTAGATGGCGTAGCCGTTGAGGTCGGAACTGGCCGAGGCGGCGGTGGAGGAGGTGTTGGCAACGGTGTTTGTGCCTGTCTCGGAGATGTGCACGTCCGAGAGAGGCACTTGTAGTGCTTGGGCAGCTATCATGCTCATCTTCGTGTGCAGACCTTGGCCCATTTCCGTGCCTCCGTGCGCGACGAGGATACTGCCGTCGTGGTAGATATGTACCAATGCACCGGCTTGGTTCAGGAACAGAGCCGTGAAGGAGATACCGAATTTGGTGGGGATGATAGATAATCCGCGTTTCGACCATTTGTGCGTCTTGTTGTATTCGTCGACGGCTTTTCGTCGCTCCACGTACGAGCTTTCTTCCTTGACTTGCTTGTACATGAGTGGGACAAAGTAGTCTTTGAGTTCTTGGTTGAAATGTGTCGAGTCCCCTGCTTTGTACATATTCATCACGCGCAGGTCATCCGAGGACATGCCCAGGTGGTCAGCGACCTCTTCAATCATCGACTCGCACATGAACATTCCCTGGGGCCCACCAAAGCCACGGAATGCAGTATTCGAGACGGTGTTAGTCTTGCACAGCCATCCTCGTACATGCATGTTCGGGATTTTATAAACACCGTCAATGTGAGATAGAGCTCGTTCAACCACGGCACCGGACAGGTCTTGAGTATGTCCTGCATTGGCAAACACGTCGGCATCAAAAGCAGTTATCCTGCCTTCCTTGGTGACGCCGACTTTCCATCGACAGAGGAATGGATGTCGCTGGCCAGATGTGATGATATCTTCGTCACGGTTGAGCATACATCGAACCGGGCGTCTTGTCTTGTTGGCCGCTGTAGCGCAAATTCCTGCTAATTGGATTGAACGAGTTTCTTTCCCGCCAAATCCACCACCTAATCTTTTGACACGGGTGACGACCTTGTTTGCGGCGACGCCGGTGACCTGAGCCACATATGTTTGTCTAAACATCCATGTTAGAAAAGCACATCCCCAAGGAAAAAAAAAAAGGGCACTTACGTCTCGGTAGGATTCTGCGTGCAACTAAACACCTCAATCTCTCCATCCTCCGGCTTAGGCACAACCACACATGCCTGAGTTTCAAGATAGAAATGTTCCTGACCACCCATCCTGGATACACCAGTAAACACATGATCTGCATCATCGAACGCCGCCTCAGTATCTCCATTCTTGATATGTCTAAAGTGCTGAAAGAACGACCCGGCTTCGATGGCTTCTTCCATCGTCAGAATAGCCGGCAGCTCCTCATATTCGACTTTGACGAGTCTCGAAGCCTCCTCTGCGATTTTGGCGGATTTGGCGAGAATCATGCCAATGGGTTGACCGGCTGTAAAGACTTCGTCGACCGCAAAGAATTGCTCGTCCGATTTGGGGGCTCCCCACCAGTTTGCTGCTGGAGAGGGTAGGTCGCGGTGGTCGACATAATCATGAACGCCGGGGATGTCAAGGGCTGCTTCGGTATTCACGCTCAGAATTTTGGCGTGGGGTTTAGTTGACAAGACCAAACATCCGTAAAGCTCATTCTTTTGCACGGGGATATCATCGGTGTACTGAGCTTCGCCTGTACACTGCTTAAGAGCAGAGACGTGATTTCCGGACTTCCCGACAATTTTTTGTTCGTATGCAGCAGACGCATCGTGATCCTTCTGGCCAGAGGAGATGTTCCTTTCAATCTCATCAATAACGTCCTGATCAATGTCACTTTCTTTGACCTCAAGAGTCGCCAAGACATCATGGTAGAATCGATAGAAAAAACTCAGCGCCAGCGTCTTTCGGTACGTTGCCATACCTCCAGGCACACCAAATCGCAAATCAAAGTCTTTCTCCAAAGCGTTCATGACGCCTTCCAAAGTTTCTGGGTTTGTCCATTTCTTGCCAATGATATAAAGCTCGGCATTCTTTGCCGGCACCGTCATCGGCGCCATACCACCATACACAAGATTAGCACTCAAAACCTCATGGGTATCCGACAACGAGACCCTCAAAGCAGCATTCACAATAGCTATATCGTCGTCCTTCCGCTTTGACTGTTTATATGCCCGGAAGTGCACGCCCTTTCCGGCCACTGGAATGCGCAAACTAGAAATAATCGCATCTGCAGGGAGTGCAGTTGCACGATAACCCTTGAAGAACTCCGTCATGGGGATTTCGGTCTCTTTGGTCAATGACTTGGCGACCAAGATTGTGTTGGATGCGACGAATACGGGATTCAAGTCAGAAATCGGAGAGGCGGTAGCCAGATTACCAGCAGGCGATGCCACATTTCGAATCTGTCGTCCAGCGAAGTAGCGCAATTGCTTCTTGATGACTGTGAATGTTTGTCCTCGGACTGGTCCGTAGCGCTCAAGAGCTTCGTCGCAGATATGCTCTAGGTCTGTCAAGGAGACGTTCGCTCCAAGCTCGAGATGGTCGTCTTTGAAAGTGTATTGTTTCAATTCAGCGATATCCCCCACGTAAACCGACGGATTGTAATGCAGTCCCTTGAACTTGATTTCAATCTGTGTCTCCGTGCTTCCTCCAATGAGTTTCGCAGAGGGATAAACATCTTTGAGCTCCAAAAGCTGCTGAAGCGTTACTGGCCGGTACCATCGCTTCTTCTTGTTACCAACCGCCAATGCCTTGAACTCATGTTTTCTCAGATTCGGAGGGAAAATCAACTCCGTCTCTTTGTTGTAAGGAATGAAATCCGGCTTTGGAAGATTGGGCAATTTCGAAGCATCGCCATTAGAGACGGCGTTCGATTTGCAGCAGCCTCCAGCTCCATTCTCTTTATCCATGCAACACCCTGAGCCGCCATTCGATGCGCTTTTACTGCAGCCCGTTGGTTTCGAGAAACTGTGAGCGACGTCGAGGATAGGGCGGTAGCCGGTGCATCGACAGAGGTTTCCATCGAAAGCTTCTTCGATTTCGTCTGTAGAGGGTTCGCCATCGTTGTTGCGCAATAACGCATATAAACTCTACACGATGGAATTATTAGCACTTGGTCAAAAGAGCGATAAGTTTTACATACCATAACGATACCCGGCGTACAGAACCCACACTGACTCCCATTCCCAACAGCCATCCTCTGCTGCGCAGGATGCGGGTTCTTGACGTCCCCAATCCCTTCCACAGTAACAACATGTTTCCCATCAACGCTAATAACCGGCGCCAAACACGCATTCACCGAAGCATGATACAACTTTCCGGTCGTCGGATTGATATGCGATACCACCTAGTCAATTTGAGATTGGCATCATTATCATCATCATCATCATCATCATCATCATCATCATCATCATCATCATCAAACAAACTTGGAGCTTATGTGCTTCTAGGCTACTTACCACGGTACATGCACCGCAACCCCCCTCCGCGCATCCCAACTTGGTGCCCGTCAACCCAATACCGCGCAAATACTCTAGGAGAGTGAGCTCTGGATCGATGTCATCTAGAACAACTTTTGTGCCGTTCAGATAGAAGCGGATTGTGTCGTGGTAGTCTTGGGTCAGGTGCAGCAGATCGGAGATCTTTTCGGGCGCGACGGCGGGGGCAGGTTCGACGATGCCCGGCGCCATGATGAGTGTTTGTGAATCTTTATCGAGTAAATATATTCATCAAAATATAGGATGATTATTATAACATGTTTAGATATATTATTAGATATATCTGGGTAAAGAAGAGAGAAGAGTGCGGGGGTTGTCTCTCTGTTATACATCCGTGATATCTCTTATCGGCGGCCCCCACCAGCCGGCGATCGCCACCGTCCGATGCTTTACTTAGACCAGATACACAGGACTGTACGGAGTATAACAGAATCGATTAACATAGATTAGATAGATACACACAACGCCAGAAGATGCTGTCGCAACGCAACGATTGCATATATTTACACACAAGAAAAGTAGATGGAGGTCATGCCAAAGCAAAAACGTGAACCAGTCTCTCAATCAGCTTTGGCTCCGATAAAGCTCTCTTCTTCCTCCTCCCATTGCTCTCGTTCAACCACGCTGCGTGCCCTGCATCTACTTTAGATAGTGTTTAATAGATGATTAGGAAGAACATACCTATATGCTTGCACAAACCGCCAGACCTCAATATCTGCCAGATTCCAGGCTTCGGCGACATTGCGCAGACTGATGCGACCCGACTTATCGCGAAGCATGTCGCGTGCTTGGCTAATCAGTTCGTACTCGTGCTCCAGAGATGCCTTCTCCTTGGCTTCCTCGTCGCTCTTTTTGGCTTCCTCTTTAACATCTTCGGTCCTGATTTTGAATCCGAACTGCCACTCCAGCTCGGACAGTAGCTTTGCAGGGAGGCCGTCTCCCTCCTTTGCCGGGAGAGTCTCAACGGTCATCCAAAATGTCGAAGATCCGAACTCACCGCCGGCAACTAACTCCTTGAAAGTGACCACACGCGCGGAATTTCCACGGGTGGGCCCGAGAAGCTCACTGGTGACGGCTGCCAGCCATGGATCGCGGGGTGTTTCACGTCGGATGTAGCTGGCATCAATCTCCACCGAATCATGCTGCAGAGCAATCAAAGTGAGCGGGTGAGGCAAGACACCAATCGAGTAAGCGTTGGTGTCATTCTTGAACGGCTGTGGTTGATTGATCGGGATCGTTTTTGATTTCGAGCAGGGCTTGCACGACGGACGATTAGGCGGGCACGAGTCAGCAAACTCGGATGTAGGGCACTTGGAAAGTGCTTGTGCGAGCTGCACGGCGGGCTGCACCAATGCTGTTGTATGCTCTGGCAAAGGCTTCAAAACTGTAAATCCAGATGTAAAACTGTTCAAAAATGTCGTATGGAGATGCGCATCAATCATTTCAACGAGGGCCTGTCGCGCAGCGCCCGGACGGGAATGGTACTTCTCAGCAAGTTCGTGGTAACTGGTTGAAACGGTATTTGGGGTGTAATATGCCAATGCATTGGATTGCTCATCCTTGAACATATCCTTCGGTATAATGTCCAAAATAGACGAAGCTTTATCGTTCGCATCCAGGACTGCAGCCTTGATCGCAGCATTGATACGGGTCTTTTCGCCAGCGAACAATGCACGATCAAGCGTATCGAATCGAGTAATGAATTCAGGAATGGCGCCCGCACGGAGGTACGAAAAAGTCGGGTCATCGTATCGAGCCATTGGAAAGCACAACCAATCCGCAAACAACCCGCTACCCATATGACCCCAAGCCAGCCATTTGAAAAAGTCCAATTCGAGTTCCGCGTCGAGCTGTCGTCGTTGCACTTCTTCGTAAAGGGGATTCTTCATCGCTTCAGCCCGGCTGAGGACCACCGGGCGGAAACCCTTGGCATACCAAGCGCGTCTCCATGCCAGAAGTAGCTGGCCATCTGCCTTTTGCAGCGCTTCATCGTTCTTGCTGTTCGGTTCGTAAAAAGTGTACACGGGCGGACGTTCCGGTAGCGGCGGGAGCACAGTCCGATGTTCATCGAGCGTAATCGACGACGAAAAGGGGTTCAACCACTGCCAGTCACTGAACCATTTCGACTCGCCACTTGTACTATGCGCTTGCTCGGGCGGCTTGTGAGCGACAGGACGGAAAGGATGGCGGATATCTTCAAAGGAGGGTAGTTTAGTTGGAATGTATCGCGAGGGGCCGAATTTGACGTTCGACACGGACTCGAAATTGGTGTTTGTTGTTTTGGAAAGAATGAATAGCGCGGTCGCAACGATGGCGATGATGGCGATTAACGAGGTCGTCCGTTGAACAATCATGGTTGCTGGTGGACAGACCGTCAATGCTCAACTCCGTAAGATCAGCGTAATCCGATACGATGTGTCGGAGATGAGGAGCGATCTGCCTGACCGTGGATCGGCCGAGAAGCGAGCGCAATTAGTTCGGCATGAATGGGAAAAGACAGAAACAGCTCGTGAAGCCGGATGTCATGAGAAGTCATAAAGGATCGGGTAATCGTTGAACAATCCCTGAAGAAGCCAGAGTAGTAGCAGTAGTCGTCTAGCAGATTGTTTAGCCTCCAACAGCCAAGCGTCAGCCTTACCACTTCCGGGGTTCTATTCTGTTTTGGGAATAGTGCTGTTTCACTTTGGCTTCTCTATCAAAGGCGTACAACAACAACAACAACAACACCGTTCCTGCCTTGTCGACAGGCATCCTACTTGCAAGTACTTCTTTTTCAACTTTCGCCGTCTACGCACACAATGTTTCCTTCTGGTTGGAAGCAGGTGCTCTACGCGAGTTGAACCGAAGAAATTGCTCTGTCCCAAACTCTCAACACGCCAAGTCGAAGCAAGAACACGTTTAATATGCAGCCGACTTTATCCGTGACTGTTCGCCTGCTCAGCTGGATGAGATCGAGAGCCTTGCAAAATTTGGAGGCTCCGATATGACTGACTTGAGAAATGTATGTAGCTGCTACTCGACACACCTGGAAGTGCGTGAACATCATTCTAGTATAGCAAGCTCCGAGCTATCAGCTCTAGCTCGCCATTAGAAAGCCGTTCAGATACAAATACCGAAACTACAGCAACTACAACCCCGTCAGCATATGCGGGAGCGTTCGCACAACATTTGATTGACCACGGTGTTTATCCCCATGGATACCGATATCCCAACGGCCAAAGAGTCCCAAAACCAATCGATTTCGATGAAACAGTTTAACGGTTGGGGCAATTTCGACGCTCCCTCTCTCCGTCGAGATTCCCCGAGAGAAATTTGGAGCAATTGCAAGATGTAGATACCCACCCCCGCGACTCAATCCTGGTCAACGAGTCAACTAGAATTATTGAAGGAGCCGGCGTTTGATATGTTACGACACAGCTTGGGGGTTGGTATTTGACAGGTAACTTGGAAAGTCTTCGAGAAGGAGTAGCGGCATATAGAAATGCGCGAGATTGGGCAGTTACCAATCTATTTCGATCCGATTGTTCATTTGGAGCCTCGGCAATTGCCATTCTGAGGCCCTCTAGATACAAATACACCCCTGGCTAACTTCTGTCCCTGGCCAAACCAGAATAAATGATCATGGTTTAGAGTCTGTTCGTATGTAGGGAAGCTGCCCTAGGGTTAAACTGTTTAGGGTCACGTACTATGTATAATTTTAAGCCGCACGACGCTAACTCCGATGGGTTGATGGACGGAGTTAAACTCCAGAATAGGCATAGCGCGAGCGGAACGTTCCAGGCATCAAAACGAGATACCTCAGGTATCCAACCATGCAGGGAAAGATTCCAACATCATCGACGACTTTCGACTTTCCCATCACTATACTACACAACATACCCAACCTTGCCAGGCGACCAGATACTCGATTTTGACATCTCTCAACTACATCTTTCCCCAGCCGACCAGCTGACGAAATCTCACAAATCTCATCATGGGTTCTATGGTCCTCCCCCATCTCCAGAATGCCTGGCAAGTCGACCAGGCCATTCTCTCCGAAGACGAGCGCTTGGTTGTAGTCAGATTCGGTCGAGACTCGCATCCTGACTGGTGAGTCAATTTGTTGCGAAGGCATTATCAAGTCGACATTTCACCTTTATCCTTTTCTATTTGATTGGCGCTAACGCATGGAAATTTCAGCCTACGACAAGACGACGTTCTTTCCAAAATTGCAGATCGAGTCAAGAACTTCGCTGTTGTCTATCTGTGCGATATCGAGCAGACGCCGGATTTTAACGCCATGTATGTTCTATTCTTTTAGGCGTTGAAGAGAAATGCTAATGCTTGTTTAGGTACGAGTTATACGACCCGATGACTATCATGGTATGTCTACCGCATGGACTTTGATATGCAACTTGCTGACTCGATGTAGTTCTTCTTCAGAAATAAACATATGATGTGTGAGTATCTCGCTTTTCCCGTTGGCTGGTGGCATGCTAATTAAGTTGATAGGCGATTTCGGAACTGGTAACAACAACAAACTCAACTGGGTTCTGTAAGTGCACTTATGTCAATCGACAGACAAAATGCTAATACTCTATAGGGAGGACAAGCAAGAACTGATTGACATTATCGAAACCATCTACCGCGGCGCAAAGAAAGGTCGTGGTCTGGTCGTCAGTCCCAAGGACTACTCGACACGCTACCGATACTAGCTTACTATCTCAACTTGCAGAGTGTGCTTTTAATAATGAGTCAATGATAAGATGTTTTACTTGTCTATCTACGCTTTCAAATAGTTCAATATCTCATCCACAGCCCATCTCAAAATCTCACTCATAGGCTTCTCCCCCTTCCCTGGCGCCACCACAACACCCACGTTACTTCGCACATTGACAGCCTGACCGGCCAGCCTCAACAATTCGTCGTCAGTTTCTGTCGTACCAGCAGCAAACCTATCAGCCAGCGATTCCCTGCCGGTCTCATCATCCTCCGCAACCAACAACCACGCATGATCCTGGACATATCTCGGCCAGACGATATCATCGACATAACCGGGCGGATCAGTCCAGAAGTTTTGGGGTTCACTTTTATCTTCTTCTTGCAGGTCAACGGGTGGTGTCGATGATAGTCCTTTATGTTCGCTTCCTCCTTCACTGGTATTTTCTCGCTCGGCTGATGGCGTCGGCGCGGGCCCGATGGTTACATATCCACTCCTCGCCTCCCGTCGGGATTTGACAATATCATAAGGCGCAGATAGGAAAATATGTAAATGAATATTATCATGCACATGCCTCAGAACATGCCCCGGATTCTCCGTTGCGGGTGGCGCAAAGAGCAAAAAGCCTTCCAAGAACGCAATCGTCACTTCTCCGTTCCCTTCATCTTTGAGTAGAGAAGACCGTTGTAGTCTTTCTTTCACTTCTTTCGTAATTCCCTGAATTAGTTCCTTTGCAACACCAGGATCCTTGGCCTCGTTCTGATCTTCTTTACTCCTTAGCCGGGGCGGTAATGTGCCATGTTCGCGCACATAAGCCAATGCAGAGGACAAAAAGTCTACATCAAGGGCGCCGACGGTATCCCAGTCTTGCACGAGCTCTCCCCTTTTAGTTCGCACAACTGGTATTCTGTCAAATATTAGACCAGCCCCTCCGCATGCATCTAACCGAGGGAGGGAGCTCACCGGTCATCAGGCAGATAGAAATCATCTTCATGTATGATAAATGTTCGGATCTTGTTTTCCGCAGAGAAAATGGGACGCAAGAGTCGTGCCAATGTCGTCTTGCCGCTTGACGATGGACCTGAAAGGCCGATTATGAAGGTTTTGTTGCTAGCGGAGGATTGCCCCGCGTGGCTGTCGGAGGACATTCCGCTCCTTCTTCTTCTTCTTCTTCTTTCCTTCTTTCTTATTCCTCAACGACGAGTTGAGATGATCGTTTGCTCGTCGAATATCGTCAAGTCGAGTCAAGTCCAGAACGTTGTCATGTGAAAGATAACGGCCCCACGTCCAGGGTCTGTCAGGCACGAGCCTAAAATGAGAAACAAGCACATCTAGGGCGTGTCTAGCGTGGATTTCCGATTTCCGATTTACTATTTACTATTTACTATTTAGGTACCAACGTCGCGATGTTCTTCGCGCACTGTGATTCGACCGCATCTGACATTTAGTCAGTGCACGGTTCAGATTTGGTTTGTTGCATCGACTAATCAATTCGTACGGCTTCAGCCATGACAATAATGAATGAATAAGCAGTATTAGCGTCGTCAGCATTGACGAGGCTGAAAATATGAAAAGAACTCAGTTCCCCTCAACACGAGAGTAAAACAAACATCGACTTATATATCCACGCTCGTCCACAGCGTAGGTGCAGGTCCAGCATGATGGCACGGCAGACCTGGATTTCTTTGACAGTCTTCGCCCTGATACAAGGCTCTCTGGCCGCCTATCTCGCTAAGCGCACGACCATCACGATCCCCGACGGCGTCACGTACCATCCCGAGTCGCAGGACATCTGCACGCAAACCTCATGGACGGACGTAGTATCGTTCTTCGTGGGCAACTACTTATCGCACGTCGCAACCATCGTCAGGGCACCCGGTGAACCTATATACATCACCGGTTTGAACATGTTCTTGGTTTTGTTGTTCCCCTGCTTCGGAGCCGGTCGCGGCCTGGTCACGATCTACCAAAGAGCGAGTTTTTATAAAGACCCGATGCAGCAGGCGCTCAGAGCCCAGGCGTTGGTGATGGTGATTCGTGATCCTGATGAATGGGAGCCGCGGCCGGGAGAATCTTTGCGCTCGCTCTCTTTGTGGCCTCCAAAAAAGGCTCAGCCTATACGTGCACGACTGGATGTTGACCAGTACTATCAAGCAGGTACGTAAGCATGCTTTGGAATCTATACTGGAGTGTTATTAATTCTGGCCGTAGCCGCCAGCAAAAGCTGGATGAAAGTTAATGCAGAAAAGTTGTAAGTTGCCGAAGAGCTCTGAGATGCCGGGATAACATCTAACAGTCTATAGCAAGGGCTATAACGGATGGTTCAAGATGATCGTTGCGCTGCCTCCTTGGTTGACCATGAACTACGGACTGAGCAAGTTGCACACGCAGGCCGAAAGAGGCTACCACGTCTCGGGAACATGCGATCTCCCAAAGGGATATCGACTCGCCTACGTTCCACCCAACGCGCAGGTCGATCACATCATGCCGGAGGCCGCATTGAGCCGCATCTTACAGACATCCTATAGCTTGGCCTCCGGCGTGATTTCCATCGTCCAGATATTCTCCGCTTGTTCTGCCTTGTACCAATCCAGGGGCTATCAAATCGATGCATATGGTTACGCCGCGTTCGGATTCACAGTGACCCCGTATCTGGTCATGTCATTTTTGAATCTACTCGCCAATTGTTTCACGCCTACTTTTCCGAACTTGTATCTTGTTCATACCGAGATGATGGATGAGGCAGTTAGTCGTGGCGGCAAGTTTACTGATATCGTTGGCAAGCTGGAGAGTGAGCCACTTCCTGTCGAAGATTTGACTATATTTAGTGCTTTGATCGAGCCGCCGCAGCCGGGCCAAAACGAAGACGAGTATACGTGTCGGATTGCGACTCAGATGTATGAGCATGGGAGCACGGAGCCGATGCTCGTGAATGAAATTGACGAAACTTCGAAGCCTGAAAACCTGGACCGCGAGCCTTTTATCGGCGATAACATCGTAACATTGGCCACCCCGCCAAAAAGCGCTGCTGCATCCCCCCCGGATGAGGAAATAGCGCAAACCCAAGCAACAGTGACGATCGAGCAAGACCGGATCTCCGGGGAGCCTCAGCCTCAGCCTCAGCCTCAAATCGAGGGCGAAACCGACGACGAGGAATCGATACCCATTGTCATCTTCCCCAGCTGTTACAAATTCAAACTCGCCTACTCCAACACCTCATCCACAAGCATCCTCCACAAAAAGCGACACTACGGCCCCCGCGGCTGGCTCTTGGTTGCAGCAACCTGGGGCGTTGCCGCTCTCCCATTCATCCCGCTAGGCGTCATGTCCAAGTTTCGAACGGGGACCGACAGCACCGTCGCCCAGAGAGTGTGGTTGATGGCTTGGTACGTCGTCGGAATCGTGTCGGTGTCAAACCCCTATTTTACTGATCATTTGGCGGACGTTACCTATCACAACTCCCGCGCATTGATCAAGAGACATGATATGAGCCGGCTGTTGCGAGCGCAGATCTTGTCTATGAGAGCCCTTGGGGTGGTGGGTTTGCTGATTTTTTATGTTACGCCGGCTATTGGCGGGTTTGCCGTTGTTGGGCAGATGTTGATTGCATATGGGTCTTGCACCAGCCTCTGACTTGTAACGAGAGAAGCGAAATATCCAAAGGAATATCTATTGTAAGATCTATCAGGCAAAGCTCTTCGTGTCTTCGGAGGATATCTAACATAGAAATGCATATCATAAACATAATCATAAATCATAAAAATACAACCAATATCATGCAAAACACTACCCCTCCAATGCACTCAAATAGTAGGTCCGCCAAATAAACTAGATCCAGACACAGCCAACGACTCATCTACATTAGCGGGACTCGCAGCCGGACTCTGATAATCCGACGCCGACGGCGGCGATCTCGACGCTCTAGACGACGACCCTCTTCTAGGCGGAGTCATCACGATCCCATTCTCAGTCACAATCCGAAAGCTCGAGACTTTTTTCTTCTGCTTCTTCGCCGGCGAAATTAGATCAGGCGACAGATCAACCTCGACTTGTGGGCTGGGAAGGGATCCCTGAGCCAGTAGGGATGATGCTTTTCGTTTCTTGGGTGGTGTCGTCGGTCTTCTTTGCGTTGATTGCTCCACGTAGTCGTCCGGAATGGGTAGCTGGTGACGATCAAAGAAGCCACATGCCTCCTGCAGATACGCTGGTTCGATAAGGTCGTCATGTTCCGGTAATGCGTAGAATCGTTCATGTTGGATAATCGAGCTCATGGTTGAATCGTCAAGCATGTCCTTTTCGGCACGTTGCATTTCGGAATTGGACATTTCCTGCCTTCGGTGTAGCATTTTTTCTTCGAGGGTATCCTTGAGAACGAGAGTTTCGACAAACACGGGCCTCGTCTGTCCGATACGGTGGGCTCGTTTGATGGCTTGACTTTCGACGTAGGGCCGCCAGATGGGATTCACGATAAAGACGCGGGATGCACTGGCAATGTGTAGACCGTGCGATGCTTGTCGCAGATCCATAAGTAGTATTCGTACACTGGAGGACTCCTCGAATAGCGATAGATATGCCGCTTTCTGGCTCGTCTTGAGGGTGTTGGCATAGATGCGAAAATCTATACCTAATAACTCCAGTCCTTCTGCGATCCAAAATGCCGTGTTGTTATTCTCATAGAAAATAATGATTTTCTCTTCTTTGTGCAGCTCCTGAACCCGGTCGAGCAGATAAGTAAGCTTTGCAGATGTCGTTGCGACCAGCTTCGTCTGCGAAAGCGGCGAATCTGCCGAGACTTTCTTGTTAATACCTTTAAGGAACGTCTTTTTAGGCGAGCGACTTTCCGTCGGCTTATTCTTATGTGTAAGATTGTCTGCCACGTTTGACTCATTTCTGACAGGCTTCTGCTCAGATCTCTGCATCAATTCACGACGTGCACTAATTCCTGCTCCTGCAAGCCCCTCGGCAGGATCTTCAGCTGTGAGATGTGAGGTTATGAAATTCTGCGCGAGCCGTGCTTGAGACACTCCTAGTAATAGTGGTTTTGATTCTTCCGAAGTCGATGTCAGCGACCAGTACTCGCGGGCGTGGTCTGGGAACCCCTGCACATATACGCCGAGTTCATCTAAATCACAGAACGAGCTAAAACTCTCACTTGTAAGCGCTCGATGCGCAATTTTCAGGCCCTCCGTAAGAAGTTGAACGTCATCTGCCGCCATCTTCTCGATATTGTTTGTCACGTATTTTTCTGCCACCTCGATTGTAGATTCGATATCCTTAGGCTTATGACCAGTCCACCAGAAGCCCGCCTGTCGTAAATGGTTGATCAAAAGACTGAGGTGCTTCCTATTCCGGCTTTGAAACATGTAATCTTGATCCTTGCGCTCAGAAGTAATCGCATTCACAGTAAGACTGAACAGAAACAGGTTGATGGACATTTTGTCGTAAAATGTCGGCTCAAGACTTACAACTTTATTATGCAGTCGTGGGAGCGGAAGTTCTTCGTTGATGACATCCAAGCGGTGTCTTACCACGAGACCTTGAAGCACGGCACGCAATGACGGTGCTTTTCTTCGTTTACCATCTTCGCCAACCGGCTTGATGTATTTCGTCCAGTTGGCCGGATCGTCATGTCGGGAATTCGCCCAAGGCTTATGCTTCAGGAAATCGACAACAATCAGTCGTAAGTTGTCCACATCTTTCAACTCTTCGTCTGTGCCAGTCTTTCTGCGAGAATGCAGCACTGAAGATGGCACATCATCTTCAGAACTTGTGTCGCCTGCCAGTCTCTGATGCGAGGCGAGACTGAGTTCTGCACCGTATAGTCCATTTGACGGCGTTCCTGAGACGACCCATCGACGTTCAACATGTAGCTGGTCTAGCATGTGCATGGTGCTGGACTTGTACCCATGTCCGGCAACATTGTGCCCTTCGTCAACGATGATTCGGAGCCAGTGGAACTTCTTGAGAGGAGACTCTACAGCAGACACCGAAGGGCCATGGCGACTGGTCTCAGGTTCTCCGGCTTCTTTCTCGAATCGAGTTCGGGCGAACAAAATGATATCATACTTCAGCAGCTCCTCTTCCGAAGGGGTCTTGTCATTGCGGCTCCTCAATACGAGGACGTGGAGCCCTTCAGTGTGGGATGCAATTTCAGATGTCCAGTGATCCACAAGATTAGGAGGGACAATTATGAGCGTGCCAGAAATGAGACGTAGTTGAACAGCTGGTGGACGAGACATCCATCCACCACGGCTCGTATATCTTGACGGTGGTGGCGGTATCGTATACTCGCCCCTATGCCGTTCGCACTCCTCTTCACATCGGGTGTAGTTGACTCCCATTTCTCGCAAACGTCGAAAATGACTGGGCCACGAAACAGAAAATCGGCCTGCTGAGGCGGCTGCCATCTGCATGAGCGAGCCAACAGAGCTGCGTGTCGGATTCTTGGTATCCTGATATTCAGTCGGAATGCGAGGGAAATGGCCACGTGTTGAGAGGATGACTGCTAAGCAGATTAACGTTTTTCCGCAACCCATAGTCTCTGCAAGAATTCCTAGAATCAAATGAGCAAGTGAAGAACGCATCAACCAGAATCGAGTACTCACCGCCACAAGCCTCCTCATACATGCGTTTACCACGTAGAAGAGTCCCCTCTTCTTTGTCATAATAATAATCGTGGCCCAATGGTGTCTTGTGAACCTCTAACCGCGGATCCAACATTTGTCTCGGCTGTACTTCTCGCTGAATCATGGTAGCAGCTGAACGACACTGATAAGGATGCAAAGGAGTCTTGAGTCCAATAACACTAGATGTTTCTCGAACCTCCGGTTTGGACTCTCTTGAGCTTGCCATCAATTCCTGCATAGCCAATCTGCCGTCTGCATCTCGCAGATCGTCTATCGTAGGGTTCGGATTATCGAGGGTATTGAATATGTACCACAACGATTCGTCGTCGACCGCCCTCTTGTCTTGTTCCGCATTTTTCGTGTCAAATTCACCATTCCAAGCCGACGGAGATCTGTCAATGTTCGCCATCACGACCTTCAATGCTTTCCTGAGGGTATTGCTCGTGCGCGAAACCGCGATTCGCGCCACATCATGAGGTAGGACGTAAACCTGGACGAACGACCAATCAGAATAAGACTCGTAAATATTCCAACGTGTTTGTATCCATCCATGTTTCTGGAGGTTGCAAAGCTCCGCCTCTGGAAAATGGGTAGACGATCTTCGGAGGGCGCCGACGGGTACATATTGATCGCTGATACTCGATTCTGCTTGAGGGTATAATTGAACAGTGGATGCTGCTTTTAGAAGCGATTCAGCTAATCGGGGGAGATTCGAGAATTGTGGTGTATTCGATTGTGGAGGGGTGATAGCGCCGAGGCCTAGTTTGTCTGTCGTAGACAACTCCGTGTCATTCTACATCCATTGCATAAGTACCAGGGCAAAAAAAAGTCCGCCTGCGCATTGTAATCGAAGGAAAAGCACTCACGTCGTTGTATGCCTCGATGCCCGAGAGAAACGGATAACCGGCATCGGCGACGGCTGCGGAGACCATATCGACGCTGAGAGGGACAAGTAACAAGCGAGAGGATCCAGAGTGAGGGAAACGAGTAAAAGATGAAGCATATGTATCGTAGACTGAGCGAATGACAATATGACTTGAACGGTAGGTTGAGTGAGATGCCTCGACGCTGAGGCTCTTTCCTTATCGGCTAGTACAGTCCATTCTCTCTTGCTGGGCTTTGTCACACAGAGGGATCCTCGGATGGCCAATAGCTCAAAGGGCCAATCAAGAAAGAAAAGCAACTTTTCAAATAGCCAAAGCCCTACATGAGAAAGCAAACAGACACGCAATTTCCCACCGTAGAGGAAATGCTAAGAAGTGAAGTTGAATGCGGAGAAGAAACTCTGATAAGAGATGAAGCGGCAGAATAAATCAGGCAGCAGCGCCAGGCCTTATGATTGGCTGTTTTGGTTCACCGCCTGCGAGCCACTATTTACTCTACTTCGACGACCTCCTTCCTGTTAAAAGTAGATAATTCTCTTGATTGACCCTCAATTGACCCTATGCGCCGGCCCAAATGTGCTATGCTCTCTATATAATATATTATAACTGGTACATATGGAAAATCTGAAAAGAATGGAACAGAATAGGTGGTATAAAAGCGAAAAGAAAATCACCGAGTGAGAAAGTCCTCAATCTCAAACCCGACACGCCTCAACGCTTTTTCCTCGATGTCCTTTGACGAATCAGACAGTCGTCGAACGATTAGAGTACGTGCTTCGTGGAGTCGTACTTCAACGGGATCTTTACCATGACGCTCGATTTCTTCACGCTCGCATTCCCGAATGTGTACAATCACGTCGGGACCGATGCATGTCCGCCACAGGGACGCCATCCACTGCCAATGGTCTAGAGACTTGTAGCAATCGTTGACGGGGGTCTTGCAGGCGTATGCATCGGCGGTTGTGAGCTGGTATCTTGGGACCAGTGCAATGGGAATGAGTGATGTGCTAGATTGAGATAGCGTTGGTGAGGGGCTGGCTGTTGAGCTGCTACCAAAGGGCTCGGGTGATGCTGTGCTGCAAGCAGTCGAAGATTCGCTGGGGGCCTGCGATGATGCTTTGGGGCTGACGAACTGAATGATCTCATTTGAGATGTGATGCCAGTTTGTGATGATGCTCAGATATTCACCCATGGCATCCTTCATCTCACCGGGAGCCGATTCCTTGCGAGCGAAAACCTCAGGCCCTTCGAAAACCCGGACAACGTACTTCCCGTCGTCCATGAGAGTCTGTCCTAGATACTTCATCATGACTTTGACCTGAGCTGGGTCTTGGCCGTCGACCGCAATAACGGCGCCTCGGGATGGTGAATTATCTCGCTCAGAGAGCGGCGGGGAGATTTTAGCCAAGAGCTTGATCTTGTTCAAAACTGGAATTGTCATCACGCTATTGGTTTGGATGCGAGCTGTATTAGAAGGAGAAGAGGGAGAGTTGCCATCTGCTTTCAAGGGCGGGAGCGTCAGGCTCGGGTCGTAGTAACCCTCACCTTCGTGTCGTGGTGGTGGTCGTGGTGGTGGTGGCTGTTGCTGGTGACTAAGGCCATTGTTCGACATTGGGTCGACATGACTCCGAAAGTAAGCGACACCCGGTCGAGAGACATAGGTCTTTTGAGACGAAAGAGAATAAGGCTCTGTATCAGGGCTCTCGGTGCGCTGAAACGTTCCACCATTCAGACGGCGACGTTTGTTGTCCACGGGTGCGGACTCGGGTTCCTTCCACTGGGTGTTGAACATACGACGATCCGCCTCAGTCGGGATGAGCAGCTCATTTGGACGACGGCTTGACTTTTCGTTATTTCCTCGAGAAGAAGAAGAGGATGTGGAAGAAGAAGACGCAGGGTGAGGAGACACTGAGTCCATAGAACGACTGTTGGTTGGCGGTAAGGTCGCGGTCAGTGGCGTATGAGGTGTAGAGGGTGGATTCATCAAGCGGCCTCCACATCGATTACATGTCGTGGAACCCATTTGGTTGCCAGTAGTCGATCCGTTGCGAGAATTATAGTCACGCCCATAACGTCGTGGCTGATATCGGTAGTCTGGGTACTGTTGTTGATGTCGAGCTTTCTCGGCCTATTTTTAGGTCAGCGAGGCTCGCTTGACGGGGAAGACGAATACAGACCTCTGCCAAAGCTTTCCATTGATCCTTGCTTTCAGCTGGTAGTGCTCGCCACTGCTCTCCGATGATTTTGGAGATTTCTGGATTTGCGAGCCCAGGGTTTTGGTTCACTACAGCTGCCTGATAATGCTGTCTATACAGAATGAATGCTATGATAAGTGTTAGCCTGTATCACAGATCTGGGTGATCGTGATACTTACCATTCCTCGGTCGCGGAATCTTGGGATCAGGTTGACACAAGCAAAATTGCGAAGCCGCCTCCTTAGCAGCCTCCAGTCTAGTTGGACTGCGGGAAGCTGATCTATCTCCAGCTCTAACGGCTGTTGATTCGACCGTCGTGAGCACTGGAGTATTTTGCCTAGTCGACGCGGCCGAAAAGCTAGCCGTCAACTGGCCGTTCTGAACCGCTTGCTCTCGATTGATAGCAGAGAGTTGCATCTGAGACAAGGCCGTTGAGCAATTGTCAGGTTTAGTAGTCGGCCTGTTCGTCGGTATCTCGCCAACAGAGACAAGTGACATGGCTGCCGCTCTAGTGCGTTCGCTCATGCTCATGATCTTGTGTTCTAAGAGACTGCTTGATTGTCTGTGGATGAGTCGAGCTCCAGGCTCCTCATAAAGTGCCGGTGGGCGTGGAAGGACTCTGTCGAAGGACATGACAATATCTTTCTAGGCGTGGTACATGAAATGAATGGACAGCCTCGAAAGTTATCAACGTATTGAGGTAAGATGACTTGACTTGATGTGATCCAGAGAAAGGGAAAGAAGAAAGCAAACACAAAAGCACTTATATAGATGTGATTGATGTCTTGCTTGATGCGAAGCAGGGAGATCAGGTGAGCAGTATCGAAAAAAGGAATGCAAAGAAAACCAATGATAAACACGAATATTGACCGTTGAGAAACAGGCAGGAATCTATTCTGGATATATCCGTTTAGTTGGGTTTGCAAGATGGACGGTTTCGGTTCGAATTGAGTTAAATCTCTTTGATCTCCTCTCCCCTCCGCTCTAACCCACAATGGACTTTATGGAGCTAGCTAGCTTCTGCTTGACCTTACTTGCTTGATTTTTTATGCTGTGCACAACACAACACGGTACAGTACAGATACAATAATCAGCAAATCGAAGGCCAAGCCAAGACAAGAAAGAAGGTATTCAAGAGGGGTGAGCGAGTTGACTGAAGGATAAGGAAGAGCCAAAAGAAAATTTCCCAATGTCCGGAACAGAACAGCCAACTTTTTCGTAGGGCAGCCTTTGTTCCGGAACTTATATCATTCGTTCAAACGGTACCTTTTTCCATCCTGTGATCCATATTTAGAGCTGACTGGATAGAATCGGGTATGAGGGATGAGGGAAACTGGGGAAACGCCGATTCATTTTTATTTCTTATTTTTGCTTTTTTGTTCGTGCTTTGGCTTTGTCTTTCTCCTTGACGATTTGCCCAACATCTACTAATCTGGCAGGTTGCCTGTTTTAGCTAACTAAACCAATCGATGATAGGTGACTGATGATCTTCCGGGCCGTTTATTCTCTTTGCTTTTTGTTCATCTTGGTTCTAGAGAAGGATAATTTCTTCTTTTCCCATTTACCGTATCCGGTAATGTTCGTCCACCAGTTGGTCTTTCTCGGCATAAAGATCCCAATATCGATCGTTTCCCCCAATGGCAATGCAAACAAAACTCAGTCCCTCCCTCCTCAGTCATTCATCTTCATCAGTCGGTGAAGAAGGCAAAAGGGGGAGCAAATAAGCAACACTGAGAAAAAAAAGCAAAAGTGATGAGTGGGAAGGGAAAACAAACCCTGCACAACACTCAGTCAGGAAAGGACTCTTGTTTCAAGCCCTCCGGAAATAGAATGAATAAAGAGAATGAGTGGTAGGGCAGAAGTTAGCCCAACCGTACTGGAGCTCGATGACAATAGACGGAAGTGCGGACGTAGCAGCCAAAAAAAAAAAGACGTGCATGCATGAATGACAGGCAATTTTTTTTCCACTTTTTTCTTTCTTTGTTTGTTTTCGGGCTGTTGCCTCAGCCTTGCTCAGAAGTGTCAGCAGCCCGCTCTTTTCCTCTTCTTCTACGCTTCTACGGAGTAATTCTTTTCTTTTCTTTTCTTTTCTTTTTTTTTGCGCTAGACGCTGGACTGAGCGGCAAGAGCACACAAACCGCTGCGCCAAATTCGGAAAGCTGCAGAGCTTTGACAGCTGTGACAAGGGTTGACAGGTTGGCAGCTTGATGGGGAATTCCATCAATTCCGGAAAACTGGGATGGAATATGGTCCGTCCACTCAAGATTCAAGAATGATGACTGGAGGAGGTGATTGAACTATACCCTACGGAGTACTCTGTTTGGACTAGGTCGGATGAAGGTGCTCTGCCCTACCGGTGGTGAACAATGATGCAGGTCTGTTTTGATGGATGTGTCAAGTGGTCCGTCTGGTATGTGATGGGATGGTGATACAGCTAGGAAGAGACGGACAAAATAAGCAGACCAGTAAAGCAAGTCATCGATCAGTACCATGCCCAGAATAGATAGATACATAATATCCCCCCCCCCCCCTCAAAAGTATATACATACATCTCTAGCACATAATATGTAAGTCAGATGTGATAAGTATGTACAGTTAGTCCCAAAGCGGTAGCTCATCTACCATCTCCCATCCCAAAACGACTTGATTGCATCTTGCAATCGCGACAGTCAACTGAGATGGGACAGCAACAGGGGACACAGAGTAGTTGGTTGAGTGATAGTAGTCGTACATTTCAGGCAACTCTTTATAGTCCCACAAACAATGCAAAAGAAACTAGCCTCGCTCATAAAGAGAACGGCGACTCAGGGGTCGGTATGTCCCGAGAATCTGCCAACCACGGTCCTCCAGATGATGTGCTTGGACATTCAAGCGCCTGTCGGAGCTGTATTAAGCGCCGTGATGCGTCTGTATTCTGCAGATGTACAGCACAACACATACATGTCAGTGAGCGTGGCAAATGAGTGCAACGAGTCTATCCTCGTCCAGCGAGAATATTCTCAATGTACAATTAATTCAACGTCGTAAGTCATAAATCAGATCATCTGATATTAGACCGAGTCACGTCTCGTCTCAAAGAGGCAATAAATCAATTAGAGCTCTCTCCAAGGTCAACCAAACCCAAACAACCGATCATCTGACCCCTAAAGAGATTCCATGTATGACTTTAAATCTCGGTGTGCAACCTTATGATGAAACACCGGCGCACAAAATAAAATTTCTTTGTAAGTCAAACACAGTATTCAATACTTGAGCGCCAAATACCGGGCAGGTGTGTCAACCTCTTTATGTCGACTCTGTCGAATTCGAATCTTTGGCCCACAGTTTCTCAATATCGTGAAAGATCTCCGTGGCCATCATCTGATTTGCTGTCGGCCCGAGATGCAAGCCATCCCTGTAAGAATTGAGATACATTGTTAGCATTTTTTTTTTCTTTGTTGTCCAGTTTTCTTTGTTTCCTGGAGCGGTTACCGCTCTGTCGACAAGACGTACCAAAAGAGGAATTTTTCTGGATTCTCACACCGCTGATCCTGGTTACCCAGGAATGGCAGCCAAGTGCTTTTGCTTGAAACGCATGGGTTCTCGACATCGGCCCACGGATTTTGATTTCCCAGCCCGTGTCCATCGAGCATACCCGCCACGTAGAACTGGCGGGACCTGATTTGATTGTTGAGGAATTCGTTCGTGTTGAAAACTAACACCGACCCGTTCTTCCAATCATGGGCCTTTTCTTTGAGCTTGTTGTTCCAGTCGGTGACGATATCGATCATATCCTTCTGCCCCTGAGTTGGGTCAAATGCCGGCAAGAACGTGGGATCAATCGACATCATCAGCAGAATACGAAGATCTTCGGAGGCGGTATACTTTGCAAGGCGATCCAATTGCTGGAAAATGGTATCGAGACTGCGCTTCATGGATTTCTCCGTGTCCTCCATCGACACTCCGTTGAACTTCCAAATGTCCCAGATAAGAAATGACAAAGCGAAGATGGTGTCGTTTGACCGCGCCTTCAAGTCACCGCCAGACGCATGACTTTGTGTCGCGTTCAACTCTGCAGCAAGCCATTGGTCAATCTGGCTGCGAAGGTCCGGCAATGGCTCCAGAGAACGGGCGGCATCGGAAACGACGGTGTGAAGTTCGGTTTCGTCAACGACGGAACCGCAGACAGAGCTTTCACAGATATGTTCTCTTTGCGCATATGTTTCCAAGCGACATGGCCACTATTGTGGTGAGCTTTGAATCCAGAAGTAGAGTCATGTGCTATGGAAAAAGTGTTCTTGCTTACCATTGAACAAACCCATTCTGGCCAGGCTTGCCCTTGCTCAGCTAATCGCGAACCAATGGCACTCCAGGCATCTCCGAATACAACCAGTCTGTGATCGGCATCTTTTGGGATCGTTGTGGTCGGGACGTCGTTCCCTTGGGTTTCCTCTGCAACCTCGGCGGTCGTGGTGCCGGACCCCTTCAGGCTCAGTTTACTGCCAACTGTGTAGAAGTTGCCGGATGCATACAAAAGAGACAAAGCGATTAATATACTGATCAAGGCAAGACTGCCGAGCATATTCAGCCTTGTGAGATACCGCATATTTTGATACCGTCTATTCTGTACGTCGTATCACCGACGGACGTTGAATTTTGCAGCAAGGGTTGCACAAAGACATATAACCCTCAGTAAAAATGGGTTGTTTGTCTATAATATTTGATCGAAACAGATTATACGATCTCCCACGGCGTCGCAACTTTGTAAAAGAATCGATGGTGAAAATCCGGGTGGGCCTGACGTATTGGATGATTCGAAATGTCCGGTTGAACCGACAAACGAGTAGAAAAGAACAAAAAGCAGAATGATGGGTATCAAGTAGTTGCAAACAACGCGCTGACTAGGATTACTATGATGGCTCAGAATAGAGACTAGGTGAATCAGGAGAAAACTCGAAGGCTGAATGTGCCTTCCTCCATATTCGTAAGCCGGGCACACGACACTGGACAAGATGTACTACTATGTACTAGTATGTAGTATGTAGTATGTAGTATGTACGGAGTTACGGTGAAAGTTACGCGCTAACGTTTGGGTTCGGCTGGTAATTTTGTAAGGAACATGTCATGACAGATTTACCGATCAGATCGACCAATGGAATGCCGAATAGATTATCTGTTGACGCGGTGGCTGCAGAGACAGCGGCATTGTGCGGTGATAAGCTCAGACTCCTATTGGAGCTTCCCCCATTACGCGTCACTCGTCTCACGTGGCGTCTTGCCGTTCCTGGTTTTCATTGCAAGTACTCTTGTTGCAAGTACTCATAGACAGTAGAGACACTCCGCAGTCCTTGACTGCTTTCTATTCACTATTCAGCTTGTAATGATTCAGAAGAAGCATCGTATTAGCGGAAACAAGCCACCGAAATGTGATCGATCACTTCATCGGAACACGAAAAGAAAAGAAAGACAACTTGAGTTCAAGTGTCCAACTAGGGTTCCATTTAACTACCGCCAGCTAATAATGGCATACGTAAGACGACGGGTCGAGGCAACGTAAGCCTAACTAACTACTATCATTATGTAACACACCGAAAAATCACTTCCCTGGATACCATGTATCAGCACAGCCCAGTACATCAACGGTGTGTCTGTTAGTACTTACATTCTACCTTAACCAGACCTTTGAAATCTCAGATATCTGCCAATTATAGGCCAATATCACATTATTGATCGTATTCGGAGGTTTATTTATGGTACTACTACGTAGTAAAGATTTGAACCTAGGGATCACAACTCCACAAAAGAACAAGATCTGTGCCAGCCCCGGATCCCAACGCGATTGGCTGCGGGAAACCAGGATGTTGTACTGTAATTTGCACCTACGTACTACGGTAAGGTAACTCCCCGTTACGGCGGCACGGAGTACGTACTAGCGCAAGCCTTGCTAGTCCACTAATCCGTACTAGCGGATTATCTTGCAGCCTGAGGCCACGACATCCCGTGACCTCAGTCACCTGACTTGCAACAGTCACATGACCAAGAAGCTAGCCCTACGCCAAGACCAGCTCAGCAAAAACGGCTAGCGCGCTTAGTCATGCCGCTGCCCACAATGCCTTAGCGTCGGTAAGCGAAATTTCCCACAACGCTCAGAGAGACAGAGAAAGAGGATCCGCGAGAGACCTTCAACTTGAACATTCGACCCTCGACAATTCGCGTCTCCGTCTTGACCGCGCAACCACCCCCGTCAAGATGAAGCTCAACATTTCATACCCGGCCAACGGGTCGCAGAAGCTGATCGAGATTGACGATGAGCGCAAACTCCGTGCCTTCATGGAGAAGCGTATGGGAACTGAGGTCCCTGGCGACGGCCTCGGTGATGAGTTCAAGGGCTACGTTTGTCTCCCTTTCCTTCGTTCTTTTCACATTACAGTCGATTGGTATACGGGCGATTCGAAATTACTGCATCATTGGGTTTATGGGCATGGCAGGGATAACGCCTTGAGATGGGGGTGTGGGATGGGCTCGATATGAAATTTCAGCACAGTGGAAAGGAGAAAGGACAGGAATATCAGGAGGGGAGAACACCGCAAAGCCATGAGCCCAGTGATGCAAAAATCTCGAATTGCTCGGACTGACTCGACGGCATTTGTTCTTCGATCACGTTGAATGAAGCGGTCTCGAACATACATTATGCACCTTCCCAATTCATCTGCTAGCATCCGCTAACACCTTACAGCTCTTCAAGATCACCGGTGGTAACGACAAGCAAGGTTTCCCCATGAAGCAGGGTGGTATGTTTGCACTCAGCAACCAACACAGCACATCATGACGACGACCAACTAATCACTCCACCAGTCCTCCTCCCCAACCGTGTCAAGCTCCTCCTCGCCGACGGTCACAGCTGCTACCGCCCTCGCCGCACCGGTGAGCGCAAGCGCAAGTCTATCCGCGGTGCCATCACCGGCCAAGATTTGGCTGTCCTCGCCCTCAGCATCGTCAAGCAAGGCGAAAACGAGATCCCCGGATTGACCGACGTCGTCAACCCCAAGCGCCTTGGTCCCAAGCGTGCCACCAAGATCCGCAAATTCTTCGGTCTCGACAAGAAGGACGACGTCCGCAAGTTCGTTATCCGTCGTACCGTCACCAAGGAGGGCAAGAAGGAATACACCAAGGCCCCCAAGATCCAGCGTCTTGTTACTCCTCAACGCCTGCAGCGCAAGCGTCATCGCATTGCCATCAAGCGCCGCCGTGCTGAGGCTGCCCGTGATGCTGCGTAAGTCTCCTTACCCCAGTACGTTTTGGGGTTTTGTCTAACCACTCTCAACAGTAACGACTACGCCAAACTCCTCGCTTCCCGTGTCCACGAAGAGAAGGCCAAGCGCAGCGAACTCCGCAAGCGCCGCGCCTCCTCTTTGAGGAAGTAAATGGGTGTGCGGTGTTGAATCGGGAAATGGAGCCGGGGGGTGGAAATCAAAAAACGGTTCTGGGCTTTTCTTTTGGCATTTCCATGTTGTATTAATGAAAGAGAGAAACAGCCCCCGAATCGAAAACACATAACTTCTTTCTTTCTGTTGTCTCGTTTTCCTTCCTCGGTGTGTTTATTACTACTCACATGCTGGCCCAGAAAGATATACCAGGAGAGAAAGGGAGGGGAAAGGACAATGACGAGAAAAAAAAATCCCATAATGATGAAAGGAAACTCTACAGGCGCAATATTATTCTTTTTTTAGAATTTTTTCAATAGTTCCTGGCTTTCTTCACGTTATTGCAGCGGGATGGGCACAACTCGTCGCTTTGGAAGGTTTTAACAACGCAACGCAATACTCATCATACTCTTGAGAAGTTCTAGGACAGAATAGAATTTTCTCGATTTCTTCTTTACCTCGCTTGTTTTTTGGTGTTCGTTACTAGTCTTTATCTTATGACCTTGAGATTGCTAAGGTGGCTCCGTATCAATCCGCGTCTGTAGACAGACCAATGTTGTTGGTGCTACGTAGCTACACCCAGAGCATAGCCATCAATGCCAGACCCAGCAAACTTTAGGGCATAATATCAACGTATACGATAGCCTGGGTATTTTACTTGACATCCGTTTTCAGATACATAATATCGTAGCTATGGGACAAAAATTCTATACACATATCTGATATCGGTGGTGTTGAGATGTCTCGGAAGAACAAAATACATAAATACATGCGAAGATCAGCTTGATTGAGTATGTATATCAGGTCTCAAATAAACATCAGTGATAGAAACAGGTACAAACCGAAACAGCAACAGCGACAGGAGAACCTGAAAGTATAAAGATCATTATATATCATTTCAAACATACAAGCGGAAAGGGGAAAAAAAACCCCATCATCCTTTCAATATGCGTAGCGAATACAGTATAGGGAGAGAGAAAAAAAAACACATTTTTACTCAACGGCATGCGAGAATAAGAAACTGACAGACTCGCCATTATGCGTCCTCCTACAAGCCTCCGCCAACGTCGCACTAATATCTATCGTCTCAATCTTGTCGCAAGCCTCCTTCTTCTCCGCATGAGGCACGGTATTCGTCACCACCAAACGACGCAAACAGCTATTATTCAGATTGCTGATGGCGTTACCCGACAGGATGGCGTGCGTCACGATGGCATTGACTTCCTTTGCGCCGTGCTCGATTATGGTGTCGGCTGCTTTGACGAGTGTGCCGCATGTATCGGCCATGTCGTCCACGATGATGGCGACTTTGTCCTTGACGTTGCCGACGAGGACCATGCGGGAGACTTCGTTGGGGCGGGCGCGCTCTTTGTGGATCAGTGCGAATTGGAGGTCGAGGCGGTCGGCGATTGCAGTTGCTCTATATCCATTGTCAGTCAACCCGTCATACGGGATGTTTGGCGGCTTGCCGAGGGGGGGGATAAGAACGCACCTCTTAGCACCACCCGCATCAGGACTAACGATAACACAATTCGTAACATCCAAATGCTCCCGTATCCATTTCAGCATACTAGGCTCAGCATAAAGATTGTCGACCGGCACCGTGAAAAATCCTTGAATCTGGCTGGCATGTAGGTCCATGGTAATAATATGATTCGCGCCGGCGGTTTGCAGCATGGTGGCCATCAAGCGAGCAGTAATCGGTGCCCGACTCTTATCCTTCTTGTCCTGGCGCGCATAAAAGAAGTTGGGGATCACGGCCGTGATGCGTCTGGCCGATGCTGTTTTGCAGGCGTTGATCATGATGAGGAGTTCCATGAGGCCGTCATTTATATCGTTTGGTTTTGTGGATTGGAGAATGAATACTGCAGAAGAATCATAATCAGAGGGAAATACTCCGCACAAAATTCATGAGGAATAACGGACCATCTTCGTCGCGAACACTTTCACCTATCGTCACACTCGTTTCCTGGTTCGAGTATTGCAGTACCAGGATCTTGGTCATTTCAATTCCCAGTCTATAGCAAAATCCAGCTTCGTCAGCTCTAGTAGTCTAAGGACAACACCGTCACAGAAAAATGATGACCTACCTATCGGCCACGAGCTTCGCAAGCTCGGGATGACTGTTTCCAGTCAAAAGTTTGATGCTGTTCGTCGCCATTGTGCTAATCTATTTCCGACAATGCCTGATTTGACTGACAATGCAATCAACAGCAGAAAACAGACAAATGCTCACTCGATCGACGAGAATCCTGATTGACCCCCGCAGAGTGAAAGAGTCAAAAGTTTCTCTTCCCCGTAACTTTTTTTTTGCCATGTGGGGAGACTGCCTGTTGCGTCGCTCACCGCCTTGAGCTTGAAGCCCCCAAGTATACAGAGTCTATAACTATACGAGAGAATCAATAGACTAGACTAAGTCGATTGGACTATCAATATAGCGTAGAGGATATAACGAAATAGCCATAAGTCGCTTGCATTCATAAGAGACTGACTGACCTGCACTTCAAGTCAGTCCCCGGAAACAACAAACTATTCTCAGGCCAAGTCAAAGTCCTAACTGCCTATGAGAGGCACATAAATCTAAAATACAAAGGCCGTAAAACATCTCTGATCCGTCGAATGCTTTGCAAGAAACAAGAAATAAAAAGAAAAACACAATTTAGTTGGAAATCACTCAAACAAACAAGCGCCCTCGCATGCTGGTACAACGTGCATATTCCTGAGATCATGATAAAACGCTCGTTACTTTTAGGCAAAGCCAAAGTAATCGCCGCCAGCAGTCATGGCTTTGTAGAGTCGTGATCGGAGATCCTCGTAGCTTTCGTACTCGGGCAGATCAAGTTCTAACTCCAATTAGTATCCATCTCAGTATGTATCAAGAGGGTATAACTTACGGTTGAAACATGTATGAGAACTTGGCAGGCGTTCCTTGTTGCCATAGTCCCGATGGATATTGAATCTGCTGAATCCATTCATACCTTCCAGCTCCTTAAAACCGTTCAGTGGAACTTTACTGGTACCAGTGACGAATTGGAGTAATTTCGCACGCTCTTCTTTGTCGAACGACCGGACTGCTCGCCAGAACCATTGAATCTGTTGCGACGAGGCAGAGTAGTTGTGGTACTCCGTGCTGTTCTTCCAGTCGTCGACGTCGATTTCGGGCAGACCAGAAATGAGCAGTTCGAGCTCTTGTTCATTGAAGATTGAGATGAGATCAGGTGGGATGATATCATGGAAACCTAGTTGGAATGTTAGTACTGCGAGTCATATTAGTTGGAGAAGTAAACGTACCTTTGAGGAAATTCTCAAGCTGTTCCTTGACAGAGCCAGCCAATTTGTATTCAACCACTCTCTGCACATACTCCTCCTTGTTCTCTTGTGTCACGGGGATGTTGCGACCATTTGGTATGAGGTCGATAACCTGAGTCTCGCCAAAATCGTCGGTCTCAATGGCGAATGTCTCAGTGATAATATCAGTAATATCATTCTCCAACATCCATAACAAAGATTTGTAGTAGTCCAGATCCAGCGTCTCCATATCCTTAATCGACACGGACTTTCCGAGGATGCTCTTGTACACAGCTCGACTGAAGTGGCAATCAAGAACACGGCCTTCGTAAAGAGCCTTGCCAATGATGCGGCCAATGAACTTGAAGAACATCAAGTGTTCAGTATTGACTCCACTCAGTCTGTTTGGATGGAACGTCGTTCGATCAGACGCAACTGGGATGAAAAGCGCATAGTTGGGGTTGAACATGCCACGTGCAAGAACCTGGAACCATTCCCTTGTCACACCACCGGCGTCGACGCCCTCCTCACCATGGAAACGAATGTTGAGTTTTCCGTACTTGACTTCCTCTGCGGTCTTGAAATACAGGCTCTTGAACGAGTCCAAGAATACCTGATCTCTTCGAACAGAGAGTTGGAGAGGAGGATGAGGTTGTCGGACTTCGGCACCGCGTGAATGAATGCGACGGGTGAAGTAATTGCGCTTGTTATCAAACTCCAAGACCTTGGGATTCTTGACGAGCAGAGAGAATGTTCCACTCATGAGTCGTGGATTCTGACGGACAAGTTCATTGAGAATCTTACGATGCTCTTCAGTAAAGTTGAAGAACAAGTTCTCCATACCGGGTCCAGTTTCCGAGGTAGGCGTTGCAACCGAATGTTCCCTATTGAATCGCGATATGGGTGCATCCTTGAGGCTTGTGTTCTTGCAAACAACCATGAGAGCCTCGATAAGTGGAAGCAAAGTAGTGGCGACGTTGAGCATGTTCTCTTTTTGTCTTATGATTGTCAAGCACGCACTAAGCTTGTTCCAAAGAGGACCAAATGTTGAGTTTTCGTACAAGGTTCTAAGAACATCCTCCTTGGGTGCGGACTCTGGTTCGGCGCCCTTGACCTTGTCAACGCGGTTGGGGTCGAATAGATAATCAAGTGCCGTCAGGATACGGAGCAACTTGGCTTGGTCGGAGCTAGCGGGCGAGAATTTTGACAACGCCAGCCCTTGTACATCCGTGCCAGAGCTTGCTTGTTCAATGTGCGGAAGCAATTCATCAAGATTGATCAGGATTGCTTCGCTCAATGCCTGTGCTTGAGAGATGAGCTCCTTGCCGATGACATCCTTTGCCCCGGGTATCGCTGATAGATTGTTGATCGTCGAGAGCGTCTCCCGGAAAGTCTTGCCATTGCATTCACGGGCTGCAAGAATACCCACCACTAGCTGCAGATTGTGATCTGGAATGACTGGTGGCTCGATTGTGCGCTTTTTTGGCTTCTCCTCGTTTGCGCTTGGATTAGTGCCGGCGGCGGCATCTGTAGCTTCAGGCATGTCGATATCATGTACCTCTGTGGTCTCAGCAGCAGCGTGGTTCTCTGCATCGTCAGGACGCTGGGGCTCCTTGCCCTTGGAGGCATCTTCTTGTTTTTCCTTTTCACGTCGAAGAAGAATGGTAAGGGGCTGGGTCACAGTACTGAGAAGATGGGCCAGCTGTTCCATGCAATTCGGGCTCTCCATGATCATATCCCTATCCAACAGAGACAGAAGTGCATTGAGGGGATATCTGTTGTCCTTGGCCTCCTTTCCTTTGCCTTTGCGCAGAGCTCTGAGTTTGAGCATGGACGCTGATTCATGTTCTGTGAGGAAGAACCAGGATATGTGAGGGTTGTACTGAGTCAGGAAAGAGAGGGTGTCAAGACACTGTTGCACAACGAGAAGAGGTGTCACGTCGTTGTTGGCACCACTCGTCGCTGGAGGGGCTTGAATGCGCTTGGCTGACTGAGGCGTTTTCTGGACAGATGGCATTTTAGCTCGTAGCGACAAATGAGCAAAGCTCCGCTCAATCGCTGCTGCGTCCAAGCTTCCATCCTGGAGGATGGAAAGAATAAGGCTGATCGTTTCCACCCGGTTCTGGCGATTCTCGCAGACATTATGAAGAATGTCGTGCAACTGATGGCGCGCATTACCTTGTAAAGGCATGAACATCAAACGAAGCAATGTGGCGACTCCAGCCTTGTCAAGAATTTGTACTATCTGACGACGTTGAGGTTTTTTAGCATCATGATCTTGTACCTCATCCCGCTGCCGTTGCTCGACACGGCCAACATCTCCGAATTGTGCAAGCCGCCTACCAGGAAGTGCACGGGCTTCTGTCAAAAACTCTGGTCCAAGTGTAGCTAAGATCTCATCGGGCTGATCTGCGAGGACAGACTGCCGTAGCGAAGGATCAAGAGTCGCCATAAAACTTGCGGGATCCATTTCCTCTGCGTGAGCCGAGGCTCCGCTCGCAGCAGCTTGTCGACGAACGGACTCTCGCTCGCGGCGTCGCCGAGCTGAGGCTTCGGCTTGAAGAATCTCCTCTCTGATTTCTGGTGGCAAAGCTTCCAAGAACTCCTGGCTGATATCTGTAGGCTCTTCTCCAGACGCAACGGCTTGAGATCGCTGTTCAGCCAGCTGTTGCATGATGACCTCTTCTCTGAGATCTTCCGGTAAGGCCTCTAAGTACTCCGGATCAATATCCATACCGGTTATATCCACCTGACGACCGCGAATGTTGGTGTAAACCCGCTGTGCTGGTTCAGAAGGCCCCGTTTCTTGAGCTTCAGCAGCAGCTTCAGCCAGTGACTCTGCACTGTCAATATCGTTCATAGGCTCATCAACCTCCTCTGCCTCTACGGTAGTCGCTCCATGCTCAGCTTGCCGGGACAACTCTTCCTGGCGCCGAGCGGCCTCTTCAGCCTCTTTCTTTCTTTGTTCACGTTCTTCTTCTTCTCTAGCGAGACGATCAGCTCTCTCCTTTTCCAGTCTCTCTTCCTCCCGACGTCTGCGAGCTGCTTCCTCTTCTGCTCGGCGCTTCTTTTCTTCTTCAATGGCCGGAGGCACGAGAACACGCAATAGGGAGTTGATGACACGCTGGCTCTTTTCGAGATGGTTGCTGCTAAAAAGAATGCGGGCCTCCTCTTGCCACCTAGTAGTTGTCGTTGCCAGAGCAAAGCTGATTGACTGTGATGGATCATCCCGAGATCTGCTGGAAGGGATCTGTGGTCGTCCTAGCTCAAAAATGCTCTGAAGCTGATTACCAGGCACTAATGCGCGGCGGTCAACGTGGACATGAATGCCATCTGGTCGAGTGATGACACCAAATCCAGGGCCTCCTTGGCCTTCAATGGCTTGCATGATAGCATTCATGAAGCTAACAGGTGTGTCCATGGAAATGACGCGACCTGTGGTCGTTGAATCTACTCCATGTACCCAATCTGTGAAGGCTTCAGTGCCGGGACCACGAATTTGCCCAGTGCCGTCAGGTCCGCGATCGGTGCGAATGAGGAGCGGATTGGTGCCATCATCGGTGTTGCGAGAAGTCATTTGAGAACGTTGAGAACGATAAGGGGGAATAGGAATGATTCCATTACGGTTGAAGCCACTAGGAAAGCTTGTCCATGCGGGCGTTCCCCGTACATGGCGATGATGGTGATGATGATGATGGCGAGAAGTTGGTGGTTCCTCACCATCCCAACCCCAGGGTTCCATGTCCTCATCTGAGAGATAGTTAGCTATGATCAAGGCAAACGCAAGAGGGAAGCTTTATTACCATCGATGCCTTCATCATAAGACAGTTGGTCGTCGTCCATATCATCCATTCCTTCGTCTAATTCATCAACCTCATCTTCCTCCTCTTCATCTAATTCAGCTGTTAGTCTTGTCGAGTTTAGAACGTAGTGATGACTTGCCTTCTTCTTCATTCATTCCATCAACGACCAAGTCTTCCTGTGGATCACCTCCCATGCTGTTCGTTGGAAAATCGTCCATGGCACCTGCTGCTTCATGAATAACACGGAAAAGGTTCTCAAATCGCGATCCATCAACATGAGGGTCGACCTGTCTCAAGTCACCAAATTCACTCTCAAGTTGGTTCAGCATTTCAGCTGCCTCCTCATTGTCCTCCGACATGTCTTCGCTTTCCCATTCATCATCTTCATCGCCCTCTAAACTGTCATTATCGCGATCGCCAGTAATTTCCCCGGCCATGATCTCATCATCTTCATCATCGTCATCCATGTCTGAGTCATCGTCATCCTCGTCATCTTCATCACTGTCATCATCCTCGTCTTCATCGAGGAGAACCTCAATATCCATGCCCGTGTCGCCTGGCAAGCCCTCAATAGGACCTCGGCCATCAAGATCCTCATCTTCATCACTGACAACCTCGCCATCATCTTCAGGTAGATCTTCGTCGTAATCCATTTCATCGCCGTACTCGTCATCATACATTTCATCGTCTTCTTCAGATTCCTCCTCGCTAGTGTCTTCTTCATGGTTAGGCTCCAACATGCCTAGCGTGGAATGGCGGAAGAGATCTGGAGTTTCTTCACGATCATCCTCCATATCTGAGACAGAAGTCGCTGACGATATTTCATACTCCTCGGCCTCGCCAAGTGTGGAGATACTTGATGTTTCACTCAGTATGACAGCAGTTTGCGTCAGCTTGTTCAGAGGTCGAAGGATGTACTTGATGACTCTTTTTGATGCGGGGAAATTAAGATCGACATCGGCAATTGAAGCTGTCAAAGACGATATGAAGTGCTTTTCAAACATAGTTTTGGCGAGCTGCCTTGTAGATGATGGGAACGTCGTGTCACCACTAGCGAAAGTATAGCCGCTGAGCATTTTATCAAAAAGGTCCGCAAGGCACATCAATCGCGAGTACTTCATGTCAAGGGGCTCGGTTGAAGACATGGCGTCTTTATATGCTTTCAGAGCGTGCTCAAGAGCAAACCTGCGAACAAAGAGCAACTCAGGCTCTTCCTCCTCGTCTTCGACATTTCGTCGTCTAGTACTTCCGCCAAATTCGCCTGTCTTGGTGCACAATGCCACGAGCACTCGCATGGCGCAAGAAGATGTGTTGCTGCGCTTCTTGAAAGCGACTGATTCGTCATGCTCCAACGTTCCTGTAGGCACTAATGTATTGAGGAGATAGTTCAATACCCCTCCACGAGGTTTGGAAGGCGTGATTGCCATTGGGTCCGCTTTGCGTGAATAATTGATGAATTCCACTTTTGTTCGGTTGTACGAGGAAAGTAGCTCAGTCAAGCATTGAAGAAGAAAGCATCGGTAAATGTATATTGGGTGGTCATCTGCTTTGAATGCTGGCTTTTCTTGCTTCTTGCTATCTCGAGTAGCACTGAGATCTGCGATTGAAGACGATGGCGATGTTTCAGCGACGGACATCTCAGACTCGTTCTGTGGCTCTGGAATATTTGCGGCGCTTCCTTCCAAGGCCTCTGGTGCCGAGTCCTTGTCATCCACATCACGATAGGACAGTAATTCAGACAACAAGTAGTGAATCACACCGTCAGGATGCTCAACTACTGGGGGCTTCAGCTCAACAACTTTTCCCTTATCTTTGGTTTCTGCAGCTTCCTTGTCTTCGACCGTCTCCACAGCTTTTTCTGAAGCATCTTTTCTCTCCGGTGCTGTTTCGGGTTTGGTAACTTTCAAAGCCAGATTTTGAGGTTTCTGGCTTGGTTCGAAACGCTGAATTTTGAGTATCTCGTTTGTCACTTCAACAAAAAGCTCGGGAGATCTCAAAACTAGATGGTACATCTGTCGCACATAAGCCGTCGTATCTGTTTGCCTTGAAGACCTAGACTCGAAACTAGCAGTTATCTCGCTTCGCATGATTTGTCGGACAGTGTCATCATCCTCAACAATATGGCGCAATATTAGCATGAAAGCACCCTGTAATTTATCGTTGGAAGAGCTCGAGAGCTGCTTCAACATGACAAACAGGCGTTGGAGATTACGTTTCTCGCCCATACGAACTGCAATGTGCCTAGCTCTTGTCAAAATGACAAGAACACGACACACCGATAAGGCAAGACTTTCGTCCTTTCCGACCCTGGGTAGAACGTCAAGCAAGGACTCAAATAACTGCACCTTCTCGTCGGTGGACAGCAGAGGTTCTTTGAGAGAAGCCGGTCCGGCATTTATAGGCTCGTCAAGTGTTGACGGGGCGTTCCACTGAATGTGAGGTGGCTGAGCATCGTCTGAGAGTAATTTCTCGATGACTAGCAAGACTTGCCCGACCCATGGCGAAGATTCTTCCGCTGGCTTGTCAGAGATAGGGATCTTTATGAACCCAAGCAGAGTCAAAAAGCACTCTTTTAGCTCTTCTATTGTTGCCTGGTATATCGATCTGTCCTGGAGAACCAGCGCCAGTAGATTGGCATAAGCCGCGATCTTCTTACCAGAAGGCTGGACATCATCATCTATTTGTAATGAAATCAATGATTGTACCAAAGTTTCACCGACTTCCTTTCTGAATCCCTCTGGATCCCGATGTTTCTTTGTTGCAGATGCAATGAGATCGGCTAATTCGAAAGTAACATCGTGGTGAACATTGAGAACATCAAGACATCGTTCTATCATATTCTTCCGGACCTTGTCGCGTTCCGCATCGAGATCTTCAATCGTAGTGATCTCACGTCTGCGAAGCTCTGTTGACTGACCTACGGTCTCACTTGGGGCGCGACGGTGCATTCGTGACAAGGAGTCATTTTGAGACTCGTTTAGCAGGGCTTCTGGATCAGCAAAATATCGACTTAGTGCTCTTGTAAGAAATTCGGTATTGCTACCGGCCTCATGATCCATATTGTTATTGGAGCTATCGTCGCCTCGTACTAAGCGAGGCGGTCCTTCACGAATAAGTCTTGCCAAAGCATCATTGGTATCAGTCACCGACAAGTTAGAAGGCGCTTCAGCCACTGATGCTTCTTCAGCAGTAGTTGCGTTCGTCCTTCTGGTTGACTCTAAGTCAGACTCTGGTCGCAGTCTTGGTGGTGGTCGTAGCCAAGTCTGCGCATGGCAATACTCATCTGATGTGGCCAGTACATTGTTGCATCGAAAAAGAGCCTCGTGTGCTAATTCCGAGCCATATCCCCTTTCGACAAGCGTGTTCAACCGCTCTTGGTTGAGGAAAAACTCCTTCTTCGGGTACTCTGAATAAAATTGATGGCCGTTGACCTTACTAAGAATGGCCCCTTGTTCATGTTCACCGTCCAGAATAGAGCGGAGAATTTCAACGAGACACTTCACGATGGAACTCGAAGCTCTATCAACAAAATCGGAACTCCAAAGCTCTCTAACCATAGGCAAAACTTCCATTCGCACATCTACCAAGAATTGACCAGGACTGAAGTAATCAGGACGGTCTCGCTCCCGCTCCGTGGATGACAGGGCCTGCGACTGGCTTGACTCCTTGGCAGAAGTAACCTCCGAGAAGAATGTCAAAATAATCTTCAAACCACCATAGGCTGATGCAAGGCGTGCCGATTTGTTGGAGTCGTCAACCCCTCCGGCCTGGGGTGCTAAGTTATTGATTTCTTGTAAGAACAATCCACATAGATTTTTCATCATGCTCAAGCCATGCTGTCTCTTGAAAGCAAACAAGATGGCCGTCAAGCAATGCGAATGAGATCGTTCAACGGGTGCTTCAAACAATAATTGTGTGAAAGCAGACAAGATCACAATGAGGTACGAAAAGCGATCCTTAACTTCCAAAGACTGATTGGGAGCTTCCAGCCGTAGTTGACGAAGTACAACTCCGGCGATAGCATCAGCCACCATTGATGCATTCTGTCTGGAGTAAGCGTCAGGTCGACGCTTTCCGAGGATACCATGTCCAAGCAGATGAAAGAAACCCGAGATTGTCGTCGGTAAGGAGCTGAGGAGGTAGCGAAGGGTTTGTGTGTTTTTGAACGCAGGCTTGCGATCATCGTCAGACTGAGCACCTTCATCTGCAGATGCAGCTGGTGCGGTGTCAGATGCCCTATCTTCTGGAGCGGTCGGTGCTGTAGACGAAGTTGGTGGAGCGGGTTCGACATTGGACGGGGGATTACGTCTATCGTCACCAATTGACAGTCCAAGCGCGTCATTAGCTTCGTCACTGCCCAAATCGTAACCCCGGACTTTTGTGGCTTCAATCCAGCGTTGCGGCAAATTCTTTTGTAGGAGTATTTCGTCCCAAACACAGGCAGCGTGTAGTTGGCCTAATGTTGTAACGAGATTTGTATACTGCTCCGTTAGGTTGACTTGGGAAAAAGCCGACGTTTGTTGGCTAGGACGTGTTTGATACATCGGAGTTGTGTAAATCTCACGAAGAATATCGGTCAGTACATGTGTGGCAACCAGGTGTTTCACATAATATGTCCCTCGTTCTTTCGCTAGCCTATCATCACCCTCAGTTGACTCGGTGTCCATAGCATCTCCGAGGTCGGGCTTTGTCAATGAAGTGAAGAATCCTTCCGGTTTCGGGTCTTTGTAGAAGTCGGCAAGACAATCAACCGAATCTTGAGTCCGCTTGACTATTGATGGTATAACAAGATGAGGCTTCGTTTCGGCCATCATGTGTACCAACTGAGTCAGTTCATTGTTGGCCTGACGACTTTGAAAATCAAAAGTCAAGCTGGTCAGGGTGGCAAAGTCCAGAATGAATTCAACGCCTCCAGTCTCAATGAAATATGTGCAGTTGACCTGATTCTCAAAGAACGCTCCCAGGAAACGCATGACAGGATAGATGTAGTTCGCAGCAGTAAGTCCCCACTCGTCTGCATCCGATGGAGCAGACTGAACAGTTTCGGAAGGTCCCAGCTTTGAGTCCATCACCGGGCCGACTTTGATACCACTACCATTGGGCAGAGTTCCTTCCCGTAACGTAGGGTAAGGAAATGACCCATCGCGTTTGACTGTGTCTTCAAAAGATTCACCAATCTCAGTGAACAAGCCGTGCTTGCCTCCTAAGACCGTCAGATTTCCTTGTTCATCAGAAGTCCATAACTTGGCACCGGCGCCCTTGTAAGCGAGCTTCTTACACAGCAAGCCAACACGGGCTACCATCACGAGGACAGCCGACATGACAGACTTCTTCAGAGCCGGATGATGCCTGACAAGCTCATCAAAAGTCGTTCCCAGGGAGCGGACTAGATTAGCATCCATGCATTTAACATGCACGGGGCTCTCAAAGATCTCAAAATAGCTTTCTAGGGCACCTGAAGATTGGAAAAGTTCCAGTCCAGCAGAATTGAGACAGATGGCGCCGAAAGCCTGGGGAATACAAGACATTGCTTCTGAGGCGGGTATAATTCCGCGAGCCAGCTGCTGATTGGGAGTTCGAGAAAGGCTGTAGGAAATATTTGCAGCAGTCAAGGAAGCTGACGAAGGAGCACTGGGCTGAGTCGCAGGATCGATTTCCTCGGTCATCACAGTGGCATCAGCTTCCGGATTCTTCAGCTCTCTCAAAGTAATGGCTTCCAGTAGACTCTTGCTCAGACCCGCTTCAGCGATGACAGCATAGCTAGTGGGTTCATTGTGTATGAAGCTGCTCAAGATGCTCACCGCCCCGCTCCAGACATGAGAACCGAAGATTTTCGCATTTTCGAAGACGAGTCGAAGCGCAGTCAGCAATGGGGGAGAATCAACAAGGTTGCGTAACAATCGATCAAATCCCCCGCCATTATGCTGCATAATGTGATTCACGAATCTGAACAGCCATCTCAAGGATTGTTGTTGAAAGTACGGAATGTCATAATCAACAGATGGGGTGCGATACTCAGTCGGTATACCGATGCCTTGATTGACATTGTCGAAGGCAGACTTGGTCTCGAAGCCTATTAGATCGGAAATCGCATCAAAGCCCTTGGCATTAGCCAATGTCCCAAGAGCATCTCGCACAGCGTGTACGAATGTATCAAGAAACTCCAGAACACGTGGATAGACACGTCGTGCCTTTTCGGTACGGAGATTGAGAACGTCCACAAACAAAGGAATCAGGCCAGCAGCGATCAGAGTTTCCGGTGTTCTTGAACTTGAGCCTGGTAATGTCCGGAGTAACAGAAGTAGTGCGTCTCGCCAGTCATCAAACTCTTCGCCATCATCCTGATCAGCAGAGAGCTCCGTGATAGCCTTACGGGTTAGGAACATGAGAATTCCATGGTTGACGTTGACATTCAGGGCGGCACAGACATCAGCAGACCTTGACTTGTGTTTCGTGAGAGCATCTAAGGCATATAGAGCAGCGGTTTGTGTAGTTCGTAGTGCCGTAAGATCTCCACTAGCGCCCAAATGAGCCAACTCAGCAAGCTGGTAGGTGATCTGTAACCGTTTAGGCTGATCTGAATCTAGTTGCAAAATCTTCTGCTGCATAATAGCTTCAGGGTATAGATATGCTAAATTGGTAAGTGCAAGAATCCGAATGGTCAAGATCTGTTCACGAGTGACGTCGGATTTCACCAAGGATTGGGCGACCCGGGCTCGGTGTAAGAAATCGTATTTCGAATCCGTCGGAACTTCAGTTAGTTTCGCTCCAAGAATGGTTTCCAAGGGGCTTGCTACAACAACCATTGCAGGTATCTCCACCAATCTAGAATTTCGAGAGTGCTCCCCTAGTTTAGAAGATGGCGTCGAGCCGTACACTAAAGGGGTCTCCTCGTTACTAGACATACGACTGAGTCGAGGCGTTGGCATAGTAGCGCTTCTTCGCAGTGGCGTAGGGGTAGAAGGAGCTTGCTGCTGATGAGACTGCTCGCTTGACTGCGTTTCCGTCTGCTGCTTCTCTTGTTCAAAGACACCAGGGTAATATACCGCACGAATATTTCCCCATTCTTCCCATCCATCTTTTTCGCGCAGAAGTACAACAGCATCATTGGCGTCATGTCTCGTTTGAACAGCCCTCTCCTTTGCTTTGACGACAGGGGAGGTTGGTGCGGCTGGTGGCTTTCCAAATACAGTTGGTCTGGGAAAAGGCGACGAGAGCTTTTGAACCTTGTCAAGATCAATATTGTAATGGGCAGCCAGCAGAGCCTGTTGGAAGTGAGTTGCGCTTGCATTGCGTTGCCGAGCGTGATATCGTTGTGCAAGTAACAGGGCAAGTCGAAGGGTGGTCATCAAAAGGGTGTTTGATGTCGTGTTCAACAAGTCGTTCAGCCGATCGCTGCTGCTATATAGACTGCGATTTCCACATTTCTCTTGCAGGAGCTGTGAGAAGGATAGAATGGCCTCAACAAGTTCTCGATCGCCCTCGGGACCGTAGCCAAGGCCGTCGAGCATTTCATCAACATTGTCGTCCTGGCCTGCCGCCGCATCCTGTAAGACATATCGACTAAACGGCGTCACCTGAGGACCAAGATTTAAGCCATATCGTTCAATCACAGAGGCCAAGATATCGTCAAACCGATCTAGCAGAGGTATCCAGTGGTAGAGGTCGCCTCGCGGAAATGGCCATGTCCGTGGGAGGGTTCTGAGATGTGATGGAAGCTGGGCGAGTGGGGTCTTGGTCGCAAGCTTGATAAACTCGGACAGATATGGTGACTAAAAAACGAGATTAATTGTCAGTTCTCAGATCATCAAGCAAAGTCATTGATAAAATCTCTACATACGATTGTAGCCTCATGCTTTGAGCCTGCCGCCTTCTTAATTCTCCCCATTTTGTTGATTCAGTAAAGAGATGGCCACCATGGGAGAGAAGCTAGCTCCCCAAGACTTGGGTTGGCGTTGCCAGTCTCGGACAAAAAGTGCGCGGGTACCAGTCGATTACTGAGCAGGTGAATGACGTCTTGAGATAGCTCTATCGAAGTATCAGAGATGAAAAACGGGGTCGTTATATCCGTTCGACGACTGGGGGTGCTTCTAAGTCAGCAATTATGAGGTCGAAGTAAGCTGAAGAAGTGAATGTAATCGTAGGGTCGATGTCGAGCAAACAGCTTCTGGAAAAAGCCTGAACTTGGAAAACGGCGGGAGGAAGACAGAGCAGACGGTGCAGGTCGGCGCTCCGATAGACCTCTTCAGCGTTGATGGTCAAGTCAGAAGGAGTGTAATGGAAGATAAAGAAAGTGGGATTTGCTTTTTGGTAGAAAGGAAGAGGGTGGATTGGGGGGGGGGGGTTAACTATCAGAATGAAAAAGAAGTTTGAAGCTGTTTGAACTTTGAAGTGAAGGTCGACGTTAGCGCAGGTGGGGACTTTCCTTCCGGGACCTTAAGAGTGACAGCCCTCTTGGCTGCAATGACATCGACAGCCCGCCTTTCTCTGCTGTTAGTTAGGTAGTTAACTAGCTAATATCTATCTATGTTCATAGTCTATCTATGCTTCGTTCCTTTGTCATTAAATAGAGCTTATACAAAGCCTTTGTCTTCTGCTTTACTTCAAGCTTTCTAGCCCATGAACTACTTCTAGAATGGTTGTCGTTTAAGGTCTGGGCCCTGGCTGAAGTTCACAACTGTAGGTGCCCGGCTTCAACTCATCTTCTAAAGGGCTACAATAATAGGGCACTTCTACTTCATGAATTCAGCAATGACTCGTGATTTTGTGAAATCTCATGCCACGATGTTGAAGGCTAAGAGAGCCGCTCCCTTCAAGTGTTGGCGCCTACTATGCCATGACTTCAAAATATTGATTGCCTGAATGGAACGAAGTGAAATGAAGGGTAAAATATCTGCCGGGTGTAAAGATTTTCCGATATGATGCTGACTAAGGGGTAAAGTGCTGGGGGAATCCAAAATCCCCTAGACCTAAAGAGGTAACTCCTGCCTTGTTGGGTTAGACTACATTTTGGGGGCAAAGAGAGGGAGAAATTAATGGCACTAATCCTAAATAGGTGAGCTGGATCGCAAGCTTATTAGTGAGCTGGATCGCGAGCTTGTCAGCGAGCTGGATCGTGAGCTAGATCTTGAGCTGGATTATAAGCTAGATTGTGAGCCTATTGATTGTAAGCTATAATTTATTATTGCTATACCCTTATAGGACTAGCTCCTGTGCACTACTAAGCTACAATAGGCAAAGTGCCGTCAATATATATCTCTAATTGGCCCAAGATTACATAGCGTTATATTTTTATCTTATAATTTCTACCAATCAGCTCATTTATTATATTCGATAATATCTTGTGCTGACTAAGGGTAGGGAAAGTGAGGATGTTCCACTGTTCCCATTCAGGCCACGGGCGCGCCGGCGCAGCGCGCGCGTTACCAGTTTCATATAGAGATTTGAAAAGACTTCCAATGAGTTCACAAGGGAAACTGATTTTGCAAGACACTGTATCATCGACAATCAGCCATCTGTTGGCTTATTTTCATGTATTCTTCCTTGGCTTGGTTCCTGATACATGAATCTGAACCTCCACCTGCACGCAACCAAGCATCGATAATCTGATCACATCCTTCAATCCATGTCTTGCTTTCGATAGAGAATGTCTTTCTCCATATATCAAGCTTTCGTAGTGTTCCTCCCAGATTAAAAAGTTCCACTATCTCTTCCGGGGCAGTTGCAATCATAGGTCGTAGCTCTTGTATAGAGAAACCGTAGGTTGTCTTGAATCCAATAGATGCATTTTCAGCCCGGCGAATCTCGCCCCGTCTTTGAAGAAATGCAATTGTTCTGATAGAAAGTTTGATATCACCACCATGGGTAACTTTGTTCTTTTTGTAGCGAGTCTCCACGTCGTGCAATCCAACTGTCCATTCCAGCTCATTTGCATGAACCATTAATAGGTTATACTCGTTCTCCTCGAGCCTCTCGTCGAACTTTTGCATCTCGTCCTCGAGCCTCTTGTCGAACTTTTGCGTCTTGTCCTTGAGCCTCTCGTCGAACTTTTGCGTCTCCTCCTCGAGTCTCTTGTTGAATTTTTGCGTCTTCTCCTTGAGCCTCTTGTCGAACTTTTGCGTCTCCTCCTCGAGCTTTAGCTGCAGCTCCTTGATCTTTTTTTGCTGCTCCTCGATCTTTGTTTGCTGTTCCTCACCATTTCTTTCGTGTTCTTCTTTCGAATTCTCTAATTGCTTTTCGACTTTCGTCATGCGATCTAGAAGTTCAATCAGGTTGAACCCTCCACTGTTTCCAACTCGCTTTGACTCCGGCTCCATGATGATTTCGTCTGTTGGGAATAATGTCTTGATGAATTTTTCGAGCTCGCTCTTGTTTGTAGGGTCCGATACGAGCTGATAGGGAGGAGAAGATGTAGTCTTATAGAGACTTGCAGTCCATTCCTATGTGCCGCCGTATTTGTTAATGCCTCTGAAGAAAAAGAATAATAGATGTCTCATGTCTTACTTCCGCAACTCCAAGCTTTCTCCGTTTCCGAGGCCCATCTTCATTCACCGCAATCGCTCGACTTTCAGGCTGAATCGTCATTTTGAAACCGATGACTTTGGCGTTGGATTGTTCGTTTTGTTCTTGGTGTTGGAGACTTTGATCGAGTGTCTCAGAAACGTTTCTGGATCACGGGCTGATTGAGAAATGATTGAAAAATGATACTTTAGGCGTTTAGCCTTGGGTAATTCTATATATTTATAGACGAAAATTGGATTGACTCTCTTCATGGATCTTGTAAGAAGGGATCTCCAATTCTTTGTTTACATTCTATCCATGGATGTTTCTTCTTCTGCATGTGGTTTGCGAATTACAAAGAGATCTGTGACACTTTTGATTGATGCAAATGTTAAAGTATTGTACTACTAAGCTACACATTTAGATATAAAGAATAATCAAAAGGGCTTCATTGGTATACTTTGACTACAACCCATTGACCTCAGATATACGATCTTCCTTGGCTTTCCCAGTAAGTAGCTTGATCGTTTTAGAAAACACAACAATGACATATTGAGATAATATGTATAAGGAGTGTACATGAGACTAAGCTATCTTTTTGAAATCTCACCCTGTCGTAAGATCGAGTCTAAAAGAAAAATCCTTCCTATGGACGAAAGGACCTATCAAACTCCTTCGCTTCCTCCACCGCTACCTACAATGTTGCGATATCGCTGCAGTCTTGGACTATCCCGTGTATTTGCTACGATATCTCATTTTCCGATCTTGGCCTAATAGCGGCGGAACTCGAGCCATATAGAGAACGTCAAGCAATACCTATATCAAGACCGTGTCAGTCTTAATGGTTTCGGCTTTCTACTTCATACCCCATTTCTGCAGATTCACGCCAGATCTCACGAATGAACAATCGAACCTGCGGCGAATATGCTAGAAGCGCATTTGTTGCAGTGTAGAAGTGTCTCAGACTACCCGGCGATAAATCTATTCTACACAGTCAACTAAGTACAGTACACATGATTCCTTTGCGTGTGAGAAGCACAATTGGAAGGTGATAAATGTCTTATTTTAGAGTCATGCTATGAAGTAGCACACATGAAGTTTCGCAAAAATCGGCGACATGGTAGGTAGGTAGGTATATGGGTTGCGGTGGCCGCTGATGCCTCCATCGTCAAAAAAAGCTAAGTCATAATTATAACAAAAGCGGCGATTTTAACCTAGAAGCTATCCCATAACGTGAAGCTGTTATGAGTCGAAAAGATTTAATCGCGATACCAAGTAAATGACTAAGGGCGCCGTCAGCGAATTAGGGACGACGCACGTGATACGACGTTAAAGCGGCGGCCGGTTTACAGTGAAACGGAGTGTGGAAATGCCGCCGTATGAGGCTGCAGTAGCGGTTATTTTGGACGTCCATTCCACAGGTCCAACTATTCTAGTAGTAAATATATCCTGAAAACCATCCCGTGGACGTCCTTCAGCCCAGCCACGAAGCTCTACTTATTACAGCAAGAGACAGTCTGTGGGCCAGGAAACAACATGCTAGGCATGCTGACTCCAGCATTCAAGTCTGATCGGCAAATTTCACAACGTGGTGATCTACCATCCATGGAATGCGAAGGTATATCAAAGCCTTCGAAGGCATGGAAAAAATACCCGGAAATGTCGGCTGTGCTCTCTATTATCGATCGGTCCTTCCATGAGTCCAGGTAGAATAGTCGAGGCAAGATTAATTAATCGATATAAGAAGGGCCCCGAATGTCTCATGGCCAAAGGCGCGTTCGGCTGCATATCAAGCGTAGTTCATCGTACTTTGTAAAACGGCAACACATACTACACTCCGTGTGATACGTCAGCTGAGCATTTGTGATGCATAGACAAAATTTCCGTAGATGCTGCTTCCTATGTATGCTCTCTCATAGTCACAGGCATAGAGCAAGGGAGCGTCGATTATCGAGTCCGGGCTACCTAAGCGGATCCAACTTCCCAACAGAAGAAGGATCTTGGCGGCGGCTGGCCTAGGTACTTGATCTGTTCCTCCCGCTACACGTGATTTATGATTTATGCCATCCTCATTTTCTTGCGATCGCCATTTTCTGTTTGATACTGTTCGGCGATTGACCGGTTATCTCTCAGGTAGAAGGGTACAGCAGTCATTATCGTCTGTGCTACCATAACTCACGACTCGGACTGTCTACCTTCATTTCTAGTATCATTATTCTCTTCCTGATAGCTTCACTACAATGTCGACCATCGAGCTCGTCATCAACCCTAGGGGTATATCTGGACTTATTACTTACCCAAGTCATAGCATGCTGACATTGCTTCCAGGCAAACCGATCCGGAAACTCCCAAAGGAGCTCACAGTGTCGACGAAAGCCCCGGCTAGCGATATCTACAACACCTTGGCTCAAAAAACGGGTTATTCGGTTCATCGATTGAGGATCACAAAGGGCTCAGATGGAAGCGTATTACCCAATGGGTCAGAGACGATTGAAGGAAGTGGACTGCGAGCACAGAGTGCCATCTATGTCAAAGATTTGGGTTAGTAAATGGACCAATCCACACTTGTTGCAGCACTGACTCTACTGTTCCGCAGGTCCCCAACTCGGTTGGCGGTTCGTCTACGTGATTGAATATCTCGGTCCCCTCGTCTTCCCACCTCTCTTCCTATACGTATTGCGTCCCTATTTGTACTTCAACTTCGACACACTTCCGGAACCGTCATGGCTACAGCAGCTGGTGTGCGCACTGCTTTTCGTTCATTTCTTGAAACGTGAGATTGAGACTATCTTCATCCATCGTTTCAGCCTTGCAACTATGCCCGCTCGCAACATTTTCAAGAACTGCGCCCACTACTGGGCTTTGGCTGGTGTTAACATCGCATACTGGGTGTTCCGTCCCGACTCTCCCACGGCAACCGATGACTTGAACCCAATTCTTTACTATGGTGGACTGTTCCTGTTCGTTTTCGGTGAAATGGCAAACCTCAATGCCCACCTGATTCTGCGAAACCTTCGACGACCTGGTACCACTGAGCGCGGTATTCCCAAGGGTTTCGGGTTCGGCCTCGTGACCTGCCCCAACTACATGTTCGAAATCATTGCTTGGATTGGTGTCTACCTCTTGACTGGTCTCAGCTGGAGTGTATTGATCTTTCTCGTGCTCGGTACTTTCCAAATGTGGGACTGGGCTAAGAAGAAGGAGCGTCGTTATCGCAAAGAATTCGGCGACAAGTACAAGCGCAAGCGTTTCGTTGTTCTACCACCTCTTCTGTAAGATCTGGAAGAGCAAGATCGCCTTACGACTGAAATATCGGATTTCAATTCAGAGGGTTTAGAGGGGCGTACGATAAACAGGAACTGCGACACGGAGGTATATCGGGTCCATGGAGCTTGAGCAAGGAAGAAATAAACAGGTGTATTCTTAGACACAAGTCTTGCTGTCTCGCAAGACACTAAAATAGTGTTATATAATTCAATTTTATTACAAAATAAGTACATACGTAATGTTCCTCAGAAGAAACACGCCTGCAAGTGGTAGCTCAGGAGGGAATATCGATGATCCGGCCCGCAGTAATTAAAGGTACCTTCAAGACACCGGAACATCGTTGCTATTGACATGTACGACATGACAGCTTAATTCTCCTTGATCAGCACCCGGACTTTCTGAATGGACGCATGATCTGGCCGTCGTCGAATACAATGTTCTCGGCCAGAAAAGCCTAGAGATTTTGGGTGTGCCGTTCCTCTATCATCTCAATCGCCCGCTACGTACCAACCCCGATTGCGCAGTAGCCATGCATCACGCTTTACCGCCGCGAAAGTCGTCCAAAGCTCCTCCTTTTGCTCCGCGCACCTCGAATTTGTCCCTACAACGTCGGCGACAGCTGAAACTGTTAGGGCTTGTTGCGTTTGGGTTAATATTTGTGCTTTTTGTTCTCTCGCGGTTCTTTTCGTTCTCCGTCAGTGAACAGATTGCGGCTGTGATCCCTTCGGGTGCTGCGAATGTTGTTCTGGTTACTTTATTCGACAGACAGGTTCTGAGCGAGCGATATACACAATGGATTCAGAGCAATCGAGAAGATTATGCGTCGCGACATGGTAATCTCTATTCAGATTTACAGGAAAGGTTTTGTTCAAAGCTAAGACATTCATGATAGGATATGCGACGTTTTTTGCAAACACCTCCGATTACCTATATACTCTCGATGAGAAAACACCACGAAGCTGGGTCCAAGTCCCCGCCGTTCGCCATGCCATGGCCGAAAATCCACACTCGACATATTTCTTTTTCCTCGATGCGCATGCTTTCATCATGGACCCTACCCTTCCCTTGACGTCGCATGTCCTCGAACCGAAACGCCTTGAATCGCTAATGATCAAGGACCACCCGGTGGTGCCTCCGGATAGCGTGATCAAAACGTTCTCACATCTTACCCCGAAAGATGTCGAGCTCATTATCACCCAGGACGGTGAAGACTTGGTTCCGGGGAGCTTTATAATCAAACAAGGGCCTTGGGCCAGGTTCTTTTTGGACGTATGGTACGATCCGTTATATCGGTCATATAACTTTGCGAGGGCGGAGAAGCACGCATTGGTATGTGCTTTTCCCAGATTTGAACCCGCAAGTACACGAACAAATGATAGCTGACCTCCTTTTAGGACCATATTGTGCAATGGCATGCCACGATCCTTGCAAAACTAGCCCTTATACCCCAGCGGGTGATCAACTCATATAGTAAAGATTCCCCGGATGTTGCCGCGGACGGCACGTTTCATGACGGTGACTTTGTCATCCATTTAAACGATTGCGACGCTCAAGGACGGAGCTGTGAGGAAGAATTACAACCGTACTATTTCATGTGGCAGAGAAAGACGTCCAGCTCAAGGTCGTAATAATCAATGCTTTTTCTGTTTTGTTTGGCACATGCGTCATAAATGGTTGGGAGAATTCTTTTGAGCGATGTGAAGATTCGATGAGGCGTTCGGGGGGCTGCATATCCATATGGATGTCTCGTTTTTTTTGTATCATCCTGTACTATGAATGAACTTGGTCATTTAAATTCAATGACCCGTCGTGTGTTCAAAATGTGTGCAAGAGATGCATTTTGATATCAAAATCTTGAAATGAGTTGAAACGAAATACCTAATAATAATAATGTACATACACATGGAAAACAATCTACCCGCATGATCCGGAATTCGCCAGTCAAGATATGATACACAAGTTCACTGTCAACTCTTTTCTCCGCATCATGCCAACACCGGTGCCTGCTCCTTCTTCTCGCCCTTCAACACCTCCGGCTCAGGTAACGTCTCCTCGTCGATCGGTGTCCCCTCTAGAGTTTCCGTAACTTCTCTTGCATCTTCAATAGCCTCAACGACAGATGTAGCCTGCGTCAATTGTTTCGCCTTGAGCCATTCTTCAAACGTAGCCGGAGCCTTGGAAATCCCCAACTTCTCCCTCTCCTCCGCAAACTTCTTCTTCATAGCCGGAGATTGCATAATCCGATATCTCAATTTCCAACCCGTCAGCCCCAACTCCTTCAATCTCGCCGGCTTATCACACAAAAGATAATTGTCCAAACCACCAACTTTCCGAATCGTCCGCAACGCCTTTCGTGTAAGCTTGACAAAGACGTCTTCCCCCAACGCCTCGCTAGGCATTTTCTTCCATCGTACGTTGGGTTTCCATGATCGGCGTGTTTTGCCTTTATTTCTGCCCTTGGAGATTTTGTTGCCGAAGCTGATTGAGACGCCGCCGTAGAGACCGCTGTCGGCTTGCTTGTATACGCGGTTCGGTTCGTAAGGGTATGGCGGAATGTGTTCGGGGATTGTTTTCACTTTTTGTACGGACTGGGTAGTTGAGAAGGTGCGCTTTATTGGGGTGTTCAAGGATAGTCCTCGGAATGCCGTCTGGAGAGAGGAGGTTGATGCGGATATCAACCGGGTTGGTAGACCCGCCATTGTGAGTTATGAAAGGCCAATCGGACTAGCAATTGGTCATATTGTGTGTATATTATCGGTATGATGTCGCTGGCATGTAAACACCTCGTGATTGAATCCAAGTGTTGACGGTGGTGAATAATGTCAAGAAAGTAAGCTGATTTCGCGGAAAAGAAACTGGCTGGCCCAGCTTGACCGCCTTCGCCAGCCATCAATGTGATTGGCAGACATCCTACCTGCACCGCGAAAATCGACTTGGGAGGAAGTTAGGAACAATCAAAGCTCCATCCATTTGCAACAGAAAGCACTTACTTGCCGACCTTTATTAAGACAATTTATCCGACAGTCCAGAAGTTGTCATCCTCCCTCTCCTGGATACATCACCAGAACACTTTCTATCACAAGTCGCAGCTTCAATCGAAGCTCTGATTCCTCAAAATGGTTCAGATCAGCGAAGTCAAGGGAGGTTCGCGCGAGAACAGGACGATGGCGCATACACACATCAAGGGTCTTGGACTGCGCCCTGATGGCACTGCAGAGAGCTCGGCAGATGGATGGGTTGGTCAGACAACTGCGAGAGAGGTACAACTTATCTGCGACAGGCTGATAAAACCACAAGCTAATGCACCTATCATTTGTAGGCATGCGGTGTCGTCGTGGATCTAATCAAAGCAAAAAAAATGGCTGGCCGAGCTGTGCTTCTCGCTGGTGGACCTGGTACTGGAAAAACTGCTCTCGCCTTGGCTGTTTCGCAAGAGCTCGGTACAAAAGTACCGTTCTGCCCTATTGTCGGAAGTGAATTGTACTCTGCGGAGGTCAAAAAGACAGAAACACTTATGGAGAACTTTCGAAGGGCTATCGGTATGTCCCAACGTCTTACAACCTGACGGACCATATGTCTGACTATTATAGGCTTGCGAGTCCGCGAAACCAAGGAAGTCTACGAAGGCGAAGTGACCGAACTCACACCAGAAGAAGCAGAGAACCCCCTCGGTGGTTACGGAAAGACCATTAGCCATCTTATTATCGGTTTGAAATCTTACAAGGGCACGAAGAAACTCCGACTCGATCCTAGCATATACGAAGCTATTCAAAAAGAGCGCGTCACCGTCGGCGATGTCATCTATATCGAAGCCAATACAGGTGCATGCAAGCGAGTAGGGCGATCGGATGCTTATGCCACGGAGTTTGACCTCGAAGCGGAGGAATACGTCCCAGTGCCAAAGGGCGAAGTTCATAAGAAGAAGGAGATCGTCCAGGATGTGACCCTCAATGACCTAGAGTATGTCATTATAATCCTGAGAGCTATGGAATGATGACTGACATGCAATAGTATGGCCAACGCTCGGCCTCAAGGTGGACAAGATCTCATGTCCATGCTGGGGCAATTATCGAAACCGAAAAAGACCGAAATCACGGACAAACTGAGAGGCGAAATCAACAAGGTTGTGAGCAGATATATTGAGTAAGACATCCCTTTGCATAATATTATGATGCTAGCCATACTGACAAAATGCAGTCAAGGTGTAGCGGAATTAATACCCGGTGTCCTGTTTATCGATGAAGTGCACATGCTTGACATTGAATGCTTTACCTATTTGAACCGCGCTCTCGAGTCTCCAATTGCACCCATCGTCATCCTGGCTTCGAATCGGGGTAACACCGTCATCAAAGGCACAGGAGATGTTACAGCCGCACACGGCATTCCCCCCGATCTTCTTGCCCGTCTTCTTATCGTACCAACACACCCTTACTCTCCGGACGAGATCAAGACTATAATCCGACTGCGCGCCAAAACAGAGAATCTCAACATCACGGATCCTGCGCTTGACAAGGTCTCGGAGCACGGTAGCAAGATCAGTTTGCGATATGCCTTGCAGCTTCTCACGCCTGCCAACATTCTTGCGCGAGTCAACGGGCGTCCGGCCATCGATGTCCCGGATGTCACCGAATGCGAGGATTTGTTTATCGATGCGAAGAGAAGCGCTACCATTGTCAGCCAAGATAGTGGAAGCTTCCTGTCATGATCAATCGACAAGCGATGAATGTATTTTCAAAATGAGACTTTATTTTGGGATGGAGTGTACGGGGCCGGGTATACTGTGTTTTGATTCATTATAGGTAGAAAGCTCTTAGCCAAATGACTAGTCTTGTAATATCAGCGTGTTTATGACAGTTATCTTACTGTTTGTTCGTATAGAGAGAGAGTTCGTCGAAGTGATAGCTTGGCATGCATTGCGTCACGTGGGTTCCCCAGCGATAAGCTCCAGCACGAATGCATGTGCCTAAGACAGCCATCCAACCAGCCTCCCTCACTCATCCTTCAACTTCCGGCGTCACCTACGGGCAGTCTAAACATCCCACGATTTCATGAAATGACGAGCTGTTAATCTACATTCAGCGCAAACATCATCTCGATCTGCGACGCCACGACAATCGTCATTCCGATAACCTTCTACACAGCAACTCACCATGGCCAACCCGCTCGATACAGACGCCGGCTCGGAGCTGTTCAGCGGCTACGAGGCAGAATTCAAACTTGTTCAGGCCGATTTAAATCAGAAATTAGAGCAGATCGCAGAGACGACCGGCGAAAAACGCAAGTCGGCTATTGGACAGGCTGAGAGGGCGCTGGATGAGGCAACTGAACTGGTACGCACCCAGATATCAATGATAAGTCTTAAACTAAATGATCTATAGCTGGACCAAATGCGCATGGAGAAACAAAACATCCCCTCCGCCGCCCGCTCAAAGGTCAACATCCGCTTCCGCAACTACTCCAGCGACATCGACGAATTGAAACGCAAACTCAAATCCCTCTCCGACGACCGTCGCGCCTTATTCGGCGATCGATACACAGATGACCCCGAAGCCGGGGATGCGCACATGGAACAGCGTCAACAACTTTTGTCGGGCACGGAGAGGTTAGAGCGCAGTTCGGCCCGGTTACAGGAAAGTCAACGGCTTGCGCTTGAGACTGAGGATATTGGGCGTGGCACACTTGCGGATTTGCATCAGCAGCGAGAAACGATTGAGCGGACGAGGCAGAATTTGCATCAGAGTGAGGGATATGTTGATACGAGTATTAAGACGTTGAGGGGTATGGCTCGTAGGTATTGTATCCCGTTACTCCCCAGGTGTATTACCCAATATGCAATAAGAGGCTGACAATGACGTTGCAGGATGGCTACAAATCGGATAATCACTATCTCTATTATCACTGTGTTGATTCTTTTGATTTTTGCTGTGATCTACAGTAGTTTCCGTTAGGTTATGTATTGCGTTGTCTCTGTTAGGCGTTCAGTGCGGCAGTTTTCGAGTTTAATGATTCTCGTTATTTATATTTATGCCTCGATTTGAACTAGCAAGCATCTTATAAATCATTCAATGATATTTCAGTACAGTATGGGTATCTAACATGCTATGCAAACTAAACTCTATATACAACTACGTGAAGTCCTCATGCTGGCTTCATCAATTCATAACCCTCACAGCTCCAAAAGCAACATTAACAACTACACCAACAAACACCGCCAACCCCTTCCGCCAACTCCAAACCCCTTCCTCGCGCCTCAACCACATTGCGCACCCAATCGGCCAGAAGAATCCCATCACAGCGCCCCAGAGCATATCGTCCAGCGCGCTATTCGACGAGGACCCGAACCCTCCTCCTCCGCCTCCTTCATCGCCTCCACCAGCACCATTGGCGAACGTCAGGCCGGCGCCGGCGCCGTCTGCGGAGGACCCTTCGTCCATCCATCGATCCTCTAATTCGCGCATTTCGGCGCCCGTGGGCATGGTGTCGGGTGTATGATTGATAGATTGTAGAGCCATAAACTGAGACCTCAAAGCTGCGACTTCACTCGGCGTGAAACCCGCGGAGAGTAAACGGTCAAAGCCCCGCGGAGCTGGCGTTGTGGTTGCCACATCCTCCTCTACATCCTCTTCCTCAGTCGGTTCTCTAGCTGGAAGCAAAGTCGATGAATCCTTTTGCTGCTGCTGCTGTTGAACGAGATATGTCGACCCCATAGCTGCCTCAGCGGCCAAATCTGCTGTAGACAGCACAATATCGCCAATAGAGCAATGTACGTAGACACGCGGCACCATATCATCAGAGATTACATCCCGCACCACGGCCTTGCCCTTCCTGTCCTTCGATAATCCATCTTCAGCATCCGTCGATGATAACGGCGTGCTCGCTCGTGAGGGTAGTTTGAGAGCCGTTCGTAGTGAAGAGGCATCCTCGAGTCCGCGGCCGGAATAGATAAGTCGGATTCTACGGTCTGAGAGGTCGGATGGTAAGTGTGCGCGGATTAATTGTTTGAGCCCGGCGACTGTGGTGGTTGAGGGATTGGGGATGCCGAGTTGGACGTCGGGGATGGAGGCGGAGAAGCGGATTATAAGGTAGAGTTCGGGGGTCGTTCCGCGTGACGATCGTTTCATGGTGTGGTCGTCCATGATTGTATCGGACGTTGCTTCGTGAGATGTGAATGATCGTAGATGAGGTGAGTGAGATCATGGGATGGAATGCGGTACATCCCCCCGTCGATAGCGCCACCCCGGAAGCTAAGCTTATCGGAGCTCACGACATCCCGCATTATATACTGCCTGTACTCCTAGGAGCAAGAACAAAGATTATACATTTGACTCTGGCTACTGAGTTTGCATAGAAGCCTGCCTAGTAGCCATGAACTGATCACTACATGAAGGGCGAAGTAGAGAAGATATCATATTGACAATCTAAAGTACATCTGACTCCGGTCATGGAGTATATATATATCTAGGTGGTATCGTCACTATCATGGACGTAATATGTACTATGTACTATGTACTATGTACCAGCAAGATGCAAGGCAATCATGAATATGCCATTCGATGCAAGTTCGCTGCACTATGGTATTAAGCGATCCGTGTAGCCATGTAGCAAGGACAACCTCGCTGAATAAATCGAAACGCCGCCCAATGCATTGCAAGAATAAAAGTCGAAAAAGAAGGAGAGAGCTGAGTTAGACCATGAAGGATTCTCCGCAGCCACATTGTTCCTCTGCATGACTATTAGCGAATCACTCATATCAATCTAGAGAGATAATACTCACTTATATTCGGGTTGCGGAACACAAAGCGTTGACTGAGTTTGTCCTCGTGCCAATCCATCTCGCTGCCTATAATACTGAACAAAGCCTTGCTGTCAATCAGCACCTTGACACCATCTTGTTCGACGACCTCGTCAAACTTTCCGGGCTTCTCGACGTATTCAAGGTTATAAGCCAACCCGGAACAACCACGATTCTTCACTCCCACACGAATCATCTTTGGGTCAGGCTGGGATAGCATAGACTGAAGCTGCGATACCGCAGTTGGCGTGAGTGTCATTGCCGCCTTCCGGGGGCGCAATCTTGAGCGACGGGGTTTCGCAGCGGTTTCCAACGGAGTTGTCTTTTGAGCTTCGCCTTCCCGCACGCTTATCGAAGCTTTTTTGTCTGTAGATTGGAATGCATTATAAGAACCGGCTTGCGCGTTGTATGAAGCATCCGTCGCAATCGAAGTGTCCGGAATACCAGCGTTTCGGGGAGGAGGCGGGGCATCTGGGAGGGAATGAGGTCTGTAGGCAGTCGCAGTCTGCATGTCACGTCTCGATGAATGGTATTTCCCGGCGTGCGAGGAGAAGGACCGGTAAGAGCAGATACATCCTTGCGCGGAGCGTTGAGTGACAAATCTGAGAAGCGTCGAGGATGATGTCACTGAAGGACGAATGACTTGATGCAAAGACATCTTGCAAGATGACAGTAAGGTCGCCGTGATCGAGTACGTCAATAGAATCTCGATAAGACCGACAAACGAAATATCATGTCCTGTGTGTCGAGTGTTGTGTTGCAGAGTCGAGTTGATTTATAAGGAAATCATGAGGAAGCAGTTCGTTTTCACCCGAGCGCTCGGCGGCAACTCGGCTGTTCCTTGCCGCAGTCAGGCGGTTGCACGAACTGGCCAATCAGCGTCGATGTATTTCACATCTTTGGAGCAGACGAACATTCAACACATCTCGAGAACAGAAATGTACCCAAAAGTGGCAATCTCTGTGCGAGACATGCAAAAAGTATCAAAAAAATGGACAAACCGGTAATCGAAACCGGGACCTCGTCTATGCTAAAGACGCGTTATACCACTAAACCATTCGCCCTGATTGGTTGAATAAGCGCCGCGTTTATCGTGTAATAAATCATCAGCTAACTATGCTATACGCGTAGTGAATTTGTTGATTCCATTGAAAAGCGTAAAAGTACGTAGTATGTACATCTAGTAGTGGAAAATAGTGAGTGTCGTGTGCTCGGGGTCTGTTGGTGGTGACTAGTTTAGTAGACTTAAATGCGGTGCCTGAGGCCTCAGCAATGTGGGTGCTAGTGGCCGCGTCCTCTCTCATTGGATAGAACGTCACTCACTGCTATAACATGTTATCTGGCTTGTCAGTTCACACAGTCAAACATTTACAGATTACTCTTAAGAGCCATCTCGAAATCGTTCCAAAGTGCTTTCATCAACGATATAAGCCCACCCGTCATGTCATGGTGGTGAATCCTGGCTCAAATCTAGGTCCAGGTTAGGTGTTCACCATGGAAGCCTCCCCTTTGACTCAGCAAAGTAGACCAGAGGTATTTCAGCCGAAGATCGTCAAACTATATGAAGCTTTATTTCAGGTACATGCTTTTGCTCTAGAGTATTTGGGAGCTTTACTAAGATCAAATAGATAGCAGAAAATGCCGAGCCGAGCGAGGGCTTCTGGAGGGAGTTCTATCTACTTCCTCCTGACAGAGTACACTTGCGCCGTCTCTTAGACGGACTTTCGCCAGATGATACCTTATTACTGCAGGTGAGTGCCCTCGCCACCTCGATTGGCTATTATCTCTCTGATCGTCTTGCAGGCAGTCACGCAACAGCTATTTGCTCGCTCTATACGCGAAGCCGCAGCCGGAGTGTCTCCAAATGACGCTCACGCACTTGAGGTTTGTGATTCGAAAGATCTTGGCCTCCTCGTGAGATATCGTACTAATTGCTCTTAGACCCTCACGGTATTCCTAGGGAGTATCTTGGTCAAAAAGTACACCAATCCTAGCTCCGACATCATCACCGTCCTCGCCGGACTCGATGAAGTGGACCAAGTCTTTACGGATTTTGTCGCCGTGCTCGACAAAATCATCCGTAGCGGCGGTCATTGTAAGTTGTCATACCTTTTTACATACGAAAAGCCTACTAAAGAATGATAACAGCGGACCTCCGTCTAAAAGCAATCAAAACGACCATCGCCATGATCAGCGGAGCATACAAAACTAGTCTTGTCGCATACTTTATGCAACGAGATTTTTTCCCTTCCATAATGAAGGTATAGCATTGCTTCCCCATCACTGAGAACAGTCATCTAATGAGATCAGGTTGTACATGATTTGGACCGCAACTTGCAAATACTGGAGCCATTTTTGCTCCTTGGTTTATTAGCAAACTACAATAAATTCGAGTTCCAGAACCCATACCAACAACGCCTTGATGATTTCGTTAATGAAGGTTCCATTCAAAAGATTGTCCAGGGCGTAGGACTTTCATGCGCCGGACTCAGAAATGCATATGTTGCTATCCAGGATGATCTGCCGGAAGGCTGGACCATGAGCAATACCCTTGCCTTCTTTGGATTGCGAGCTTTGGCGGGTGGAAATAAAGACAAAGCTACGACCTCGAGTGCTGAAGAAGTCAAGGAAACCTTTGCTGCTCAGTGAGTATTCCATTCTAGATGCGAGCTTCGGTCACTAACCTTCAAAGGCCCGAATCTGAAGCTGCAGTTCTCCTGGCTACGTACGACTTTGCCAACGCAAACAAACTCTTTGGATACAATCTAGTGACATCCGTGCCTGAAAAGCGCAATGAAGAGTCCCCCTTTGCTAGTTTCCTTTCTTTGACGTCCTACCTTCTACAACATGCCTACCGCTCTGAGAGAGTCGCAACGTATGCGGAGCTCAACATGTTTTCGCTTCGCATAATCGTTGAAGATGCGGTACTATGTAAGCGGATTTGCAGCGACGACAACAAGCGTAGCGTTCGTCTTTGTCGACAGAGACAACCGCATCTTCCCCTTGTCAACGGCGACCGAGTGCTAGCGACTGTTATTTTCGATATGATGATCGACACAATTACACACAACCTCCGGCGTCGATTAGACACCAATCTCTACAGGCGAGCCTCTTTTCCCACGCTTTGGCTGTGAAATCCAAACTAACAAGAACCAGTCACACAATCGCAATCCTCATCCGACTCTTCACCTACCTCTCCTCCAACAAAACCCGCCTCACATACCACTGGGCCGAAATGTGGCGCACTCTACTATCTCTCATGCGCTTCCTAACCACCTACGCCTCCGACCTCTCCTCGGCACCGCATATCGACACCCTGACAAGCTCACTCGTAGACCTGATCGCCTTCACTCTCTCCACGGGCGACACTTTCCTCCCGGATCCAGCCTCGTACGACGACCTATTCTACAAAATCGTCGAAGCAGGTCCCATTATCGCTCGGTTCCGGGATGTCTACAATCTTTCGACGACTGCACCTGCTACTGCATCGCTGCAATCGCAACAACAAGGGGCATCTATCAATACGTTGCTCACTGTTTCAACACATTTCCTCTCTCTACTCTTTCAAACGGATAAACCCCCCACCACCAGCACGGAGTCCGGTGAAGGCGCAGCGGCGGCAGCAGCGACAGCACGAAAAAAGAATCTAGGCCCGAGGGAAGTCCATCAAATTATAAAACAGGGTTATGATACGCTCAGTATTCAGCCGCAGGAAGGGTTGAGTACGTGGGAGAAGTGGCGGGAGGCGGATAGGAAGCTGGAGTTGAAAAAGGCGGCGAGATGTGCGGTTGAAGATGCGAGGAGGCTTGTTCTTTGATAGATTTGGCATGTTTTGGTTCTATACATAGCTTGTATTTTTGTAGTCTAGGATACCTGTTGATTTTTATCTGTAAGGGTTTATCACAATGATGACTGTGGATTCATACAACCTAACTATCCTAACACCTATCGCACAATAACAGGGTAGTCCCTGTAAAGATTACCAGTTCCAAAGTTCATCCAGCTACTGAATATTCCTCTAACTTCCACGTCAAACCCCTTGCTCTCCTACTCAATGCTTAGACAAGACGAGAGGTTGCAGTACCTAGAGCTGGGATGGGTACACCAGTGGCTTTTTCCAGATATTCGTTGCTGGCGCTGATGTACTTGTTTGAAAAGAATTTTTCCGAGTTGCGGCTCAGCCATATTGTGAATTTGCTGAGTTCTTCACGTAGACGGTTGATGGATTGTTGGTCCATGTTTGTTTGTGCAATAAGTTCGGGAAGGACAGCTGAGAATGTTAGCTTAGAACGGATGAAAAGCATTAAAGTCAGAAACATACCGAACAATCGAGCCAGATGATGAGCTCCATAAATGTCGAGAGGTCCCTTGTCAGTATAGTTTTCTGCACCACTTTCCCATTTCTGGCGCAACAATCGGTACTGTTCTCTTTCAAACTTATAGAGCAAGATCTTGTCGAGCGATTTGTCAAAGTACTCTTTGATGCCCATGATCACTTCTTCAAGAACATCCAGTTCAGCTGTCGTTGTGCGCTTTGGCTTCTCCTCATCGGAGTATAACTGGAGTATCTCGTTCACGGAGTGAAGAGCTGGCAACGCAACAACTTGCTGGTTCTTGGTTACATTCTCCCAGTCATCCACAAGCAATGCTTTGAGAGTATCAGGAAGCATGATACGGATTGATGGCCGTAGATGAAATTGGTCCTCCTATAAATAATCAGATACATGCTCTACTCGCAAGTCTTTTTAGACATACCTTTTCAATTTCATTGTCACGACCTCTCTTGGTGCCTTTGGCGGGAACAGAAGATTGTCGTTCTTCACTACCCCGTCCAGAGTCCGAACCTCCTCTTCGTTTGGGAATTTTGCCGGTGCTGACATTGGCTTTCCCCCACATCTGAGCGGTCACTTCTCTTCGAATCTGAGCAGCTAGTTCCCGATTCTCTTCTGTGAATTTGCGAAGGCGTTCTTGAGGAACCCAGTCATCCCAACTGTATGAATATCAGCTACTGTCTTTTACCACGGTTCAGTGCCAAAGTGCTCGCTGGACACAGCGACGGTCCTGAAAGTAGACATATCACACGCTGCGACAGAGCCCGGGAATGGTAGCAAGACTGGTGGCCTTTGATGATGGGAGAAACAGCGCCAAGGCTTCCAAACGGAGGGGCGCTGAAGTATACTGGGAGAACTTACGTGTTTTTCCAGCCCTTATAATGAACCAGATATTCATAAGGACTCTTGCGATCATCGGGGTCGACATGCCTCATATCCATAATCTTGGCTTCGTAGAGTACTTCATGGTGGAAACAAAGAACTTTCTCATCCCGGTTGTAATTTGAGCTGGTCGGAGCCATGATGTCGCTTCAATAGCAGGTCTTTCACCAGATATCTCCCAAAGAGTGATCAACGGATATATTAATAATTCCTTCAGTGTTCTTTGATGCTTTGCCAAATTTTTGGCCCTCGAGAAGTGTAAGAATAGAACCCGGACTCTAGATTTCGCTTTGACAGGGCAGTTGCCACACCCAACAAAGATGGATAAGCCAGTGATAGTCTCAAAAGCTATACTAGACGGTATTTAGTACCGCGCAGGAGATTCTAAAGGCAGTACTGCACGTTTTCTGTGGACATGAAATGAGATTCTGCTGGGAGACGGTAGTGGATAGGGCCAAATCAGCTTACTTCTGGAAGCAGTCCGCAAAGTAAAACTTCTTTGATTCTATAAGATTGATCGATTTTTTGGTGACATACAGATCGCAGTCAAGGTCAACGAGTCATTCAGACTGGTGTGAATATGGGTGCAGCAGACAAAGGCAGAGGAAAGATGGAGAGAGGAAGGGAGTAAAAGCAACGGGGGGAGCGGAAGGAGGAGGCAAAACGCGTGCCTTCTTGCTTTGGCTTGTTCCTCCGGTCAGACCAACCACTCCTCCTACATCCTCCTCCTATTCTATATGCATTAACACACTCTTACTGTGTTTTGAAACCCACATCAGTTCTTGACATCAATCTATGCAGCGTTACACTGCAACTTGACAGGATATTTGCCTTACTTTCTAGGGTCTTTGTTCGCTAGCCCGATTGTACGCGTCTCGTCTGATCTACGTGCCTCGCTCACAGACTTGAGACGCTGCTTCAGGATTTATCAAAGAATAAATTGTCCTGGCTAGAACTTGCCAACTCTCAAGGCGCGGCGGGCGCGTTCTCGGTGCATTTTAAATACGAGAAACTATTCACTTGAGGGTTTTCACAATGGCTCCCTCGGAGGAATCTATCCTAGGCAATTTCTTGCTGTCTCCCGCCTCTCTGCCGACTATTATCTCGCTGCAGAAATTCACTGAGCTTTTTCCAAAACGCCTGCAGTCTCATCCCCAGGTAAAGGTCTTGTACCGGGAATTGCAAGAATTGCGCTCTCAGGATATGGATATGGTCACGGAAAATATCCTCAACGAAGTCAAGGCCAGCGAACAGCAAAAGGCCGACTTGCTGGATGCCGCAAAGGCGTCGGGCGTCCATGGCTTTGGAGGCAATGAAAACCGCGAGATGGACATTGATCTTGAGTTTTTCGGACAGAGGTCTACGATTCAGGCAGTGGAACATCATTCCTTTACAAGTCTTCTTGCCGAAATGGAGAGTTCCTGTGCTGCTCTGGAGCGCGAAATTGTAACTACAGAACAAGAGGTTATTTCTACTCTGTCTACAGTAAGGAAGACTGTCGATGATTTGAGCGATCTTCGTTATGGCAAGTTGAACAAGCCTGGAATTACACCCGAGGAGTACACCGGTGAAATTGTCCGCGGACTACACGGACTTCAAGATGCTTGCGATCGCGCCAATAACATAAAGTCTTGATACTTTGCAACCGTCTTGCGCAAATGACCCTACAATTTATACGGACAACCATCTCCCGGAAAGGAAACCAGCGAGTACGAATGATTTCAGACCAGAATTCATTCAACTCGAAATCTTGGTGTAAATACATGATTGAACACTGGGTAAACGCCGAATGCAAACACACTCTTGCCTAGCGATTTCTCTATGCATCTATCTCTCGAAGAAGCGATTCGCCAATCATCGATTCCATACTCGGATCGTCTTGTGTGGATGCCTCTTGCTGTATGACCGGCAGACCAACCAGATCAAACTCATGTGCCGCAATTGGCGAACGTTGCTTCCAATTGACAGTTGGGTTTCCCGGCACACGAGGTAGCGGTGGGAACCGGCTATAACCAGATCGTACTCTCTGGTAGCCTTCATGTTTGCGCTCGCTCGAGTCCGGCCACGGGGCTTGTGGTCTCGAAGGATTAGTCAATTCGTCAGGCCTCCAGATCGTTGTTTGAGCTAACACGGTCGATCGAAAATCCCCTAGCTGTCTTCCGTCAAGAGCTGGCCGAATGCTCACGTTACAAGCCGAAGTTTTTCCTCTCCGCCTCGACGATATAACTCGATTAATCTTCTCAATATTATCCTCCACTACCCCCACGCGATGGTTCAGCCACCCTATCATGTCTACCGGTACGAAAGGCGAATTTGGCGACATGTGCCCAACACCCAACCGCATTCTACGAAAGCTATCGCGCTCCCTTGTTTCGTGCGAGACCCATGTCAATGAGCCTCCCATGCCTCCCGACACGAGGCTTCGTTCCGACGTCGAAACAATACTCTGCTTCATAGATCTGTTAGTCTCTGTATTTGGTTCGATTCAGATCTTGTAGACGTTACCATGTCATGATCTCTGGATTCGTCAACGGCCGCTCCATCTTGCCGCGTGTTATGCGAATCTCCGGGGATATGAGTGTTTTCTTGGTATAGGTCTGGGCTTGCTTCTCCTGACAGGTCCATACGGAATGATCACTGCCAACGGAATACGTCGGCTTGAGTCTATGCGGCGGTAATTTGTGGGTCGTCAAAGGCATCTGCAACGATGTTTGTCGATGTCAGTCCTGAAAGGGGTAGGTCACTTGGCACTGTGGGCTGCTCATCGGACATCAGACGTCTCTTACCATCGGGGTGTGACTCTTCTGAGACTCAGTCACACTCATTGAGTTAGGCTGCTGATCGAAGAAAGCTTGGGTAGGTACTCTTGATGTTCTTGTCTAAGTCTATGTCAGGATGAAGAAGAGGGAATAGGAGAAGAGGAAGATGGAGAAGGGAAGGAAAAATCAGAAGATTTTTGCTGGAAGATAACAACCACATGACATAGCCTACCAAAGGTTTATGCTATGTTATATGGGAGAATCCAACTGAAAGAGTAGGGCCCATATTTGAAGGGGGATCCCAGCTATTCTATTGGTATAATTGGAGCTGTGACTACGCCTAGATCTCCGCGGATCTTTCCTGTCATGACAGGTTATGTGTGAATCTGTACCTGAATGGCTCGAATTTAAGTGGTAATGGTGTTTACAGAGGTGCCTAGTAATCTGCCTGTGTTACATTATCACCCCTATCCCGTTTGTGCTCGGCTCTATTGTCTTTGTTCATTGAGAATGTTCAGACGAACACCTTGTATTTGTGCCATCTGTATGCTTGGAGTTGCCTAAAAGGGTACCGCCAGAATCTGCTCTGCTGATCACCAGGTAGTGCCCGTTTGTTGCTTGATTCCAAGGACTATTTGATCATGCCGTGATCACGCCATTTCTTAATGTACATAATGTTGACATGTAAAGATTTGTAAGAAGGGAAAGAATATTGCTTGATTGTATGATCTAACTAATAATCGTACTGGCAGTGGGAATCCCTTCCTATTTATATCTATTATCCACATACCAATATTTCTATTCTAAATATTAATTTCTTGTAACTCTAATATGAAGCAATTTAGTTAAAGAGCTATATTAAATATTAAACCTACCTTTATATATAGTAATCTAATATAAAGACAGAAATATATAGCAGAAATATATAAAGATTATTTATATTAATATATCCCTATAATTAAGATATAGTAAAGTTATATATATAACTTAATTAGAAAATATTAATAGATTTTCTTAAATCTTAATTAAGAGCAAAAATCTAAAAATTTAATTTATTTAAGAGATTTTATAAACATATTTATAATCTATTTTTTTATAGAGACATACTTAAGTACTATAAAGCCTATAGAGATTATATCACACACTTAAAAATACTATATATCTATATATTTTAACTAAGAATAGAATTATATATTAAAAGCTAGATTAATAATAAATTAACTATTAAATTATATAGTTATTAATTATATACCTTTAAAATCTAATCTCTTTATAAGAAATATAAGCTATATAATATCTTAAATAGTAGTAATAAGAATATAAAACTCTATTTTATATATTAATAAAGAAATAATAATTTAAAGCTTTAATCTCTAAAAAATAGGATTATTATAAAGCTTAAAAATTATATTAAATATTAAGTAATAAATATTTAAATTACCAGCATAATTAATATCTATAAAAGCTTTAAAAATTCTAAATAAATCTATAATATTATTCTTTTTAATATTACTATAAGATTTATATTTAATTCTAAGATTAAGAGTTTTATAGATATAGTAAATAGTCTAAATAAAAACTTTAAAATAAGTTTTACTTAAATTTAATATATAGTAAGATAATTTTATTATAAATTAAGCTAAATCTAGTCTAGTCTAGAGTATTAGATATATAATTAATCTAATTTTTATACTATAAAGCTTTTTAAGCTTTTTATCTACTAATTTAGTATTTTTAAATAGCTTTAAACCTTCCTTTATTAGTATAGTAACAATTTTAATAGAATTAAAATTAAAAATATTAATAATATATTAAAAATATATATACTAAGAGAGTATTAAAGTATATATTTTAATATTATACTCTATCTTTATACTAAGATAATATAAAATAGAGTTAATAAAAAAAATATTAAATTCTTTATTAAAAATAGTATATATTTTTTTAATAGTTATTTTATCTAATCTAGTAATCTTAATATTATTTATATAAAGTATTAACAGCATCTCTATTTTAGAGATAAAAAAGCACTTATCAGCTTTTATAAAAAATAAATCTATTTTTATATAGCTATAATAGAAGCATTAATACTATAAATAAATAAATTACTTAAAACTATAAAAAGATAAAAATAAATAATAGTAAAGATTTAATTTATTATAAAAGTCTAATAGTTATTCTATATAAATAATCTTACTATTACTAAAAATATCTTATAAAAAAATAAGCTTAGTATCTATCTTAGTATAGTAATAACTAAGTACTATAATAAGAATAAAAAATAATTATACTAATTAAAATTATATAATAAGAGAAAAGATTTAGTTATAATTAATACTAATAATTTAAAAATATTTTTTTATAATCTATCTAGCTTTAAAGTATAATATTATATTATTAATTATTAATTTAATTTTATAAATTTATTTACTTTTTAGAGTGCACTAGCTAGTTAATAATTTCTTTAAATACTAGATCTTTTAAATAATAAAATTATTATATTCTATTTTTATAATAACTTACTACTATAAAGCTTTAAATAAAGTTATTATTTCTTTATAAATACTAGATTTAATAATAAAATTATATTTATTTCTAATAGTAATATTTTTAATACTTATATAATATTATCTTTAAAGAATAAGCTGTATAATATTATTTTATTAATAATCTAGAAATTTATTAACTAGTTTGCTAAAATAACTATAAATTAAAAAAAACTAAAAAATATTATTTTTAATAAAAATTACTTTTATCTTATTAGCTAAGAAAATTATAAAAGCTATAAAAGTAATAAAAGCTATAAAAGCTATAAAAACTATAGAAGTTGTAAGGCCGTAGCCTACGAACGTACGTAATATGTATAAACTGAGCAATGATGATGATATTGCTAAGGTAGCTCTATCCAGAGCATTAACTAACTACTTACAAGTTATATATTTATCTATATAACTCAGATAGACTAACTAACTAAGCTAATTAATAATATAGTAATTTAATAAAGAGTTATAAATTCTTTTATATAAAAAACTATTATTATTCTTAGTAATAGGGTGAAGACACAAATAAAAAAATAATATAAAAGAAATTAGATATAATATAGCTATAAATAGAATATTATAAAAAAAATAAAAAAGATATTAAGAAGTATAAAATACTAATAATAAAAGAAATAAAAATATAAAATATAAAAAAAATCTAGTACTAATTAATAGTAAAAAAACTTTAAAAGAAAGCTTTATTTATTATATTATACTTAGTATTATTTTTATAGTTTTTTATCTCATATACTTTATATTCTTTATCAAATATATATAGAAGATATAATTTAGAATTATTTACTATTATTATCTATAATAAATAAATTAAATATATATTAATAATATTCTTCTTAATAAAAGTTAGTATAAAAAATAAGTCTATCTAAGTATTCTTTTAAATAATTTTATTAAAAAACTTAGTAATAATATTAATTAATTATATTATCTTAATATATAATTCTAGAGAAACTATTATATATAAAAAATTTTATTCTTATTCTTTTTTTTCTAAAATCTATTATTAGTAAGCTTCTATTTATATAATATAATATTAGTTCCAGGCTTCTTTATAATAATAATTAAAACTAAGTAATTATTTCTTCTTTTTAATTATAGTTCTATAATACTACACTTAATAATTCTTATTAATCTAATAATTTAATAGATTTATTATTTTATACTTATTATCTTTTTTTTAAGAATAAAACCTATCTAGATATTATAATAAAAAATATCTATTTATTTAGATAATAATATTTAACTTTTTAATAATTAGACTATTATCTATTATAATACTAACTATATAATTATATAAATACTATAAATAGAAATTATTAAATTATAATAATTTAAGAATATTAGAGAACTTAATTAAAAAATCTTAAATAATAAAAAAATAATATTTAGTATATAGAAAATATTATAGCTAGCTATATTATAATATAGAATTATCTATATTTAATATTTTAATAATAATATTATCTTTATTTATAAAGTATTAGTAATTATTAAACTTAATACTACTCTAAAAAATAGAAATAAACTCTATAAAAATATAATTCTTTATTATATAGATTAATTATTCTATTACTAGTAATTTATAGTATAAATATAATAAAAACTAGAACTTATTATATTATCTTTTAAATAATAATAGTTATATATTAAAGCTATTTATTATAGAGTTTCTAGAAAAGATTAAAAATAAATCTATATTCTTTAATATAAAAATTACTTTTAGTATTAAATTTAATTTAAACTTTTTTAATTTCTTTTATAATAAAGTCTTTACTAGTAGATATTCTTAAATTTAAAATAATACCAGCTCTTTATTAGTAGATTTAATAATTAATAATTTAACTCTTTTTAATATATAATTTATTAAATAGTTTTCTTTAAATTAATAAAAATCTAAATTAGATATTAAAGATAAAAGCTTATTAATTATTTTAAATTATTATAGTTTATTAATAAACTTTATATATATCTTACTAACTTCTTAGAGCTTAGCTATAGTCTACTTTTATTTATAAATTATATTCTTTTAAGCATTAACTCTATTTATAATATATATATATTTTATATACTATTATTACTAATAAAATTCAGTTAATTACTTATTATAAATTATTTATTATAATTTTATATTAATATTATTTTTAAATAGTATTTTTTCTATTAATAAGATTTCTAGAGCCTATTAAAATTCTATTACTATCTTACTATTTATTAGGAAATTTATTTTAATCTATTATTTTATATTACTAATACTTTTTTTAATATTAAAGTTTATAGCCTTCTTTAGAATTTTATTAAAAATAATACTTATTATAATAAGTAATAGCTTATCATAATATTTATTAATAAAAAAATTCTAGTAATAAAAGATAGATAGAAAAAGAATATAAAAAAATAATTTATAATTAAAAAAAAAAGAAAAAGGAAAGATAATTAAGATTAAAAAGTTATTAAATAGAGTAAAAATAAGATATAGAAAAAATATAAAGTAAAAATAATAAAAAAGAAAGGATTAATTATTAAAAAAAATTTTATTTATTATATTTTCTATTTTAAATATAATAATAAGGATTATAAATTAAAGCTAGTTATATAATATTAAAATATAATAATAAATTATTTATATCTAATTAGTAAGGCTCTAAAGAAATCTCTAAACTATTAAATTATTTATAATTATCTAATAATTTCTAATAATTATCTAGATTATTTTTTTTAATCTAGTAATTATTCTAGAGATTATATTCTTTCTATTAAATATAAAATTCTATAATCCTCTTCTTATTCTTTCTAATATATTATATATAATAATTAATAATCTTTTCTATTTTATATTTTATAATATTATTTTTATCTATTATAACTTCTTTTAGTTATTTAAATCTATAAAAATCCTTAGGGCAAGGCTTAAGATAAATAATAAAAAAAATATAATATTTTTTAAATATCTTAGATATATTAATCTTATAAATTAATCTATTAATCTTATATATTATTTTATAGAGGCCTATATACTATTAATAAAATTTTAAACTAAGCTTTAACTATTTATTTATAAATATTATATAGCCTCTATTTAATTATAATAAAACTATATTATTCTTTCTAAAGGTAATTTATTTATATTTCTTATTAAAAGCACACTTAGTATTTATTATAATAAACTTAATATATTCTTTAGTATTAAATCTATACTAAAAATCTTAAACTTATTATATATTTAGATTAAGTAGAGTAGTTTAATTTTATAACTTAAAATTATATATTAGCTTATAAGAGAACTTTTTAGTAAATATTAATATAATACTATTTAATAAGATTTAAATATATAATAATATTTTAGACTAGTCTTCTAGAGTTTCTATAGCTATAATAAAGTACCTAAATATAATCTTAAAAATTTAATTTATATTTTTAGACTATCTATTTATTTATAAGTAATAAGCTATAAAGAATTATAACTTAGTATTAGTTATTATAAAGAATCTAATCTATATCTTACTTAGAAATCTTAGATTATAATTAAAAATAATTATTATAAAGAAATCCTAGTTACTAATAGTAAATTAGAATATAAACTTATAACCTTAGATCTAGACTATAAATATTAACTTTTTTATAATAAAGATTTACTGTTTAGTGAATTTATAAGTTATAGTAAGAATATAATCTAATTTATTATAAATCTTTAGAAGACACTTAATAAAATTAATAATAATTATATAGAATAGAATATCTAGAGTTATAATAGATTAATTCTAACTAAAAAAATAATATCTTTTGGTCTTTATCTTTAAATATTTATTATATATTATAATATATTTCTATGTCTATCTTATAATAGAGGGAATAAATAATCTATTAAGTCTATTAATAAGATATTTATATTCACTATAACTAGCTTTATTATAAGCTATATAAAATACATTTTCTATTATATAATATAGAATATAGAGTTATCTTTTATCTATATACTTATTAATTATATATAAATATCCCTAAGTATTAAGCTTATATAATAAATATAATTTATTATTACTAATAACTTTTATATCCTTTTAAATCTACTAAATAACCTTACTCTATTTATAGTCTATAAAATAATCTTTAATTTAATAATCTTTAAAATCATAATCTATCTTAAATAGGAAAATTAAGTAGACTAGTTTTTTTATAATTATTAATATTTTAAAGAGTTCTAATATATCTTTATTAAAAATATTAATAATATTATAATCTAGAATTTTATTAATCTTATTAAAATTCAGAGCCTATAATTCTATAATTATAGATAGAAGTCTTAATAATATATCTATAATAATATTCTCTTTACTAGGCTTATGAATAAATTTAATATTAAAATATTAAATAAAAAGAGCTATATAAGCTAGTTAAAGATTTATTTATATAATAAATATAATCTATAAAAATATAAGTTCTATAAATATAATAATAAAGATATAATTTATATAAATAATAATTAGCTCCTTAATTATTTTAATTATATAATATAGTTTATAGAAAGTCTATATTAAATAAATAATCTTTAGTTCTATAAATTAATAACAAATTTTAAACTAATTTAGAGTATAATTTAGAAAGATAACTAGTATAATAAGCTAATAATTCTTTAAATCCTTAATAAGAGTATTTATAATTATTTAATATAGATAGTTATTAGTTTTATTTTTTAAATAATATTTAATAACTTCAAATCTCTTCTTTAATATATTAAGATTAATAAAGAAAGTCTATTCTAAATAATAATAATATAGAAATTAGATATTATAAAAATATTATTAGATTATCTTAAAAGCCTCTTACTATTACTCTATAGATTCTAAGATTATTATCTTTTATATATAATTTTAGCATGCCTAATCTTCCTTAGATATTACTTTTAGAAATTATATCTTAAGCTATTGAAGAAGCTTAATATATTATATAAATCTTATAATCTAAGATTTAAACCAGTTAACTAGATTAATTTATATTTCTAATTATTTAAAGTTATATAGAAATAAGATAGATATTATTATAAAGATCTACTTCTAAGAAATAATTAGACTAAAGCTATTAATATATTAATTTAATAAAATAAGACTAAGAAATCTAATAAATACTTTCTTAAAATTCAGAGCAATATTTATAATATTAATAATAGTAAATAATAATACTAAATATTCTAGATAGACTTTATTATTTAGAGCAATTAATATAATATTATTAATATAGATATAATATTAGTTATAAAACTTTTAAAGTATCTAATCTATAATATACTAAATATATATTAAGCTATTAATAAATTTTATAAGTACTACTATATATTATTTTTAATTATAATAAGAAACTATATAGAAGAATCTTCTATTATTTAAATATATTCTTTATTAAAAGAAAAATATTATAGTATTAAATATTAATAAAACTTTTACTTTTTAAATTATTATAATAATATTCTTTTATAAAAATATTAAATATATATTCTTTTTAATTATTATATTAAATTAGTATAAGTTAGTTATAATATATTCTTTTAGCTTTAATAATTTTTTATTATTCTTTTCTATCATCTTCTAAATTATAAAAATTAGATAATCTAAAAGGTAATACTTTTTAGGCTATTATATATAATCTATATAATAATATTTCTTATATTTTTAATTAATAAATTTATAGTCTTTTAGGCTTATCTAGTATATTTTTTTTTATTTATAAAAATAAGATTCCTAATCTTTCTTTATATAAATCTATATCTATATATATTTTAAAATATCTATAAAGTCTTTATCTCTCTAGATATTAAATTTCTTTAACACCTTTATTAGCTTTTTATAGGTCTCATGATTAAAGCTATAAATAGTAATATTATTATTTATTACTATCTTATAATCTTCTAGAAATTTAGATTTAGTAAATTAAAATAAGGGCTTAGTATTTCAATTTTTAAAAGTCTTTATCTATTCTATATATTCTAATAAAATATTTTCTAGGGCCTTATCTATAAAATATATATATATTTTTTTATACTCTAATAATATATTAAGTTTTAAATATCATAAAATAGTCTATTTCTTAGCTATAGTATTTACTACTTAAATCTATAAAAAGAATAAGTCTATAATATATAAAAATATAGTAATTCTTTTATATATAAGTTTAAAAAGAAAGTTATAATTCTTTAATAATTTATTCTTAATATAAATAAAAATATATATTATAATCTATAAAGAAATAACCACTTTCTTTAAAATAAATATTAGAGTGAATAATATTTAGAAGCCTTTAGATATTACTTTAACTAGTATTTTTATATCTTAATATATATTAATAATAGTATAGAAATATTTTAATACTAGTAATAGATTAATTTAATTATTAATTAAGATATCTATATTAATTAGTAATCCTATATCTAAGTCCTCTATAACTCTTATCTTAAGATAAATTTTAATAGTTATTAATTAACTATCTTTACTATTAGATAGGTATAATATAATATAAATAATTTTAATAGATTTAGTCTTCTTTAATTTTTTTAAATTAATATTCTTAATACTATATATTTTTAATTAAGATATATACACTTAAAAAAATTTCTAACTAATTATAGTAAGAGTATATTCTAAATTTATATAAATCTTATTAATCTTCTTAGAATTATAGAAGAATCCTTATATTATAATATAATACTAGCCATAGAAAAAGTTTCTTAAAGATATATTCTTAATCTTAATTAATATTTTAATAGTAGAATTATTAAATATAAAATTATTTATAATTTCTAGTTCTTCTATTTCTTAAATCTTAGTATAATATTTTTTTATATAGTTATTACTAATATTTAATAAGTCTTTCTTTATATTCTCTAAGTCCTTATTATTAAGTATTTTTATTACTAATCTATCTTTCTTAGATTCCTCCTTTATTTTCTTTTTTATATTATTATAATATATCTTAATTTTCCTATCTTTTTTCTCTTTATCAGAATTTTAAAAGAATTTATTTTTTCTATTTTAATACTTATTATAGCTTTAAGACTTATAGAAATCTTTTTTATTATTATAATTATATTAAGATTTTAAATTATTCTTATTATAGCAATTATAGTTATTATTATATCTATAATTTAGTTTATTATAACTAGAGAATTAATAATTATTAAAATATAAATAGAATTTATTATAGTATAAATCTTAGAACTAATAATAATCTAATCTAGAATATCTATTTCTTTTAGTTTATTATTACTAATCTTTCTCTTACTTTTTTAAATAATATTCCTCTACTTCTTACTATATAATATATTAATCATAGAGAGTTAATATCTAATCTATTAAAAAAATACTAGATCTAAGCTATCTAATATCTTATTTATATTCTAAGAAAAAATAATTCTATACTATAAATATTTATAATTACTTTTCTTAGATAATTCTAATAGCTACTACTATATATATTATATTCTATATAAAGATTATAAATATTTCTTTTTTATAGATCTATTTTATAATATATTTTATTTTATTAAGCTGCTTTATTATTTAAGCTAGATTTTTAATAAAGTATTTAATAAGAGCTAGAATCTATCCTTTTTTAAATAATATTTTATAAAGAATACTCTTCTTAAAATTAATTAACTCTATTATATACTAGATTTAAATAGAGCTATATAATAAAGCTTATAGTTTAATATAGATAAGCACTTTATTATAAAAAGATATATATAAATAAATAGTATTATAAAATATATAAATATCTTAATAATATATCTTATTATTCTTAGTAATAACTAGATTTTTTTCTTCTATTTTATTATCTTCTATTTCTAAATAAAACTAGCCTAGCTTAGCTTAATCCTAGAATAAAAAGTAGGATTTATTATTTCTATATAATTTAGAGCTAGAACCTATAACCTTTAAATCATTCTTAGAATCACTATTATTTATATCAATAATATTATTTTAATTTAATATAAAGTCTAGTCTATAACATCTAAATAATCCTAGCTAGAATAGTCTTAGCTAAGATAATCTAGACTAGAATAATCTAGGCTAAATAAAAAATATAATAAAATTTATCTATATAATATTAATTAGAGATTTAGAAGTGATTTCTATTTAAAATCTTATTATCTTCTTATTCTATTTTTAAATTATATATTATATCTATATTAGTATCTCTATAATAATATAATTTAAATCTTTTTTAGATTTTTTTTTATCTATGCCTAGTATACTATTAGAATATAATAAAAAATCTATATCTAATAGAGATTTAGAAATACTAAGATTAGAGATTAATTCTTTTATTATTATTATATAGCCTTCTATATCAGATAGGAATAAAGATATTTTATAAAAGATTAGAATAGCTTAATAAGATAGTAAAAAAAATTTTAAATTATTAAATCCTTATTATTAATAAATTAGAATAGATAGAGCTATAATATATATCTTTAGAATAGATTTATATAAAGTTATAGACTTAAATAATATTTTTATTAATATTAATAAGTTAATAAGAGATACTACTTTTTTATAATATTTTATTAGTAGTGACTATAAAGCAGTATTTATTATTTAAAAAATTAGAATAATAACTTCTTTTAAAATAAAAATTTCTAAGATATTAGTCTTATTAAATATAACTACTTTTTTCTAGTCTATAAATTAAGTAGACTTTATATAATTTATTAATATTTTTTACTTATTTATCTAGACTTAAAAGCTTAGATAGTCTATAATAAGTTTAAAAAAATAAATAAAATCTTTAATTTTTTTAACTAGATTACTATCTTTATTAAGATTCTACTTACTTAAGTATAAGAAAATTCTATATCTAGAAAATCTAAAACAACCTAGAATTCTTAGAAGCTTAGTAATAGAGATTAATTCTAAACTATAGAACTAATTAAATATTAGATAAAAAAAAAATATATAATTAAATAAATTAATAATATAAAGATTAAATTTCTAGGTATTTTTATTTAATAAATTAATATAGAATATCTCTAGTTAATATATAAACTTAATATAATATTAAAAAAGTATTAAAAGATTAATAAAAAATACTTTTTAATTTATTAAAGATTTATATAAGATATAATAATTAATTTTAGAGATAATTAAGAGAGTATTTTATATAAAAGATTAATAATAAGTAATAAAAAGAAATTTTTAGATATAAAATATATAAATATAAATAAACAAAGATTTCTTTTTAATATAGATATAATAACTTTTACTATACTATCTCAGACACTATACCATATATTAATAATAACTTTTATTATAATTAATTAATAATTATTATTATTATTATAATATATCTTATAGCTTAAAAAATTATAAAGAAGAACTAGATTAATATACTAATAATAATTCTATTCTTCTAATTAGCTAAAAGGCTAGAGATTTAGTATATTAAAAAATCTTTAGAGAATTCTAAAGTAAAAATAAGCTAATAAAAGTCTATTATAATAATTAATAGAGAAGATTCTCTTAATATAAAGTTAGATTTTAGTCTAATATCCTTAGATCTTTAATATAAGTGATTCTACTATATCTTAATTAGATATACTACTATTTTATAAGACTGTAGCCTATAAATATATATAATATATATAAACTAAGTAATGATGATGATATTGCTAAGATAGCTTTATTTAGAGCACTAACTAACTACCTACAAGTCACGTGCTCACCCATGTGACTTGGGCAGGCTAACTAACTAAGCTAACTAATGATATGGTGACTCGGTAAAGGGTCACAGAAGTAATAGAAATAATAAAAGCTATATTATAAATTACTTTTTTATTATTATTATAAGTAGAATCTATATTCTTATTTAATTTAATATTACTAGTAATCTTATAAAGATTATAATTATTTATTAATAAAACTAATAAAAGTAAGAATTAATTATAATTATTATTTAATAAGTTATAAAGCTTTAGATTAGTTCCTTTAATCTATTTAATATCTTAAGTAAGCTTAACTTCTTTAATCTTTAATATCTAAATAATAAATTACTTACTAAGACTTATATATCTAAAAAAATAATAAAAAATAGAATATATATTAATTTTTAATACTTCTTTACTAGAGTAGATCTTAGATAAAATTATATACTAATCTTTAGAACTAAGAATTACTAATTTTAAAGTATTAGATCTTCTATTATAATATATTTTAAACAGTATCTTAGACTTATTATAAATAAAAAATATATTTTTTATAAAAATAATTTCTTTTATAATTTCTATTTATATAAATTTTGGGATAATCTTATTACTAAAAATAATATATATTTTAATTAAAATAGTGTAATTAATATATTCTAAAATAACATTTTAACTATAAGTATATACAATAAAATATTCCTAAATAATACTATTTTTATAAGCTTAATAAGAGATCTTATTATTTAAAAATTCTTTTTTTTAATCTAAGTGGAATCAGCTAATAAGAAAGTCTATATACTTTTTCTTTTTAATATAATATTTTATATAAAAAAAAGCTTTATTTTTAATCTTTAAAAAGTAAACTATTATCCATCTATTATATTAGTTAATAAAAAATATCTAATAGCAAGCATCTTCTTTATATAAATTAGATATATTAGTATAATTACTATTAAAATTAAAAAAAATATAATTATTATATTTTATAATTAATATCATCTATATATAACTTTATATTATTATAGTATTAGCTTTAAAATATAAGATATAAATATACTTTAGAATATTAAGTCCTTTAATATCTATCTTATTAACTATTTTTAAAGTATATATAATATTTAGAATTAATAAGTAATAAAAATAGTAGTATTATATAATTATATTTATTCTTATTTTATTTATTTTATTTACTAGATCTCTTACTAAAGCTAAATTATATTTATAATAAAATATAAGTTTAAATAAATAAAAAATAATAATTATAAGAGTAGTATTCAATAGATTAATAGCTATATTTATAAGTAAATTATAAATTATAAATATTAAATTTATTATAAATAAAGAATTCAATATATTATTATAAATATATAAAAAATATTTATTTTTTATAATATTATTATATCTAATAATTTTGCTAGATATAGTTTCTATAATAATTATATTATTAGAAAAAAAATTAATACTATAATCTCTCTAATTAAAATAAATTATTCCTAATAGATTAATAGCTATTTCTAGAATATAGAAGTAGTTAGTAAGCTATTCTTTATATATATAACTATTTAGATATAGTAAGTATAAAATAATATTATTTTAAAGCTCTAAATAAATAATTTAATTTATAATTATATAAATTATATATTTATAAAACTTACTTAAATCTTTAATATAATAATCTAAAAATTAGATAAAGAAATCTATTATATTAGAATTAAAGATCTAGCTATTCTTACCTAAATAATTATAATAAATAATATTAATAATAATCTTATTTTTAAGAATAGCTTTTATAGCTATAATTAAGAATATTTAAATAAACTAATTTAAATAAAAAAATAATATTTTATTTATAAAAAATTTAACTTTATTAGTTTCTATAATTTTATAATATAAAAGAATTAAATCTATCTCTTTATTAAAGATATCTTTATAAAAGGTATATTTATAATTAAAGTATAAGCTTATATATAAATTAATTAAAAATAATTCTTTTTTCTTTAGAGAAGTAAAATCTAAGATTATTAAATTAATTTTATTAATTTTTATAAAAAAAATATTTTTCTTAATATCTTAGTTATTATTATTTATATTTTTTTTAGATTTAAATCTTTTTAAGCTATTAGTAGACTCTTATTATTATTTTTTTTATTATTTATTATTCTTTTTTTTAAAATAGTCTTTTTTTTTATAATTATATTTATAATAATAGCTATAATTTTTATTATATTTATTTAATAAATTCTTTTTATTTTTTTTATTATTCTTATTATTTTTATTTTTATTAGAATAAGCACTTTTTATCTTTACTTAATTTACTTTAGATTTATAAAATTTAATATATATTTTTTTCTATAAAAAGATTAAAGTAACTAAGTCTATAGTAGTAGTAGCTTTATTAAAATAGTTATTAAAAAAAGAAATAAGAAAAATATTTTAAAATTTACCTAGATTATTAAGTAAGAATTAAACTTTAATAAATTTAGATAATTTTTTTTTTTATAATAAATTTAAGATAAATTTCTCTAGAGCTTTAGATATTTTAGTATAGTAATTATTAAAATTTTTATAATTATTATATTAAGTATAAATAATTAGCTATAAATCTTTAAAAGATTATATATTATAAATAATATTATAGGTTTTATTTAGGAATTTGCTTAATTTATAAGAATTCTTTAAATTTTAAGTAATAATCTTATATTAAATTAACTATAATAAGACACTAAGAATAATACTAGTTATAATATTATTATTTTTATCCTATTTTTCCTACTTTTTTTATATTAAATTTAACTTTTTTAATTTCTTTTAAGTGTATAAATAAGCCTTATTTTTTCTAGAAACTAAATTATCTAGTATAATAGAACGTTTACAATCTTTTATAATAATATAATAGAGGCGCTTTATTTTAAGCTCTATAATAAGTCTTTTAGACTAAATAAGCTAGTTTTTCGATCTAATTAATAGTAGCAATCTATTTAATATTATTTCTAAGGGAGCTATAGTTTTAGAGATAGTTAAATAGCTTTAAAAATATAAATAGAGAAATAGTAAGATATAATTATTAATAAATAATAAATTAATATTAATTTAATATCTAGAGAATAATTTTCTAGATTTATAATCTATTAATGTATAAAGATTTATAAGAAGGGAAAGAATATTATTTAATTATATAATCTAACTAATAATTATATTAATAGTAGAAATCTCTTCCTATTTATATCTATTATTTATATACTAATATTTCTATTCTAAATATTAATTTCTTATAACTTTAATATAAAGTAATTTAGTCAAAGAGCTGTATTTGTAACGCGGAGAGCGTCACGTGACTAGGANNAGCATTTGGTGACTATATAATCCGCAACCGCCGTGAATGGCCAAGGCCATTCACTTCTCGTTACCTTTTGGCGTAGCGGTTGGCACCTCACAGGCTTACAGTATTAAATATTAAACCTGTCTTTGTGTATAGCAATCTGATATAAAGGCGGAAACGTATGGCAGAAACACACAAAGATTATTTATGCCAACACATAAGGTCCAGCTTGTAGGTGTGGGAGTGAAACTCTACTCACTCATACAACATTTGTTTGCTTTTGATATATTGAGCCACCAGCGCCTCGGCATCCATATTACCCCGGACTTTGATCTAATACATGGCACTACATGTATACATGAGCATCAGTCACACTCTGATGAGTCGTTCTCCAGCCAGATGAAAGATCTTCGATATATACAACCCTTTATCTCAATATTATTTCCAATTATTGGGGTTTGCAAGTGTATGGAACAATTTATTGTTCTTCTTATCGATAAGATAAGATGTCTTGGCAGGGACTAAACGCGTCGCCGCGCCTTCTTTTGATCATTCATTACATTTACATCGAGCATCATTCTACATCTTTGATCACTCAAATCGCACAGACAACAGAAAACAGACACCATGCCTTCAATCCCACTCCATCCACCCAGCAAATCCACCCTCGACCCAAGCACACACAACAGCCCCCTCCCCGCACTCCTCCAGACACCCTCCGGGCTCGCCATCCTCGAACTCCAAGGCACAATCAACTTCCCTACAATAACGCCCGACGACGACAATGACACCGACATGAACACCGACAAAGACTCCAGCGAAGCAGAAACCAAAACCAAAGTTACCGAAACCGAACTCGGCAAAATCATGTTCCCGGATTACTCGGAGTTTATGGATCCGGATAGCACAAAGTGGATGAAGCGCATTTACCTGTATGCCGGAAAGTACCAGCGGATGACGGGGGAAGTGAAGAAGTTGGCGAAACCGCTCGCTGTTGTGCGGCGACGAGAACGAGATATGAGCAAGAGCGGGAACGGGGTAGGGGAAGAAGGAGGGGATGAGCTTGAGATTGTGGAGGTTATCAAGTATAAGATTATATTTGCGACTAGACCGGAACCTGTGGGATTGGAATGAGCTACATGATACGTTTTGGATTTGACAATATAACTATGAGCAATGTGCTCGCCGCCCCCTTCGAGGAGAATCAACACCACTACCCAAGCGCTATACAAAAAGCAACGACGACTCCTTCAAGCAGCATTCTCAAAAATAAGCGTCAAAAAATCTCCCTCATTCCTTCCTTTGAGGAAGGTCTTCAAGGCCTGATGCGCCGGACACTCTTTATCATAAAACTTCACATCCTCCATCGTCGCAAACGTCGTCTTGACGCCGAAATTGTATCCGTGACTGCGCGGGTCCGGAATCGCGGGTCCAAAGGAGACGTTGGTTATATACGGTTTGCCGTCCTGGTCCGAATTAATCGAGGCTTGAAAGACGTGGGAGTGAAAGGATAGGGTAGGAGAAATACCTTGACGGCAGTCTTGACGAGTTGCTTGTACTCTTCTACTAGTTGTGCGCGAAGCTCCTCCTTGTGGATGTTGAAGAGAGTGATACGCTCGACGGTGCCCATTTTGGATGTTGGGGCGGTGCTGGCGACTATTGTTGGCTCTGTTCGCGAATACGATATTTGTGCGAGCAATTGAGCGAGACTGATTCTGTATATTAGAACGAAGGAGTGATCGTAGCAAGGAGAAATATGTATGAGTCAGTATGACTGTTCGCTCTGCAGAAAATACACGTTTATAATCAAGCAACCCCTCATCGGATTGCGCAAGACAGCCGCCGCGGATAACCGGCACGTTCCTCCATGACTGGCTGGGACGTTCACTTTGTACGATATTTTCAGTACATGGATGCGCAGAGATTCCATTTACAATAGCCCAGATTGAGTCGTTATTCATATTCTGCTGATATAGGTGATAATCTCATGTTTTGATAATGACATGACTGACATATAGCACCTCCTCTGGCTGCGTTTTCTGGTACAATCCATCAATATACATACAGAGAAAAACAAATCGACTAGACCTAGACCTGGATAGTCATACAGATTGGTATAAAACAGGATAACAAAGAATTGATTGAGCACTCGACTGGTACCCAGCACGACTTTCACTCGACCAAAGGAATAAAAAATGTACAGAGAAGAGGAGGCAATCGCAACAAGAATGCTAATTCAGATCATCCGTCCAAAGCCCTCCGGAGATCTGCCCATTTCTGTCTGAGTCCCTCGTGGTTTTCTGAAAGCTGTAGCATAACTCTCGTTAGCAGCTATTCATGTTTCAATCATTATTGAGAAAAGTGTCTTACCTCGGCCCATTTCATCTTGGTTTCCACCAAATCTTTCTCCATCTCTGCCATTTGTTCTTCCATATTCCGGTTCTCGTTCTGCACTTCCATGTTCCGTTTCATGATACGCTCCATCTCAGTTCTGAGTTTTTCCTCAACCTCGGCGGGCTGCTTGTCGACAACAATCTTCAACTCCTGTACCTGAACCTGAAGACTTTCGTTTGTGTCCGACAATTCTTCATTTTCTACCTTCATTCGTACCAGCTCAGATGCTAATTGAACGTGTTCCTGATCTGATTTTTCAGTGTGTTCTTCCAACAACCGTATTCGTGCAGCTTGCGATGCGACTGTATGTTTGAGTCCTTCAAGCTCCTGTTCCCTTTCCTTCTCGGTTCGGACCTTTTCTTCCCACTCTGTCGTGTACGACTGAATCATTTCGGCCGTCAGCGGGATGGCACACGCGTCTTGCACCATGAGATCAGCTCGGTAAATTTCCTTGTCGCTTCCACCAGAGCTACCGAAGAATCCAGACTCAAGAATCGAGCTAGCGGACGGTTGCTGATCGATGTATACATCAAAAAGTTTCTCCTTCAAGAATTGAGACAGGCTGGACATGTCTTTCATGCCGAGAAGTGTCTCAGCGTTGCGTTGCATGATAGCGACGCCGAAGCGCAGAATAGTACTCTCCAGGCCTTCTTCAAAGATAAGATCGTAGATGCGGAGCACTAGCTGCAAGGGGAATCGATATGCGAAAAGAGTCAAAAACCACTGCGTGGCGTATAGCTGTGGGCTGACTCCGCGTCGACGAAGGTGACAATAAAGTGCAGGTTCAAGGTCCTCTAGTAGCCGCTCAAACTGGAATAGATGCAAATGCAGACCAGGCATATCCTGGATAAACATATCTCGTAGACCGTATTTATTCATTAGTTTCACAAGAAGCGTAAAGGCCTCTCCTTCATCCATCTGCACGAGAATCAGTACCCCCGAGCAAAATATGCGCACAACAAACTACTTACGTTGAATAAAAGCGGCATAGCAATGAAGTTGATACCTTGAGCATAGCCTACCGCCTCGTCATATAAAGCATAGGCCTTGCATAGTCCAAAAAGAGCTTCCTGGCTCCCCTGTGAGACAAAATATTTCGAATAGCTGGTCCGAGAGCCCAGGTCTCTTCGTATTACCTTTTCTAGCTTGCGAACCGCCTCGGTATCCTCTTTGAGCTTCTTCTTGCGAGCCGTCTCTGCAGCTATTGGGTCGACTTCTTTTTCGTGAGGAACAGGTGAAGAGGTAGTTTGACTTGACGGTGACGGAGAGCCTGAATTATCCGAACGAATGGAGGAGCGCGAAGAAGCCAACGACTCCTTCTCAGAGGCAGCACCGCTAATCCCTTGTCCACCGAGACTCATATGACGTTCTTTGTCTGTTCCTCGTGCCACGAGTTCCTTGTATACTTCTTCAAGCTCTGGATTGCGGCTATCGGCCAACACTTGCCAGATCACGCCTCTGATTGTTTGAGGAATACCGCGTTTGATAGCGGCATTGAGTTCCTCGGAATTGGCACCTGACAGTGCTTCCGGTCCATTGTTGACAATTCCTTCCCACAACTCCCAGTCAACTGGCGCCGCTGCGTCGGTAGCAGATGTCGAAATTCCCGACACTGTCCCTGGTGGAAGATTGGGATTGACAGGTGGAAACGGTCCGCCGGTACCAGCAATCACTGGTGAAGGAGCTGGCAGTGCTTGTTCCTCTGCGGGGCTGGCAAGGCCTGCACTAATGGATACATTTCCCGAAGCAATGCTCACTTGATCGGCTTCGGGCCCCTCTTCTCGCATACGTAAAAGCTTGAATTGATCCTTGAGACTGTTTCGTGTCGGTCTCTTTGACCCAATGCTCATACTATCCCCTTCTTCCACCGTGTTGACTGTCGAAATCGATGCAGCGGTATTTCGGCGACTATTGCCCAAGTTAGTTAGGGAAGACTTGGAGTCACCGGAGAGGCTTGACCTGGAAAGCCACGAAAATGGACTTGTCAGCTTCCGACCAGGTAGCGCGGGAGGAGCGGGCGGCGGAGGAGCTGGAGCTGGAACAGCAACGGGGACAGGTTTCGAGGCAGTCGACCATGGTACCGACGGTAAACTAGACATTAACGTGGACGACATGCTCTGCTTCGTAGCAGTCGAATCGAGGGAGGCTGCTCCAGGGGAGTCAATAGTTGATTCAGCTACCGGGCTGCCCGAATCATTTAATCCATCATCATCTTTATTGCCCGCCAAATTAACGTCGTCCAGCGAAGTTGTTGATAGGCGATGAGCAGTTAAGAGTGGTGATTTTTGATATTTCTTGCGTCTAGGAGTGTCTTCGTTTTCTGAGTGAGGTGTAGGTGTCGGGCTGACGTTGACCGACTCGTCGTCGTCTTCGGGTTTGCCGTCCGTAGATGTGAAGGGGAAGCCTGGAGAATGCTCAGCACGAGGAGTCGTGACAGATCCATTCGACAGTCGCCGATCGGTCAAAGAGCGTGTGGATGTGCTTTGTGGCATTGGAGGAGCCGCATGCGTGTTTTCTTCGCTGGCATCTTCGAAGGAATCCTAAAAACGCATGGAACAATCAAGGTTAGAAAGATATAAACAGGACACCACCCCAACCCAACAGGATGACGAATGTGATCAACCTACCTCGCCGTATTCCTTCGGCTCCGGACTTGAAGTCATTTTGGGCCTACTATCGTCCGCGTGAGGGCTCCCCTTGCTTGAATGCTGCGTGAAGGGGAGGCCGTAGATGTGACAGTTTATAGGTCACGAACGGCCATCAGCTGAGGACAGGAGGTAGGTACTAGGCTAGGGGCTACCCGAGGTTGGTGTGATTCCACGGTATGAGCAATTGCCGGGTACGGTATGACTGGCAGCAGCTGAGTCAGAGAATTGCGTTGATAAATGACTGGACGTAGTATTATGCGATCGAATGAGTGTGTAGGCACAAGCGACGAAGAGAGGAGGAGGATCAATTGTGTTGGAGAGAGGATGCTCCGATGCAACGTTTCCCAGCATGAAAGTAAATAATCTATTGGCGGAGGGATCGTCCTGCTTTTCCGCTTCCGACATAGCTTATCTGGTCCCCCGTTCCCTCCGTCTGCTTTGAGATTTCATACTCCGTCTTACTATTCTTACTTTGTGGCAAGATGTGTGAATCTGAAACGATGATCTGGCCTGAGCGGAAACATGCATTCAGCCTCTCTGCCTCTATAGTCTACACGCTAGTTGAGCGGTTGGAATCGGAATCGCCTGCGCCAATAGTCTTCCGTGTCGACACTGGCGCAGCAGCTTACGCGGACAGACGAACTCACTGATTCCGGATATTCTATTTCTCGAGATACTCAACGAATAAATGGGAACCTTCGTTTCACCGTTCAAGTCTTAGATAACTGCAGTGTCCGTACATGATCGACTTAGCCAAGCCTCGTTCAGCCAGTCGCCCACAACCGCTAATCAAATAGCTTAACAGCCAACTAGCGGGCGACTAGCCAGGGGTCTGCCAGGTACCAAACGCTGGGCGCCAACGGCTGCTCCACCCGGAACGACGGGCTGAGGTTTAGGCTTGCCTAGGCTTGCCTAAGCTTGATCTCAACCTTGAATTGAATTGCAGCTGGGAAGACGAAGCTATTTCTTGTCATGGTGTATCACGTCACTTGTTTCTCGATATCTTTCCAGTGTCCCTTTCTCAGAGGATCCAGTTCATTCAAGGACTTTAGCCATCCCAACACCTCGGCTCGGTTCTCTTCAGACATGGTTCCTTCAATCTTCGCCGCGGTCAAATTGCAGTCAACCAAAGCCTGGTAGATCCACTTGCAATCCGTGTAGTCTTCCAGCATTTCGTTGATCAGTCCCTTCTCGTCCTGGACATATTTTAATCGCTCGGAGCTCGAAAGGCCTGGTGCTAGAGTGCGATCCGCTAACGATGGGTCGAACACACACATCAAATTCTGATGGTAGAACCAAAGTGATTGGTCGTACGGATCTATTAGAGCATTATGGGAAAGTCTCAGTTCTGCGTTTCAAGAGTTAGCACTGGCAATACATAGTCTCATAACAAGATCTATACCTTGTTCCAAAACTGCTCTTCGTTCTTCATCGCTTGCATCCTTCTCATTGAGAATCTTCTGGATTGCTTTCGTTCGGTAATGCCATGCCGAGAAATTTGACAAGTTGGTCTTGATCATCTTAGTTGTATAGTCTATTTGCGCCTGTGTCATGCTCGGCTCGCCGTCGTCGGCTAGATCTTCCAATGCCTCGATCACAAAAGTCCTATAACCCCAACCATGAAAATTGCGGCTATCTGCGTTCAACATCTTGCCCAAAAGAGCCAGTTCTCCTTCCCAGAAGTTTCGAGCAAGTTGCCTTGGCAGTAGTCTCTTGCCTTCGTTGAGTATCCAGAGCCGATAGTTCCAGATCCAATAACATTTTGGAAAGGACCGCAGCAGCGGAAAGAGAAATTCTAGATCGGATTTGATGATGAGGATAATCTGGTCAGCTTCTGCTTGACCGGATGGTGAAGTAACTTGAGCGAATTCATGCTGTCGTATTAATCGTCGATAGTTCCATATCGTATAATATTCCGGGTTCTTCTTCAACAGCTCGGATACTTGTCCCAAAGTGCCATGTGTATAATCACGGGCGGCGATCTGGCAACCAGTCAAATCCTTGACATTCATACAGCACATAGCAAACTATGCCACAGACCTTCTCATGTACAGAGCTTTCCAATTCTCTATATGCCTGGACTTCTTTCCGATGCTGATCAGTGTCCACTTCTGTCTTGACGCTCGAGCGGGGAATGCCATGCTTGAAAATATGTTAGCAGGTTTTCTTGAAACCGAGGGGTATCAAAAAGATATACGCTCGCCATGCTGCCAGTGCCACTTTTGTTATCGCAAGAGACAGCAAGAATACTCAATTGTTGGCGATGTTGATGAGGTTGATGCCCACGCGGAAAGAGCCAGGCACCGAAGAAGCATCACCGGATGTCACGTGCACTCTGTCTCCTTCCTAAACTGGCAACTATGCAACGACCAAAAAATGCATCGACGTCCGACTGTCTTTCAAACAGCTACGAGCATCTCCAGGCATACTCAGTCGTCATCCATGGACTTTCTCTTGAGCTGCATTCATCACACAGGAGTGTCGTGCATCGTTCTTTCGACGAGGTCTACCACATGCATTTCTAATTGAGCTATACACTGCACGAGCAGCCTCTACAATACATTCTTTTCTCATTCGATCTTTTCGTCAGGAAGACGTCTCTTTACAGAAGCCAATACAATCGTTTCACGAGCCCCCATCGCTCAACTTTCTTTTTTTTCTTCCATACTTCTATTCTCACCACTGATGATCGTCTCACGAGCCACGCAACGCTGGACTCACCTATACAAGCCCTCTTCTAAGATACCTCGCCTTCAAGTTAAACAATAGAAGGGCAAGTTACCAGCATGCCCGATCTCCGCCATGTACACCGTCCGTCTCCCTCAAATCGACCCTCGGCAGACAAACCTGATGTTCCAAGAAGAGCCATTTCGAAAAAACTCCCATGTCCTCGCCAAAGACTTTACTTGGTCAAACATCCTTCGCGCCCAGGAGACCGTTATATCCCTCAACGTTCGTATTCGGGCAATATATCATCAAAGTTTCAAGTCCGAAAGCGGCCTGTGGAGCTAGCTGCTCATGAAAAACTACTTCGTCGACGAGAAGTAAGCGAGAATCCTTTCGGTCGTAGGCGTCAACGAGCAGCACCTGAAGTTCATCTCGATATTGAAGATGTTTTCCAGCCGCCACATATGTCACCACACCTATTGGATAGTGAGGTTAACCCTAGACAATTATCCACGTCTGGACAAAGGGTTACACCGCGACAGGTGAGTATTGGCGCTGTTTGGAACGTTGGAGGAGCCTCCATTGCAACAAGGGGTCCATGGCTAGGCATGGTCGAGGGTCGAAGGATTCACTTCGAAAGAAATGTCACCGCGCCCTTACATATCGCGCGCTATTGGACCGATCGAAACATTTCGTCGTCAGAGGAGGCAGAGATCAATAGATCAAGGTTGGCAGCAGCCTTTGATATAGATTTGACGCATCGGCAGCTGCTTATACCCAATTCAGCTACATCAGCAGAAAGACGTCTCTGTGCTTCCTCGCCGCATTTCGGAAAGGCCCTTCCCTTGGTATGGAAAGACTGCACATGGGAGAGAGCCGATATAGAACCTAGTGAGCCGTTTAGCAAAGGAAAGACGAAAGAAATCTATTGACAAGAAGCATTTTAGACACTCGGGGTGACCCGATCAAGAAGCAGTCATCAGTCTCAGGTGTGCCCTTTCGCACCTTGGTGACAAAGCCTCCCATAACGGATGAATTCTATCATTCAGTGCTTGCTTACTGTCATTCGACTGGGTTGCTCGCATATGCTGTGCTAGATGGTATCGTTCTGTGGTCAATAAGAACCTGCAAGAAGGTGGAGATGTTTCTACCTGGATACCCTTACGATCATGTCACAGCACTAGCCTTTTCGTCTTCGAGTGGTGCCAAAGGTATTTTAGCAGTAACAACTTGCAGCGGTCATGTGCACCTATGGGAAACCGTGGAACTCCGGAGAATGTTTTCCTGGCGATTAGATTGCAAGGCAACATGTGTGGCATTCAGACCAACGACAGCCTGGTCCCAGTCCGCGGTCATTCCAGGCGCCGAGGTCCCCGTGGAACAAATGGCTGTTGGTGACGAGCAAGGGACCATATGGTACTATTCTATAGAGCTATCATCTTTCGAGTCTCTTCCAAGATGGACCCTTTTGGCGAGAGTTGATGCACATATTGCACGCATATGCTCGATCACCTGGTCACCAGATAAGAGATATCTCGCCACTAGTGGTGATGACAACCAGTGTCTTCTGTTCGAACTGAAACACATCTTACAAAATCAACAGTCTTTGGACACGGCAATGAGGTCACATTCGGAAATCGGGAGTTTTCCTAGGTTACAGCTTTCACAAGGTCGGCTGAGTGCAATCATTTCACAGGTCGCACGAATGTTAGGCATCAATTCTCGCAACGTTCCTTGGTACTCTCATTCCAGATCTCAGCCATTGGAAGAACCTGTATCCCGTACATCTTCAATATCCGGACATGTTCGGTCGGTGAGCATGGATGCCGATGAAACTCCAGTGACCATGGCACTTCGACGCGTTCGTGATGGAGCACATGATACAACGAGTCAGCCTCGAACGCAGGGCATATCCAGATTCAACCCTTTTCGACGTGTCGCCTCCGCTTATTACTCTCCGAGATTGGAAAGACACGATCAAACAGCATTACATTTTTTCCACGGGAATCATGTACATCTGTTCAGACATGATTCGGCGATAAAGGCGGTTGCATTCGCGCCCTGGCAGCCAACGCTGCTGGCCACTGGAGGAGGTTTGTCGGACCGCACTGTTCATTTCTACCATGCACCGACAGGCAGCTGCTTGGCCAAGATATATGTGTGGTCTCAGGTAACAGGCTTGATTTGGAGCAAGACTCGACGTGAAATTGCAGTTGTCTTGGGGTTCGCCGGGGATGAGCACCTGCATAAATATCGCGTGGTGGTGTTTGCATGGCCCAGCTGCCAGCAGACAACAGCCATTCCTTGGAATTCATTGGTGGACGAGAATGCAATAGAATACACCGATATAGCAGATAGGGCTCTATCCGCCATAAGCATACCCCACTTTGGTGATCCAAATCTTGAAACTTCTGGTGGTGTTGATGCCGAAGCTGAAGACGAGTGCATCGCGATCGCGTCGTCTAGATACATCAGATTCTACCGCATATGGGCCAAACCACACAAAGTGTTTACCGGAACGGCCGGCATTATGCGAAGTGAGATTCTGGAAGCGCTTGACGGTATCGAGGACCCGCGAGATGAAGTCATTCGATAATGATAAGCTCGATGAGAGTGGTGTCGTGCTTCCAAGGTTGTCGTTTATTCTTAAAGAATCTTTTGTTCGCGTCACGGAGAACATCCCATTGGCTGTCATTCATTCGTCTTGTTCTGTGCGAACTCTTACCTATATAGCATACTTATCATATATATTTTTGACGCATCACAACATCGCGATAACCTTTCAAAGGTTATTCGTTCAACTTCAATGTTGTTCAAAACCAAAAATTTCTCGGCGGCCATGGAGGCTGCCAGCCTGCCAGGCTAGAGCCCAGTACCGGTAGATCGATCCACTACACTAGCTCCCGAACAGCCTAGGCCGTAGGCCCTAGTAGCCCTAAATCAGACATCAACATGCCTATCGAACTCAATTAAACATCTCAGCATTCATCAAAAACTAAACCCCTATGTATGAAGTGTATGTATGTATGTAGACAATGCCAATCAATCAATCAATCAATCTCACCTAGCCAATCAATGAATGAGATGTATAACAAACAAACACGGTAGGCTGATGGTAACATTCCAACAACGCAAGAAAATCTACCTAGTAAAGTACTTTTGAAACCCAAAACAACAATACATAACCAACCCAGCCAATCCAAAAAGACTGAGAAAACGGGGGGGGGGGGGGGGAGGAAGACCGCAAGAATGCTTAGCGCCGCGATTTATGATTCAATTTCGACTTCTTTGATGGTGGCGGTGCTGTTTTCGCTGGTGCTTCATCTGCAGACAACTCCTCGTCGTCTTCTGAGTCGGCGATGAAGTCACGCATGTCGCTTGCTGCGTCTGAGTCTTCTTCTTCGTCTTCTTCTTCGTCGTCATCATCATCATCAGCGTCGTCGTCGTCGTCGAGAGATTCCTCGGCCTCGATGTCGATCATGTCGCCGCCTTCTTCGTCCAAGTCTTCTTCGCTTCCTTCTTCTTCGTCGGAGTCGGAAGCGAGTCCGTCCACGTCGTCGGCCATCTCATCATCTTCATCGGCTTCGTCGTCGCCTCCATCGAGCGCAGATTTCGATTTGATGTGTGACAATGTCTTCTTGCGTTTACGACGGCGCTCGGCGTCGCTGTCGTCGTTACTGACGCCGGCGTAATGCGTGATGCGCTCCAAAGACGCGCCGCCGTCGTCCATGCCGTGTTTCCTGCTATCGGCCATTGACTGTCGGAGATTGATCTGAGCATCGAGCATGTCGAGTTTGCCCTTGAGTAAGAGCAAAGACGGGAGACTGCGAGAGCGTTGGTCCATGACTTTGTAGAGTGAGGTCATGCGCTTGAGGATCTCAGCGTTGCCGGCGATGGCGCCGCCGTGCGCGATACAGGTCCATTGTACCCAGACGAGTAGATGTCCGTATCGGCCTGGTCGGGATGCCATGCGTTCCGCGAGTCGTTGAATGAGGGCTCCTGCTAACGCGGAGTTTAAGCGTTGAACGGTGGTGCGGATGATGTTGACGTCTGAGGTACGGAAGCAAGATTCGAGCATTTCGGAGTCGTTGGTTTTGAGGGCTTGAGTAAGGACGGTTGACAGGGATACACCCGATGGGATCTGCGCGACCTTTTGGTTCGTGTTGTTGGATAAGCCAGGTACCAACGCGCCGGGGCCGGCGTTATCGTCCAACTCGGCCTCGACGTCGATTGCTGAACTCCTTTGGACGAGTTCGCCGAATGTGAGTTCTCCGCCTTCGTCGTCTTCATCTTCATCCTGTTCTCCAGAAGTATCTTGCATGTCCGTATCCTTATTGATCCCGTTGACACCGTTGACTTTCTTGAGTTGACGTTTCTGGGTAGTCTCGGCCTCTGCGTCAGAGTTATCTCCAGCCTCCGATATCGACACTGCATCATCTTCGACATGTGCATCATTCATCTCAACATCTTCAGAATAGAGACCCGACTCGACGATAGTGCTGTTTTCATTGACGTGCGATTTGCTGGCCTGTTGTCCCTCGAGCACAGCAGCAGACTTGAGCGCCGAAGCAGACTTACGAGCCGTGATTTGAGTAGCACCGGAAAAGACAAGATCTCCAGTGTCTTGATCCTGCCACCTCACACGCTCAAAAATCACGTTCACACCACCCTCGGCCCACGCAACGTATAGTTCTGGTCCCTGGAAGCCCACTTGAACGGCGTGAACGGCTTTTCCGGTATCCGGTCTCAAAATCTTCAGTATAGCGTCGGCTTTGCGAATCATTTGCTTTGCTCGGGCTTTTTGGCTGGTAGCTTTTGTACCGTTTTGTGCGATAGTCTGTGAGAAGGGTCGGCTGAATAGCTCGACTGTGCCGTCTTCGACCAGGGCGGCAAGAACTTGCTTCTCGATTGAGCCCTCTTCTTCTGTCCCCTGCGAAGATAATGAAAGGGAAGCGACTTCTTGCTCAGCGACCAGATTGTATGCAATTCCCTGAGTTTTCGGATCAAATACAGTAATATATCGCTCATTATCGGCCGCAATGAAATTGGCGTCTTTGACTGACTGCGTGGATGAAGGGATGAGAGTATGAATAGGACTGGTCAATGAAGGGAATGTGAGTGACTCGGCGTCAGAGTTTTCGATATCGAGAATGATAGGAGTCTGCGTAGCGCAAATCACCGGAGGGTTGGAAAGAAGAGGTCGCGAGAGCGCTGAGACTGTGGAGGTGGTTGGAATGTTTATAATTCTGAACAAAAGCCCATTAGCAATGTTCAAACAGAATTTGCTTTGTTTTTTCGTACCTGATACTTTGGCGGGTGTTGAGGTCCCATTGAACGAGCCTGTTATCGCCGCCAATACTCCATCCCTGAGATGTGGATTCTCCAGCGGTGAACTTGAAATCCTTGATACCTCCCTCGTGGACACCACTCAAAGTACAAACCACTTTATCCTCTGCAGGTGAGTACATGCGAATATCAGATGAGCTCGTGCCAAACGCAACAACAGCCTCACGGCCGAACTTGTCTTCAACGAAGCCATTGGCATCGGACTTCCTCTTCCTCTTCTTCTTCGAGCCTTGATCCCGCTGCCCACCCAAATATCCCCAGTCTAAAGAGGTAATCGACTCCTTGGGAGCTACACTATGTTCGCATTGCAATGCACCGGTGTGAATATCATGGATGCGGAGATGTTGCGAATCGAGACCCTGGATAACCGATGCAAAGAGGGCCAATTGGTACTCGGACGGCGAGAATGCAGCCCGTATGATGGACGATTTTTTGCCAGTGACCGTTGCTCCGGAGGCTGCGGGCTGTGCTGCGGAAGCAGTTTTTGAAGCTGGCGGGCGCGATGACTTCTTCCCCATCTTGTCTGTATTGTGTTCGGAGTGCCACTAATAGACTGTAACGCAACCGACGAAAATAACGGACCCGTCGAGAATAGAGAAGATATTGCTGGAATGAGCAATATCCGTGGTGCAATCAAGTCGTCGACACGGTCGTCGATACTAGCCAGTTCGAAGACGATATGAGAAGAAAAAAAGTTTCTAGGTTTGTAGAGCGGCTATTCCTAGTAGGGACTAGCGCGTATTTCATCCTATAGCTTTTTGCCTAAGGCATCAACAACTTGTTATCTTATCTCCTCGTACCCAGCAGCAAAATAGACTGCAGTTGGTTGGCAGTCGGAGCCCACGAGCGCTTCTCGTATGTTTGCTTGAGAAATGGCAGCTGATTTTCAAGCGCATGACAGGAGAACAGAATGGTAAAGTTCTCCAGACTCATTCTCCCTGGACCGATTCACAGCTTAGATGCTCCGGATAAGTAGGCCCCGAGATTCTCGTCTCTACGCGTCTTGTCACTTAGTTATCGAGGTCGATAGCTCTTAAGCTAGTAAATCATACGAGTAGTACTTGGCACCAATCCTAGAATGAGGATCTAGACAATCACGTGAAGATAATCTTGTTTCTTCAGTCGAAGAACTGCGTAATCATGTGATTCATTTGATCAAGACTGGAAGCGTTCTAGAAGCCCAGACGCGTGTTGACGACAGCCCTTGAACTGCATGACGATTGGACAGCTTGTGTTCTGAATTTCTACTCCGTAAGGATTCCTGGGAGCACAGGTGCGATCTTGGGCACGTGACTCTACTTGGCTAAGCCTACTATGTACTACATACTACATAGTATGTAGTATGGACCAGAAAGTTGAAACCCTCCATGGCGGAGTCAATTGGACGGCTCACCGAGGGGATCCACATGCACGACGAGAGACAAGCAGGTCGAAGCGTGATTCGTCAGGACAGCCGGGTTACGAGTCACACTAAGCCGGTTTGATCACCCGGCGAGCCGCGGATGAACAGTCAAGAGTATTACTATCTGCCGTCTGCATCAGAGTGACGGGCTAGGCTGTAATCTGCAAGGAGCCAGGGCTCAGGGTGCAAACCCTACTCCGTACAACGGTGACTTTTGCAATTTGTGACGAGAAACGCTGCAGGATTGTCGATGATTAGTAGCCTAGTTGTATGTTGGAATCAAATCGCACGAACATCAAATGAGAAAACGCGTAATTACTGTCAAAAATGAGTGCAATGACGAAAGTACGACATGATGCGACCGAAAAAAGCAGGTTCAGACATGATGAAAATTTTTTCGTGGCAGGATGTGCGATCAAAGAGGAACGAGAGAGAAAGCGCGACGGAGGAGAAAAAAAAAAAGGGGAGCCTTGGTGGCTGAGGCCCACCATAATTTGTGCAAATTTGATGGGCTGTCCCGGGAAGGTGTGTCTTTCTTGTCTTTCTTGTCTTTCTTGTCTGGGCGACTCTTCGCACTAAGTGAACCCAGGGATCCGCTTCTGGGTGCCGCTCAGCCAATCAGCGGCAAGTCGCAAAGCACTGATGCAGGCGTCGGCCAATCAGGAAGTGGCGATTGGCCTGAACGGGGATAGCCGGGTCTTCTGGTCGCAACGGGGCTAGCGGCATTCGACGGGCGAGCGCAATGCGGACTTTCATACTTAAGGATTCTGCCACCCCCTCCGTTTTTTTCAGTGTCCTTCGTCCTCGGAACTGCTGTTGTGCGTTTTGTGTGCGTGTGTACTCCGTACTGTGCCTCTCTAGTATTTATCCCTCTGTCTCCAGCCGCCCAGCCGCCCAGCCTAACCTAGGCAGCCCAACACGCCCTAGTTGCGCTGTTTGCTTACTTGTTTGTCTCTCCCCTTCCCCTTCCTCCCATCCACTCCCCATTTCACACACCTCAGGCATTAAAAAAAACACGAACATGCCCCCGACGCGTCTTGTGTGACGCGCTCTCTCCCTTGCTGCCCCATCCTCCCCCCAGCTTATTAGCCGCTTGCTTTCCGCTCGACTCAGAGTCTCTGACTCTGTTTCCGATCGTGTTTGTTTTCTTATTCTGCCTGACATCCACTTTGCTCTCTCGGCTGCTTTAGGCTTTTTATTATTCTGGAGAGCATACGTACTAACCATCTTCAGGCACGTGTCAATTTGGCGATTGTCCTGCAACCGCCTACGCGTTCGGGCAGCACCCCCAGCCACCCAATCACACCACTATCAGTATCCAGACATTCAAGTCACCTGACCCAGTTGTCCTTTAATACCCGCCCGGAGTCTTGGCCTGTCTCCGTCTTCGTACCTTCTTCTGTTGCCTTCTCTTGGCTACTTCTTTCCGCCCTTCTTGCCTCTCCCGCCCATTAGTCACCTGCTCGCCTCTCACGTGACTTATTTCTTTCTTGGCAATATAAATAAGGCATCACCGTCACCGTATCGCTTTCTTATCTGATCGCATACCTGCGCTTTCCCTGTTTCCTCAGAAGACCTTGTGCTTCTTCGAAAGCCTTTTTTTCATTTTGTCCATCGAGGGTACTGTGCGCAACGCTGTATCTCGCCCCATTCAATCATCTACGCCCACCTCTTTGTCTGTCTCTGTGCACTAGATTGACAGTACTCTTTCTTGCAGGCTGTTGAATCTAGCCTTTGATATCGCAGACACTTGCCACTTGTTCATTATTCTTGACTGCCATCTTTTGCGCGACAGTTCCATTGATTGCGCCGCTGTCTATTCTGGTCCGTGGGGACCTACATCTCAAACACTCATTATGGCTACTCCCCCGCCCGAGGGCACCACCGCTGTTCTGAAAGCAGACAAGCCGTTGCTGCCGCCGAAAGTGACTGACGTGCCCGCCGATTCTCCTATTAATAGGTACGGCAACCCCTGCATTTCCTTCGTACTGTTACCTCGTGTGTTTTGATTGAACACTTTCTTTGCCTTGAATTGAATGATAGCCCATGCTAACTTTGACACTCAAGATCACCTGATTCTCTCCCAAATGGCATCTCACTTTCTGAGAAAGTAGATTTCACTTCAGCTCCTGTCATGAGCTCACTAGAGGAAAAAAAAGAGTCGACTCCTGCTGTAAATGGACATTCGACTAGTCAGCCTCCTCTCACAAACGGAACCAGCCCACAGATCGAAACCTCGACTCCGCCTGCTGACGACTTGAACCAGTCGAACGGTTTGAAAGAGCCTGAAGATCTGAAAGAGAAGGAAGAAGAGACGACACCACTTCCTCCCGTGAAATCTGAAGAAGAATCGAAGTCAGTGCAGCCTGAGGAGAGCGCTGTACAGCCCTCAACGATGGAAGAACCTAAGGATCTTCCTTTGAGGGACACCATCGAGCCTCAGCAGTCCACCACTGAAACATCTGCTGTCGCCACTAGTCCTCCGGCTGAGTCGGCTCCGATCAAGGTGCCATCACCCACACTTCCACCGACGGACATCGAGATGGATGACGCGCCTTTGTCTCCCACCAAAGTCTCACGCGAACGAGACTTGGATATGGAAGAGGAGCCCGCTGCGAAGCGCGCCAGAGTGGACGAAGATGTACCCATGGCGGATAGCAGCTTTGAAAAGGCGGATGTTCCTGCCTCGGCAGAGACCGCACCATCTGCACCCACTCAAACTCCTTCTTCGGGAATCACTCCTGTACAGCATAAATTCTTGGCCAGGCAAATATCGAACCTCAAACGGTCTCATGACTCACGATTCTACCGAGAACCCGTGGATCCCATCAAACTTAATATTCCCAGCTACTTCACAATTATCACCGAGCCAATGGACCTGTCAACCATCGAGAGCAAGTTGAAGAACCACCAATACAACACTGTTGCAGAAATTGTTGCGGATGTCGATCTAATGACTGGAAACGCAGCTAAATTTAATGGTCCAGAACATCTCGTTGCGCAAGAAGGTCAGAAACTGAGGGCTCTTTTTGCGAAGCAACTGGAAAAGCTCCCGAAGCCCGATGAGGTCGAGGAAAAGAAGCCTAAGAAGATTGCACCTCCCAAGGAGCCAACTGCACGCCGTGAATCTCGAGTCATCGCACAACCTGCTCCTCCCAAGCAAACTAGCGCTTCTCCCACTTTCGCGCTGAACCCTGAAGGTCTCCCAACTATTCGCCGAGATTCTACCAACCCTGACGGACGTCCAAAGCGTGCTATTCACGCACCGAAACGTGACCTGCTATATTCTGCGAAGCCGAAGAAGAAGAAGTTCCAGTGGGAACTGAAGTTCTGTCAAGAGATCTTGGATGAACTGCATAAACCCAAGTACTGGGCCATTGCTAGCCCCTTTTACTTTCCTGTTGACCCCGTTGCATTGAATATTCCGACCTATCACAGCGTCATCAAGAAGCCCATGGACATGTCTACTGTTCAAGCCAAATTGAAAGCTGGCCAGTATGAGAATGCCAAAGAATTCGAGGCGGATATGCGCTTGATGCTCAAGAACTGTTTCAAGTTTAATATCCCTGGAGATCCCACTTACGTGGCCGGACAGAAATGCGAGGAAGTGTTCAACAACAAGTGGGCTGCCAAGGCTCGATGGGTTGAGCAGCATGACCCAGATAGCCACAATCAAAGCGGGTCTTCTGATGAGGAGAGCAGTGAAGAAGAGAGCGAGGCTGACGAGGATCAGGAGAAGCTTCAGGCTCTCCAGCGACAGATTGCTGAGATGTCAAAGCAGGTCGAGGCTATCACGCAAAAGAAAAAGAAGACTCCTCCTGCATCTAAGAAGTCTGGAAAGTCCAAGTCTGGCAAGAAGGATTCCAAGAAGAGCTCCAAGGGAGACAAGAAGTCCAAGAGCGGCAAGTCCGAGAAACGCCACGTTACATACGCGGAGAAGCAAATGATTTCAAGCGGAATCAGTACTTTGAATGATAAGAAGATGCAGGAAGCTCTTAGAATCATTCAAAACAATGTTCCGTCCCTCAAGGGTCTCCAAGAGACCGAGATTGAGCTTGATATTGATGAGCTCCCCAATGATGTGCTCGTTATGTTGCTCAAATTTGTCAAGAAGAACGCTCCACAGGTCATGGATGATGAGGATACGTCCGCTCCAGTCTCGGCAACCGTTCAGGCCAAGCCCAAGAAGAACAAGCCTATGAGCAAATACGAACAAGAAGCTCAAATCAATATGCTCGAGGGTAGTCTTTCCCGATTCTCGGGTGGCAATGGTACACGATCCCCAGAGCCTGTCAACTCCGTTGAAGATGATGATAGCTCTGACGACTCTAACGATGACTCCGAGGAGAGTGAGGAGGAGTAATTTCATCTTCAGGATAGCGCGGATTCTACTGGACTTGGGCTCATTTTTAGGCTTTGATTGACCCGGGATTGACTTCTCGGCGCTACCCCCCATATTGTACGTGTACATACTAGTTTATTTCCTTGGTGTTTTCGCTTCACTTTACTGCGCTTATTTGGGCGTTTTTCAAAAGTGCTACTCGCCCACGCGATGACTTGATGAGGGTGTTACGTTTCTTGGAAGGTTTCTCGGGGGTCTTTGCGAGCGTTTTTGACTTCTTCTTAATTGTTTCTCTTATTTTCTGATCCCATTTGAGGAGAACTACACCTTGTCCAACGCTTTTTCAAGACAAGTTTGATGGTCGAAAGCTTTGTGGATGTGCAAGCTGGGGGTTGGATGGCGAGGCAGAAGGATGCCTCGAATTGTCCTGACGATATACCCTTCGACAAAGCTGTCACTTTGTATTAGTATGATTCAATAATCAAAACTGTATCATTTCAACATGCGCACAAAATGTGTATTCTCCTAGTACTGTTGATGGTAGTAGAGAGTAGAGAGACTAAAGAAATCGGAGACGTGACCCCCCTATTGGACAGCCTAGTGGCGGCCCATACATCACCTTCCGACGGTGCAAGTCAAGATCAACATCAATCCATTACTTACCTTCTAACAACATGATCCCACCTTGCGATCCATCCATACTAGACAAGAACCCACAATTCAAAAAACTGCATCAACATCTGACAACCAATCTTCTCAATCCGGATGCATGCACGAGAGCGGATGGAGATATTCCTGAGCGGAAAGCAGTCGCTGAAGTTCGTTGCCCTTCCACCTCTAATCCCCAAAACATATAGAACTAACCGCCGTGGATGAACAGGAATTGAAAAGATTGCAAATCAGAAATGCGAAAAGGAAGATAATCAAGCAAGCGCTACGGCGTGCATGTCTTGACGAGTCCGTGGACTCGCGCAATGGGGATGCGTTGTCGAATCACGTATGATTCTCTCTTCTTGATGAAGACCTGTTAAAGGATATTTGCTGAGTACCGAAAGATAGCTTCGCGAAAATGGCGCAGTCATATCGATGTTCCTTGATGCGGCTCCTGGGCTGAACGAGTATGAATCTGGTTCTCTTCAGGACCGCCAACAAGAAGCGTCACTTCTCACCCGCGAGATTCAAAACTTTCACGACAAAACCATCGATGCATTAATGCCATCGCTTTCTGAGTCTATCACATTATGGTTAAACGACCTCCGCTCACTTGCTGAAGTAGGAACCTCAGCACCATCCACGACAACTCCATCATCAAACATCCCGACAATGGCATCAGCAAACCAGTCCCGACCACGGATCAAATCTCGTCTGTCCATCGGTGCAAAAAAGACTCAACCAACCCTTTTGTCCACTCAGATTGACGAGCGGATTAAAAGATTACGCCAAACGCAAGTCTCTGATTTACCAGCCTCTAGAAACAAGGTAGCCGTCACAGCGGCAAATCTTCTATCCGCCCGAGGCGAGGCGATGGAGCGCATGATCGTCCTTTTGGAGAGGACGAAATACGGCTCCTTGTCTAGAGGCACGAAAGCGCGAGCGGATTATTTGGCAACCGTGGCGGAGTGTATGAGCTACAAGGTCCAGTATGTCTCCCGACCTATACCGGTGCTTTGGTAAGGTGGTTAATTGTTTTGTCAAGGGTTACGAAACTCGAAACACTGTCGGCCATCTACACGCCTGAGAACGTAGCTGCGCTTGTGAATTATAGTGCGCATTTACGAGAGACGCTGACAAGATTAGAGGAGACTCAAACAATAGCAACTCAGACGCTGGTAGAGTACGATCAGGTCGGTGCTTCTGGCAATAATCGAAGAGGCAAAACAGTTCCAATGGCGGATATTGCGCGACGGTATGGAGATTTGGCGCAGGAAGTAGACGCCGTGCAGAGGGAGATTAAGAAGTTGAGAATATAGTTTCGAGAGTTGGAACGACTTCTTGTGTATACACACAACACTCCGAAGTATGGTGGGATGAATATAAGTAGTATGAGATCACGTGCGCATGGTTGATATAATTGGTTCGTTCGGAGTAGTAGTGCCTAAAATTATTTCCCCGGCCAAGTGGCGATGGCGACTTTTCGTTCTTCGCAAAAGACCTATTCAACTTGGCTGTCGTGTCGCATTCGGAGAAAGCACACACAGAGAAGAAGTACTGAAGAAACATTAATTGGCAACCTCAACTACATTACTCCCCCCTCCGATTCCACCGAACCATCATCCTCACAATCCCGCCCTCCAACAAAAGTTACAAACAAAACGAAAAGAGACAGAAAATGGCAGACGAAGACCAACTCTCAATCTACGACGAAATCGAAATCGAAGACATGACCTTTGACCCAAACCTGCAAATCTACACATACCCCTGCCCGTGCGGCGACCGGTTCGAGATTGCGATTGATTCGCTGCGTGATGGGGAGGAGATTGCTGTTTGTCCGAGTTGTAGCCTGATGATTAGGGTTATTTTCGATGCTGTAAGTACACTTCCACCTTTGTGAGGGCAGAGTAGGAAGAGGGCGTTGCTGATTGAGTCTTTTTTGTTTGGTAGAATGATTTGGTCAAGGAAGAGCCGAAACAGGAGCCGGTTGCGAGTGAGGTCAAGGTGCAAGCGTGATTTGGCTACGTTTATGGAAAACGGAGGACGATATACATCTTCCACACTCGCTCTATTCGAAAGGCTGCACTTTCTCGATATCATATCAAGCTTGGTCGCCCATCCTCCCAGGATCCAGCCGACACGTCCCACAACACCGTTCGTCGATGGCCGTGTCGAGTACGCTCCCTAGCAACTGACTAAAAGCCTTGAGGTGGGCCTTGCAGGACATTGGTGATGGCTACATCAAGAGAATGCGCATAGCGCAGTCCATATCATTCGGAGAAGGAAGAATATCAATAAACCATCCAGATCTGGGCACAGAGCCAAGGCAATATTGGACGGTAGAGTAATCGCAGTATAAGATTTGATATCTCAATCAACAAATCATCAATGTGAGCCACTTAGCAACCAATAATCATACAACTATATTTCCTTCATAATCCACAGCGAATATCTAGATCACTCTACAACCGCAGAGTAAATATCCTCCGGCAAATCCAGCGTCAACTCATCATTCAACAAATTCGTCAAATTGGACCCGTCGCGCAGATAGATCCATTGACCATTAATAAACCCTCTCGTATCCTGCTTTTCGTGCATTTGATCCCCCTGGATGACCCAATCGTAGCGTTTGGGTCCCGAGATGGGTGAACTGAGCCAGATTTGGTGGTTGGGTGGTTGTTTGTTGAGGACGTATGTGCCGACGCCCGGGACGACGACGTTGAGGACGCCGGCCTGTATGTACATTAGCAATCATTCGCCATGAAATTTTATGAGGGAAAAGCATACGCTGTACTCAGCTTCAATCTCTGAGCCATCTTCCTGGGCCCGCTCCAGCTCCCCCAACAACACTTCCAGATAATGGTCCGCTACTTCATGGTAGTTCTTGTCTGATAATGGCGTCGCCTCGATTACGTGACTAGCACCAGCTGCGGCGGCGGCATTGTTGGGCTGTGGGTTTGGAGCTTTGGGGTCTGAGGAATCGGGTGTGATGCCCTTGCGGATAGCGGGTGTTGAGAAGAAGGTGCGGCATTGAGGGATCGTCTGTTTGGTTTGTTGGTGTTGGATTGGTTGTTGGAGAGCGACAATGCGAGTCTTTGAAGGCGTAATCGGAGCTGCGTTGCGGTGCAGGCGGAGGAGGGTAGCTCGTGTTGATCGCGAGAGCATTGTGAATTGATGGGACTGTTCAAAGAGCGTGTAAATATAAATTCGCTGGAATTTTGTAGGAGCGAAACTGATGGGCTTCTTTATTAAGGAAGAGGGTCAAATATCGAGTGAAGATGGAGGTTGTTGACGAAGGAAGAGAAAAAACGATGATACCATGTATAATCGTCATCAGCCCGCACTGGCCTAGGTAAAATACGTCCGACTAATGAGAACCTGACAGCCGCGTATTGGCATCAAAAACGGTAATTTATTTCCAACTTGTATCGGATTTACCTACATTCATCATCCACCATTTACCATCATAGCGTTCTCTATTTATTTTTACCAGTGCGGTACGGGTCAAGCGCTAGGAATCATTGACGCTGATTAACTCGTATTAGTACTACTTCGGCCGAATATATGAGCTTTCTAAAGCTCTAATGCTTCAGCTTGCGAGACATCGAAGCTACGATCTATTGACGAAACGAATCGTTCCACGGTCTATTCTCTCAACGAAAAGCTCAACAAACCATCTGAGCATGGGAACTCCCTCGGGAACTATGGCTGCAAACAACCAGACAAAAAAGGAGAAAAGACCTCCGCTCACACACTTCTTATGTCTGCCTCTTGTATCGGAAACTTCACTGCCGCTACTAGAAAATTCACTCACCAAATTCAAACACAATCTACTATCCAGCCGCAAGGCTGGGGGTGATCATATCTCGGAATGGCTTCCGCCGTTATTCCCAGACTCCGCGATTCGACCGCTGGGTACTGTGCATTTGACTCTAGGCGTCATGAGTCTCACGTCACCGGATCGGATACACGAAGCTGTGGAATTTCTCAAATCGCTCAATGTGAAAGAGATACTGCAGGAAGTGCAGTCCGAGCTCGCAGGTCAGGAGGACGCAAAGGATAGTACAACTCCGATTTCCGTGTCTTTAGAGTCGTTGCATTCGTTACCAAAAGCAAAAGCGGCAACTGTACTATACGCCAGTCCTGTTGATCCGACATCGCGATTACACCCATTTGCTGTCAGAATACGTCAGGCTTTTGTTGAAGCCGGGTTCATTGAGCAAGACTTTATCAAAGAGAGGCCGAAGAAGCACAAACATAGAAACCAGATATCAAAAAGCGAGAATAACACCGCCAATACAAACACTAATGCCCCCAACAACGGCGACATCAATGGAACAATTGTTGCCGCAGAAGCCGCAGAAGAAACTATAATACAGCAAAAACCTAAATTGAGACCGTTATTATTACATGCCACACTCGTCAATACGATATATGCCCGCGGCGGGCGAAATGCTCATCATTCTTCTCATCATGGTAACAAAGCGCAAAAGGGACGCAGGCATGCCGGGCCATTGACCTTTGATGCGCGGGGTCTGCTGGCGCGATATCGCGATTATTACCTTGATAGTACATGCACGCAGGAGAAACAGCATCTTCCTGCTGACGAGGGTGCGGAACAAAGTAGTCAAGAAGATGATGGTGACGATGGTGGTTCTCGTTCATCATCGGAGGAGGCTCACCCTTCAAAGGGGGTGGAAGAGATACAGCAACCACCCGAGGAAAACATGACCAAATACCCGTTTGTATGGGCGAGTAATGTCCCGATTGAGAAGCTGTGCATCTGCGAGATGGGTGCCAAGACGTTGACTGAAGAAGATAATCATCTGGCTGCGAGGTTGGGGCAAGAATATCGTGTTGTTGCTGAGAGGAAACTGTTCTGATGACATTTGACTTACGAGGCTATGAGGAAACGGGCTTTTAAGCATCATTCATATTCAGTCATGGGCCTAGGTACGGTGAAAGTACTGATATCAATGTGCTACCTAGTTGCATCGCACGATCAAGAAGCATAAGTCGTGATAGCAGTATTAAACGCATCATCAATCTGAGCCACAATCAACGGTGCCACGCCAGCCCAGAGAGCGGTCAACTTTGCAATAATTGCAGCCGCCAAGTTATCACTATCGCTCTTGAGCTCCTTGAGTATTGTCTCCACCAGGCCCGTCAAACTAGCAATACCAAGCAACCCATCCTCAAAATCCGCTTTTTTACTCTCGATCGTCGTCAGGCTGGATTCAACCACCGGTACAAGAGTACCAATGAAGGCCTCGGCGATGGCCTCGGACTCTGCGTCTGTGAAATTGGCCGAGTGTTTGGCGTCGTGGGTTGTGCTGACGATTGCGTTTATGACCGCGAAGGAGTCGGTGAGGATCTCGAGGGCGGTGATTGTACCCTCAATGCCGCCGGGGTAGCTGGCGACGGTTGTATTGAGTTTGGTTGTTGCGTTTGCGATCCTTTGGATGCCGGTGAGGACGGATGCTTCGTCTCTTTTGGAGAGGACTGGAGAGGAGAGGGCGAGAGGGATAAGGGGGAGGATAGCAAAGCCTTTAAGGAAATGCATGTTGGTCTTAGATATTTACCTGGAAAGGCTTGAATTTTGCTATTGTGCAGAGCTGATAGATCACAAAGCAAATAGAGAAAGAGCAGTCCTATTCCTCTGATTAAATACATTGTCTAGGAACCCCTGTAAGCTACACAGAGCAACTTTCACCTGTCCAGAACCAATACAACCCCAACCATTCTCACGAGCTGCCGACAATTCATTGTTGGACCTCAAAACCCTTCGAATAAGGAGTAAAATCTCGAGTCGCCTTCAATCTCATTACAGGGGAGGCTGGACGTGGCGTAGGACCTAAATCCGGGGTTCACCAATCACAACATCTGTTTGTTCTATTGAGGCTAGACTCGAGCAATTTCAGGCCGTGATGATGTTTCTTGTGTCTGATTCGATTGGTGCTAAAAACCGTAGAAATGCGGAGTAAATTGGCATGGTTACATCCTTGTGCGCGCCTGAATCAAAAATTTATATGCCGAGGTGTAGTGCGAAATCACGTTCATTCTTTACTGCACACGATTATGTTTGCAATTTTTCATGACTCTTATGAAATGCTAAGCTAAGCCAAGTTGAAGGGTTAGGAATGTAAATTGTGGATGGTCTTCAGCCTGATAGTCGTTGTGTCTATATCAGGTGTAAGGGATCCGATATTCCGCTCATTTACTTGAAATCACCCGGGTAAAATAATCATGAATATGAAACTAATCAAAACACATGACAAGGCAACAACCTAGGCATGTTTGTACAGAAGGCACACCAAAGTATTTACTGGAAAGTTCAAACTGTACATGCTTGAGATGTACGAAATCATAAGCACTTGAGTTAGGGCTCAAGTCTGGTAAACGGCGACATAAGCAACCTCCATCATGCTACCATAACCCCCAAGGGTCGCGGAGTTTGGATTTCCTGGCTGTAAGGTAAAAAGTCAGCATAAGTTTTTTGATTCCGTCCAGATGTATATGAGGTAAAGACTTACCCAAGAACCACCAACAGCCACGTTCATGATAAAGTACAAAGGATCATGGCACAACGTCGCCCACACAGCCGAGTTGCCAATCTGAGCACCGCTAATCTGCCAAAACTGCTGGCCGTCCATGTACCACGTAATCTTCTCGGACTGCCAGCTCGACGGGGTGCGGTCCCAGGTCATGCGCCATGTATGCCACGACTGATCCGGAATGGCGATGTTCCCGCCCAGCCCATTAGGCTCATTGCAGATTCCGCCAGGATAAACATTGCAATGAGCAGTGCCGTAGCCAGTCAACCGTCCATCCACGGTCTCGAGGATATCGAGTTCTCCACACCCCGGCCACGCGGTTCCGTGCCTGAGAGAATCACCCAGAAGCCAAAATGCGGGCCAGATACCCTGCTTATTCCCAATCGCGTTTGTGCCGAATCTGATATCGGCTTCAGCGAGGGTGATCACCCCAGCGGCAGGGGTGAAGGTGTATTTGCTCTCGACGCGGCCCGAGGTCCAGCCGCCGGAGACGGAGCTGTCTGCCCAGGGGACGAGTTGGATTGTGCTGCCGCCGCTCAGCTGCACGTTGCGGCTTGAGCTGGAGTAGGTTTCGAGCTCGCCGTTGACGCCTAGGTTGCCGGTGATGATGTTCCAGTTGCTGGAGCTGGGGGATGAGCCCGCGGCGCCGTCGAAGGTGTCGGTCCACAGCAGTCTGTAGCCTGAGTACGATGGGGGAGCCCAGGCTGAGGCCAAAGAGGCCAGGGCAGGAAGGAACAGAGCGTAATGGCTATGCATCTTGAAGGAGTGTGTATATAGTCACAAGGAAAATGCAGGCAGTGAGCTGTTGACCATGAGTGAGAGTCTTCAGGTTCCACAACTGGGGTCGAGCAATAGGACTTATATATTGGCGAAACATCGTGGAGACCCTTCTACAAAAGTCACCGCTACTGAAGGCCTCGAGGGTTCCTAGGGCATCTTGGAGATGATGCTATCATGAGTCCTCGGGCGTGTGATAGGGGCGTACCAATGTTACAGCACTAGACGAACAGATAGAGAATGATTTTAATCACATTTTCATTGTTGCAATGGTTGTATAGATGATAATAGAGGGTGATAATCAAACAAGTACGCCCGGTGAGATAAAGAATGAGCCTGATCACATTTCCGTTGCTTCTCACTGTTGCACATACAAGAGAAGGTGGAAATTAAAGAATGCACACCTGGTGATAGTCGTTCGAGGCGTAGTGTGAATAATATGTACAAAGACTCGAAGTAGTACTTGAAAATCTTCACACGTTATGACCATGTTACCCAAGACCAAGCCACGGCAATCCTACAAGCCATGACAATTTCGTAAGTACAACAAACTAAATTAGCCGGAAGTAACCCGAACTATAGTTTATTAAATATATGACTTCTGACAGTGCGCCGATGTGATAACGTGCCGGTGACTCGGCGTCTCGGGACTCAATTAGGGCTTTGTATGAGGCTCTCGAGTGACCATCAAGCCGTGTCACGAGCGCCACACGGCAATTTATGCTTATATACATGAAACTATAACCATCGCTCACACGCCCAACGCCGGGAAGAATTTGACCCTCAAGAAATTATAACTACCCGCACAGAACTAACCCGTAGTATACACAACACGTAGTATCGGTCATAAAAAGGTCATGGACGAGTAACATCACTTAACCTTGCTCATAATCGTCTCTAAACCCCTTTCAACATTCAACTCGGCGGCCTTGGCTTTGATCGAGCTAATCATCGACCGCTCAAAGTCGTCACGAGAGCGCAGCACGGCCTCAACCCAGGACATCTGTAGATCCCAGTATTCCGTCTTGAGAGCCTCGTAGACGTTGACGACACCAGCACCCTTTTCGGCTTCGAGAAGTCGGACGAGCCAGTCGACGAGGCGCCATTTGTTTTTGATGGTAGTTTGAAAAGAGTCGGGGAATTTCTGAAAGAATGCAAAGACGGTGAGGATGTCGTCTTTGAATTTCTCGGTGAAGGGATCCTGGCGTCGGAATTTGACGCCGCGGTTGCGAATGGCTGATAGATAGCGTACGAGAAGCTCATCTGATAGCTCCTCGACGAAAATCTCGCTGAGTGATGGATGTAACACTGAGCCGTAGTCTGACATGTAGTCCTCGAAAGTGGAGGTCATGCGCTTGATAGCGAATTCGCCATACCACTTGGATGTGAAGAAGTCGGGAAGTGTGGTGCGGAAGTCAACGACAAAGATGAGGTTGACAAATAGGTTCAAGCAGTGAGTACTAAGATCCACATATCCATTTCGGAGAGCATCCAATTCAACTGAAGCTCTGTCGTCCATATAATTCGGTGAGACGAGGGACTCGATATCCCGTTTGAATCGAGTCAAGTAACCCACTTGACCGGTCTCCTCGTTGTCATCGATACATGCAATCTGGTCATTGGCCACAGCGACCAACCAATCTTGCAAGGGTTGCAATCCTTCGGCCTGGTCAGGATTTGTATTATTGTATTTGGCGCACTCTTCATCAAAAACTGTCTGCCAAGCGATCTGTCGAGCCTTGAGGGCTCGGAACATCGAGTCGATGATGCCTTCAATGACATCGGCACGATCAGACGCAGATGCAGCGCCAACCTGTTCGTTGAGCATTCGCCACATATCTCCCAACATCTTTGTACGGAAGAAACCATCGGCGTTCGTTTCCAGGGCATCCGGCGAGCGTTCCTGAAGCGCTTTCCTGTCCGCAGCAAAGATACGATCCATCCATTCGTCCACGGCATTGAGGATGACGCTCTGCCACTGGCGAACAAGCTCTGGTTCACGGTCATCTAGAACGTTTGGTGTAAGGTCGGTTGATTTCCAGCCCAGCTTGGCCATCTTCTTGTAATATTTCGGCGTCCAGTGAAGGATTGATAGTAGATTGTCCGGTGGTAGTTCAGGATCTTCGACCAAACTTATGAGAAAATCGTGCATCATCCTGTGGTATGTCTTTGTATAAGTTGCATATATCTTCCATTTCTTCGGCATGAGCTTTTGCATGCCTTGCTGGACGGTGAAAAGATCATTGAAGAACCATTTGAGACTCTTCTCAAGACTATCTGGATCTCCCAAAAAGTCTTCCTTACTAGCATCAAACTGACTTTGGGCGTAAAACTCAATAGCCTGTAAGAATTTCTCCTTATAGCCTCTGACCGTCTTCGGTCCGATATTCATCGACTTGAACCTGTTCGCCAGCTCCTCGTGATCTCTTTGAGCCTCTTGTAGCGCCCGGACATGCTCGTCGTTTTTCTCTTCCTTTGCAATAACAATAGCCAGTCTCACTACCATACCATTATTGTCTGACTGTAGAAGCGGAATCAGATTCATGCAAGCAGTTCCAACATGATCATCAAACCACTCAACCACTGAATCCAGCCCCTGAAAATAATCTAGCAGCGTAGTCTCACTACTCGAATCATTCGCTCTCCGGATTTGATCTAGCGCTTCATCACGAAAATCCCGCAACTGCGAAATCAAAATATGCGCCTTTAACAAATTAGGCTGATTCTCCAGATCATCATCGTCGTCACGAAGCAAAGCTTCAGCCCTAGCCAGATCCGCATCAAAACTTTCTAGCCCTTTCTTCATCATAACCACAGCCTCGAAGTTCCGTTGTACCCTTGCCAATTTATCGATCTGCGAGAAATCCTCCACCGTCTCCTGCGACTCGGCACATAGCTTATCGATTCCCTGAAGCTCATCGCGGGTCTTGGAAACTTGGCGCTGACCCTCCGTCAAAACAGCTAGACTCCGTTGTACATTCTCGAGTTGTTCGCGTAGACCTTCGCGAAGCTGAGCGTCCACTGCTACTTTCTTGCGCTGATATTCGAGCTTCAAGGCTGGGAGTTTGTCGAGATCTTCCGGGTGTCGCAGTAGTTCAGCGAGACGCGGGATTGCGGCTGCTTTGTCGAGTCCTTCCATCTTGCGACTGCCAGTGGCTTTCTACCCAGGTATGTTTTGTCTCGACCCAGCGGACTTGACGTATTGATAGATGGGGGGCAGTTGAGTGTCGTTTACGCGCTCAATGTGTGTGGTCGGGACATGATCTAATCACGGCGCGTTGTCGAATGTAATCGCCGTGCCTCGCATTTGCATCCGAGAGTATTCCGCACTGTCTGTATGTTCCCCCGTGTGTAGATGTTATGAAACGTAGCTGTTGGCACGAAAGTGAGATGTATCCCGCAATGTCCAATCATAAGCTGTTGATTGGGCTCACATGACTCACCGCCTACTGGATTGGAAAACATCAGCGGATTTACATTTGAATTTCTATCTCCGTCTTCTCAGCATTAGCTTCATCCTCCAGATCGGAATATTCCACTCCAGCGGAGCAGTGATCACGCTCTTTTTTTGTTATAAGCTCGTCAATGAATGAGAGCGATTGAGTAACAGGCCTCGCGACAGGTCTACTCGGACAAAATCCCATTCCCCAAACGACAAAACCTCAACCATCCATCACACTCAATCTTTGAGACCACCAATAAAACACAAACCGCGCATACCTTCCTACCCTACAATCAAAATGGCCACGAAAATGACCTACTTCCGCATAACCCTCATGCGCTCCGCCATCGGTCTCCCCCTTCGCCAAAACATGGTCCTCCACGCTCTCGGCCTCAAGAAACGAATGGCAACAGTCTTCTACCCCGTCTCTCGGGACGTGGCCGGTCAAATCATGAAAGTTAAAGAATTGGTTGATGTGCAAGAAGTCGATGAACCGCTTACAAAGGCGCAAGTGCATTTACGACGAAAGCCGGATCCGGGGTATTATGTTGAGAGGAGGGCAGAGGAGGATTTTGAGGAGAGGAGGTTCTCTTAAATCAGTCGAGGATTGGCAATTGGCTTGGTTTCTACAAAGGGTTGATCGGCTTGGTCGATGGGTTGATGGGTTGATGGGCGTGCAATTGAAGGATCGTCATTCGTGCGCACCCTTTTTGAGATGCTCGACTTCGGAACGATCGAAACAGGAGCGTCTGTACTCCAAAGGAACATGAGGGTTTACACATCCGGTGCTGCCGGATTTAAGTGGTTTGGCTGATATCGATACAAGGCACCACTACTGTACAATAGACAAAGAATGAATAATGAATGTAATCATACTCTTTGACCGTAAGAATATCTACAAGAATAACCCAGGGTAACCCGAACGCCAAACAATGTAAACGACGCAGGAACAGACCAACCCAAGAACCTTCGTGCGGTGATACCAGCCAAAAAAGTTTTACGGCTTGTACAAAGCATCAAGGAATCCCTCAGCCAACCGGCTGACAATACTCTTATCTGGCAGGCTACCTGCAACACCGTACAAGGCTGAAGTGTCACCTCGTTGCTTAGCGTATGATTTTCCTTGTCTTTGTCTCTCCTCCGCCTTTAACAGCTCTGCGCTTATCACTTCGGTCAACTCCGTCTGTAGTTTCTCTACAGCCAACGCTGTTGGTCTTGTGAAAGCCACGTGGATAGCTGCAGGATCTTGAAGTGCATTGAGATGCCATCCCTTGGCCGACATTGCATCCGCAATATCGTATGTGTCGATTCCAACATTTTTGCTTGCAAAGGCTACCACGCTGACTTCAGGGTGGCCGATAACTTCAAGGTTCGCCGACAAGATTGGATCTTCTCGGATGGCTGTCTCAAATTGCTTGGCTGCACCCATGATCTGATGACAGCTAGCAACATATCCTGCCTCGCCAATGGTCATCAAGCTAACCCAACAACCTGCAATCAATGCACCGGAACGAGAGCCTGCAATCGATGGGGAGGCATAAACACCTCCTGTCCATTCGGGGAAGATGAAGTATTGGTGGTTTCGGTAAGACCTGTTTCGGTATAACAAGACAGAATTTCCTTTGGGGGCAAATCCGTACTTATGTGTGTCGACACTAATACTGGTCACACCTGGCTGACGGAAGTCAAATCCACCTTCCTCTTCATATGGAGATGGGAAGCCGGCTTTCTTGAGGAAGGCAATGACGAATGAGCCAAGGCAGCAATCGACATGAAGGGGTATCTTATATTTAACAGCAAGTCGTGAGAGAGCTGGAATATCATCGACAATACCATGAGGGAAGTTAGGAGCAGAACCGACAATGAGGACGGTGTTGCGGTTAATTAGTCGTCGAACCGAGGGAATATGAACTTTGTAGTCAGGTGCTGGGCAGGGCACCTGGTGAACTTTGATGCCGAAGTAGCTACCAGCCTTGAAGAAGGCGGCATGCACAGTTTCGGGAACAACCCTGCTATTGTTAGTGATGTGATCTTGCATGAACGACTTGCTAACTCACATTTCGGGTTCTGTGATTCCACGTTCGGCACGACCTTTCTGTCTGGCTGCAAGGCATGCCATGAGAATAGATTCTGTACCACCACTGGTGGTTACGCCAGCACCGTCCGAGGGACCGTGGAAGAGCGAAAGGACCTAGCTCAAGTCAGCACACAAAGCGAAGTATGGTAAGTCGAGTGACCATTCATACCATAGCTACAATTTCAGCTTCCATCTTCCTGATTCCAGGGAAAACATCAGGGTGGAGTGGATTAGACACAGCAAAGGTTCCAATAGCTTCGGTCTGTAGCTTCGAGAGATCTTCACCACCATGGTAGACAGCACCGCTGACACGGCCATCTTCCCATTTCGCATGCTCCATACCAGCCAATTGGGTGAGCTCCGCACGTATTTGTTCGGATGTCCAACCTTCCTTTGGAAGAGTAAGATAGCTAGTGATGCCGGGACCTTTCCGAATCATTTTCTCCTCAAGCTTGGTAATGGCGGTTGTGACCTGCTTGTCTACCTGGCCGCGTACACCGGGTGCACGTAGGAATAGGTAGTAAACCCATAACCGAATAACGGCAAAGACTCGTTTGATACTTCCGATAACGCCATATCCGCGGAGGGAGTCGAATGTCTTGCGGGTATATCGAAGGACGAAAAAGAGGAAGACCACGTTCTTGAGACTGTATAAGAGAGGAATCAGTTAGCAGTCCGATGACTTGATCACAAGGCTATATTTCAGACTCACAGGTCGAGATTGAGGTATGTAAGAGTGGCGTTTGACAAGTTCCGCGATGATACTCCCATCAGCTTGCTCTGCATGGATGCGGGAATCAGTGATGACGCCATGTCTGCTACAGATAGAGGAAGCAGCTGTGCAGTAAGACTGCGAGCTGTGAATGCATATATAGAATATACGATAGTAGCGAAAGAGAGTGTGGTTTTGTAGGAATGAAGAAGAGGAAGCAAACGGAGGGGAGGAAGTAGAAGTGATCAGTTAGCTCATGGTTGTCTGAGAGGCAGTCGCCAGTCTCATGGGAAGGCGCGGCCTCGGCTCAATCGCCAGCTTTGGCAACAGCCCGCCTGCAATTACATAGTCAATACGGTATGTAATTTTCAACTTAGGGTAGTCTACGGCTTGCGAGGTGCTTGCGAGCCTGCGATCATCTGATTTGCCACAATTAATTACGATGCTGTAAGAGCGTTACACCAACGCTGATTATCCATCTTACTTGCATGTATTATCGCTTTTTTTTATCAGCAGCATGTTCACAATCCATATCTGAAAGTGATGCGATTGGACCGATCTAGTACTTCTGAATACGTAGTACTGCACACACTGAACCATCGGCTGGCTGCGATGCGCCTGATATGGTTGGTCATCTTTACATTCACAGAGTCACATAGATCGAATTGATTGTTGAACAAGTCAATTGTATCAGTTCTAACACACAAAATGCTTTTCTTGGATTACATCAAATCATGTTGAAAATCACCGTGCAAGTTCTTATATACAGGCAGCGACCATGCTTTTTGAACGCCGAGACCTTTTTGAGTTCCCTTTCTGAACTGTTCTTCCTTCTTCCTTGACAAATGAAACGCAGGTGGATTGCAGTATAATCCATTTTCAACGAAAAAAAAAAGCCAAAACAAGAAGGACCATAACCCAAACGCCAGTGCACAAATAAGGAAACCATTCACATCGTGTAGATAAACAGGTAAGAGCCAGTCACCAAGACCGACTGTTGCGTATTCGATTTCTTTTGTCAGAATATAGTTCATTTAGGCGCCGACGTTTACACCGTTAGCTTGGGCTTCGGCAATTTCCTTTTCCTTCTGGGCGAATTGGGCCCTCTCCTCTTCATTAAGCTCCATGAGTGGCTTATCAGTGCCGAGCTTGATGTTGTGGTGGAAGGCACGGATAATGCTGTCGGCATCGTCAACAGCAATGGGACGAATGTCAGCAAGGGCCTTAATCTTGGCGGTACATTCCTTATATTGAGCATCGGTCATCTCCATGTTGAGTTGCTGAGCACGAGACTTGATAGCATTCCAACCAGTGAGACGAGAAGCGAAGTGCACGTAACGAGTCATGCCGAAGTCAGCGGGGTTGATAATCTCGTAAGTGCTGGGGTTGTTGAGGATAGCCTTGGCGTGGATACCGGCCTTGTGGGTGAAAGCGCAGAATCCAGTAATGTAGTTGTTGAAAGGAATGTTGACTTGAACGGATTCAGCGACCAAGTCTTCCAAATCCTTCAACTTGTCCAAGCGGTACTTGGTCTTGACATATTCAGGGGCTTGGACCATCATTCTGGCCATCAAACCACCAAGAGGGGTGATACCATTACGTTCCCCGATGCCGAGAACCGAAGTATCGATATGAGTGGCACCGGCTTCCAAAGCGCAGAAAGCATTTGCAATAGCGCAACCAGTATCATTGTGGAAATGAGTCTCAATATCACAGTGGACGACACCTCGGAGCACACGGACAAGCTCATAGACTTGGCGGGGAGAGGCGCACTATGTCTCATTAGTACAGATGATTCGCTGTATATCGTAGACTTCTTGAACTTACACCAACGGTATCGGCGATACCAACTCGGTGAACACCGATTTGGTCAACAGCAGAGTAGATAGAGAGCAGGTCGACAAGATCTGTACAGAATGGTTAGCAAGAAACTCTCCGGAATGTAAAAGCTTTATATCTTACCTGAACGGAACGAGTCTTCACTCGAAAATCGGACCTCAATACCCTTGGACTTGACAAAGTTGATGACTTCAATGGCAGTGTTGATGATATATGTGATATCCTTGCCGTGAGAGTGTTCACGGAGACTGTAGTAATTATAAGACCAAGAACCAATACCTATATCTGGATACCGGAATACTCACTATGAGCTTGTGCCGATGACGACATCGACACCATCAACACCGGTCTCGACTAATATCATTGTTAGTACGCGATGACTGATTATAACCCAAGATAAATCGAAGCATACCGGCTACTCGAGCATCATCCATGTGGCAACGAATGTGTGTCAGAATCTACAGAGATGTGAGTAAAAGTACGACCGACATGTCACGTATCACCAACCTTGGCCTTGAGTCCCAACTTGCAGATAGCCTCGCAGTCCAACCTCGATTGCTCAGAGGCACAAGGGCTAGTCAATTCGATCTGATTCCGCGTCCAATTAGTACATGATCGAACCCACAACAATGCGAGTATGACTCACGTAATCAACACCAAACTCATCAAGGGCTTTGGCAATCTCGATCTTCTTCTCGGTATCAAAAAAGGCATTGGCGAATTGTTCACCCTCTCGTAGTGTGCTCTCAATGATCTTGAAACGGGAGACATTGCTCAAGAAATCGGTGACGCCGGCGTTGTGGCCGTAGGGATTCCTCGTGGTTGTGGGGTGGGGGTTCTGACGAGTCTCTATGGCGGTGAAGCCATCGTGGTTCACTGTGTTGCGAAGATTATTAGTTTAGTCGGAATGAGCAAGATCAATTCCTGAATATGGAGGTAAACGCCGTACCTTTTCCGTTGGCATCGGTGGTGCCATTGCCATTGGTGTGCCCATTGGCCGTGCTGTCTGCGCCGGGACACATTTTTGAGCGCAGGTATGTATGTAGTTTGGTTCTTAAATCAAAAGAGAACCGCCGGACGATGGAGGTAGAGACGTAATGGATGGGAATTAATTGGTAGACAAGATGATGGAGAGTCAACAAAGTGTTTATTATACTTGAAGAAGAGGAAAAAAAAGAGAAAGAAGAGTCATAGACGGCGGGGCTTGATTAGGTACAATGACTCAACCGGCGGGCGATGCTTGATTGGCTGTACTGAGAGTGGTGACTGAGGCAAAAACTGGGGAACCTTAAAAAATTCCTTTTTGCCTGCAAAATTTGTTAGGTAGTTCTTCCTAACCAGGCCGAAATCGCTCTCTCTCGCGATCCTCTATGCACGCAGACGGGCATTTGGTCAATTCGTAACGGATCAATGATGGTGTGGTAATTAATAATGTAGCAGTTCTAGGCTCATTATCATCTTTGATATCCTTGTTGGGTTAGGACATAGGACATGCAAAATTACAATTCTCACTCCTCGCTATGAGTTATTCTCCGTACTGAGCGACGATCGGACAGGATCAATAATAATACATCATGGCATACACAATCCCTGTCTCCAACTCAACTCAACGTCAACGCCGCTTTAAGCCCTAGTCGGTCGGTCGGAGTACTGAAAATAATTATTAGGTAGAAAATTGGCTGTTCATTGGCTGGAGTTTTAAGGGTGACAGCACTCACCGCCCGCCTACTATGTAGTACAGTACGTATCCCTTTCTCATGCTACAACCAGTTCATGTTGGGCACTTACCATGCTCTCCTCTACTGAGGAAGCGATCATTCGTGAAAGGCCAATTGGTCGTGGCCTCTTTTATTTCATCTCCGAAAAATAAATTTTCTGGAAAAGTTGGAGTCGCACGGCTTAAAACGTTATAGCGATGCTCAGGGTGCTTCCCCTTCCTTATGCGTCATTGAGGTGCAACAATAACAAGGATCAGATTTAAAGGATGTTGTGTCTGATCTTATTGCATCACTTCAGCTTGTACCGGCAGCGAGGTTTCTCCCTACTCGCGGCAGACATGGCTCACTTAGCGATCAACTAGGTCTCCTTTTCCACCAAGTGGACACTGGGCAGTATAGCGCTGTCACTTCTATCCCACTGCTGTGGGTTGTCATGACAGAACGGTCGGATGGCGGCATCTGGCAGTTGGTCTATCTTTCAACCCAAGGCCATCGGATTACTCAGCCAGAAACATCCAAGGAATCCATTCCAGATAAGTAGTCAGATTCAGCCAGGCAGAATCTCGTACGGAACATCACTATGACAGAGGCGCGGGTCGCGACGACTGAAGAACGTCTAGAAAAATGACAGTCTCGGATGGAGGTCGCGATGAAGCTGCTTCCCGATCTGATTGAATCGCTGGGGACAGAAGCCGCTTCGGTGATCTCGTCTATGCTTTCAGATGTTCACAACAGCATAGAATTGCTCAGTGGGGACATTCCGTCGTCTCCGTCTCCAATATCTAAGCAAAGTATGGCGTTACTGACTCCTGAACTCTTGGAACAAATTCTACTTCACCTTCCTATGCTTGACCTCCTCCATTTTCAAAGCTTTTGTAGGCACTGGAAAGATGTCATTGATTCATCTCCTGTATTGCAGCAAGCACTCTACTCTCGCCCAGCGCCGATCATAGAGAGCTACACTGTCGGTATCGGTCCACGAGGTATAAATGTTCTCAACCCTCTTCTAGAGGAATTTTTCATAGGGTGGCTTACTGTATCTGGCTGCCCGACTGAGAGCATCAGAGAGTACGCCGCATACATTCCCATGCAAAGAGACAGTCCTGAGATCTTTTGCAGGCCAGAGGCATCGTAGCGCCGTATGCTCTTTCAACAATCGGTTTCAGGAAGCCGAAAGACCTGGAATTAGTTACAAAGGAAGTGCTGGTCGCCATCCATACGAATGTATGAAAGTTCGGAGTGACTACACAATGGGATAGATTTATGATCTGGCCAACCAGTTGACATCTATACCGAGTTGGTGATGACTTGCAATGGCTTATATTATATCATGCGTCCTGGATTCCGCGATATTTCTATTTTCGGACGGAAGGCTGAGAAATTGGTTCAACAGCAGTGGTTAGAACGACAACTTTGGTATGAAAACTTTTTGGGCATGACAGAAAATATGAAAGTAACTGCCAAAGAGAGGCTTCTTCGGAGTTTCTGGCGCGAAAGAAATCCCAGGACGACTAGAAGGGAGGTTGAGTGGGTGCGTAGGGAACTGTATGGAAGATAAATCTATCGCTCGATGCGACGTCAATTCGATCAGTCAATTCAATTCTGACGACTCAAGTCTCGAGAACATATTCCAAGCAAACAACACGTGCAGGCTGTTTGCAATTAATTATCCGGGGTCCGTAAATACTAAATACTAAATACTAAATAGCGACGCGGCATTCGTTGGACCAATTTGGTTTGCCCCCCCTTTTAGCTAGCTCGGCTCGTGTATCATATTTACGGCCAGCTAGCCTCATCGAACATTCCGCTTCGAACTTCTTTCAACGTCAAGCCCGAGCATCCTCCATTGACAAGCCAGCTGCTCTCTTCGCTTCGTTGACCTTCTTTCATCTAAAAAATCCATTGTACTTATTACTTTAATACCTTTCTTTCATCCGACCGACCGTCCCCGTCAACATGCGTGTCTCCGCTTTGATCACGCTCCTCCCGGCCTTGGTCGCCGCTCAGGAGTCGCAATTCGCCTTCATGGACCAGGCCAAGGGCTGGTTCGACCAAGTCAAGTCCTTCATCCCCCAGGCTCCCAGTGTCGCGGAACCCGTCCAGGAGGCTGTTCACCACGCCACCTCGAAGATCTCCGAACAGGCTGTGACCCATCTGAACATCAAGAACTACAAGGATGTTTTAGAGCCATCGACCCAGCCCCAGGAATGGCTTCTTTTCTTCACTGGTGGAAACAAGACTTGCTTTGGTCGATGCCTCCGCGCCGAGCACGCTTTCAATGTATGTAATTTCATCCCGATACTGTTTCAACGGCGCTTTTGATGCCGCGCGAAACGACAATACTAATTATTTGATCACCAGGACTCCGTCGCACTCTTCGCCGCAGACCCAACCTCACCCAACCTCGGATACGTAAACTGCGAACAAGAGACCATCCTCTGCTCAATCTGGGCTGCCGCAGCCCCCTCCGTCTGGCATCTCGACCTTCCCCAGGTCCACCCCGGCGAGAAGCGTCCCCCAGTCAATCTCCACGTCCAGCACTTGAACTTCACCACCGTCACCCCCGAGACCATCTACAACGTCCATGCCGAAAAGACCTGGGAGAAGCAGGAGCGCTACGAGGGCTGGCTTCACCCCTACGACGGTTTCTTGGCCGAGAGTGGCTTGAACGTTCCTCTCGGTCACGTTATCTATTACTTCTCCGTGATCCCCAGTTGGTTGACCATGATTGGTATCAGCTTCCTCAGCAGGAACGTAATGTGAGTTCCCCCTTTCAATCGTACTGTTTCTAAATATTATGTCGTGCTGACTTTGTCGTGTTCAGGGGTCGCCGTGCGGCAAATCCAGGCGCAATTGCTGGCCGTCGTTAGATTAATTGAGTTGGCAATTTATCCGAATCTACTTGAGTTATATTAATATATCTTTGTTGCTATATTAATTTTGACGCTTTACACTTTCCATGTATATGATTATTTCTTAGGAGGCATTGCACAGGTAGGTAGGTATCGGGTTTCAAATTGTTTAAAGGAAGCTGGGTCTTGTGTTTCGGGCTGTTCTGCTTTTAGATTACATACAACCCTATAAATGCTTTACAATTCGTGCATTCCATCATATTCCTAGAGAATTGACGCTGCATTGTACTACATAATATATTTGATGGAGAGTGATGGTGTAAGTCAGGGCAAACTACGTAGCTAGCTTCTCCGTATATCGTGCCCACCTTGATATTTTACCGCCACGGCGTGGTTTTATTTTTCGGCTTCTTCAAGTACACCACACCTTGCACATTTCAACCATAAATACACATCACTAGAATGGCCGCGCCAGTAACTCCGGACAACATGCCGACTACAGCTTCTTACATATTCGCGACCGCTATCATCGCCGGTGTCGTTGGCTACTTTGCTGGTCAAGGTGCATCGCTCGGATTATTCTCTTCTGCGCCAGCGACGAGTGGACGATCAACGTCGAAGCGCGCAACGAAAGAAAAAGAAATAGATGAGGATGAATCGGAAGAGGAAGAAGACAGTGAAGGAGAAGAAGGAGACGGTGCTGAGTTGGCGACGTTTGAGGGTAACAACGACGAAGTGAAGCTCGTTCTTGTTGTGCGGACTGATTTAGGGATGGGCAAGGGTAAGAGATTTCAGTCGCAGTATCATTCTGAAAGGAGCTTTGAACAGCTAATTAATGCTCTAATCATTGATAGGAAAAATCGCCGCTCAATGCTCACATGCCACCCTCGCCTGCTACAAATACTACTTCTCCAAGGCCCCGGACTCACCCATCCTTAAACGCTGGGAACGCGGTGGACAGGCCAAAGTTGCTCTGCAGGTCAAGACGGAGGAAGAGATGTTGGTATTACAAGCCCAGGCGATGAGTCTGGGACTCTGCGCGCGCGTGATACAGGACGCTGGACGGACGCAGATAGCAAGTGGGAGCAGGACGGTTCTTGGTGTTTTGGGACCGAAGACGGTGGTTGATCAGGTCACTGGTCATTTGAAGCTTTTATAATGACTGCAGCATATAATTCTACGACATGTATACTAGATGAGCTACGACCGTGGATCTGCAAAAAGATCCTCCTCAGGTCCTCCTTCTCAATAACAAAGGCATTTGTAAATAGAATGTTGGCTAGTCATGGTTTTTCCCTAACCTCATCAGCCGACGGCCAAAAAGATCAGTAAAGGGAGTGGGAATATGACGCCGACAGCAACCCAATCCTCCAACTGAATTCACCAACCCCGTAAACAGGAAAGGGAGCTCAAAGCCAAAGGGTGTTGGGAGCTGTACATCGATCTCAGATCTGTCGACAGGAAATTGACACCATAGCAGTTTCGTAAAAACTGTAGTAGGATGGCTCCTTTGTCGTCGAACTGCTCAGAAATCAACCGATCACAGCTTGTTAGAAAACAAACTGGCCAGGATCGCTGAACACAGACCTGTGTAAATTTTGTGATGAAGAAGAGAAAGAAGAAACATGTTGAAATTTTCTGAGCGGCATAAATACTGCGGCACTAGTGCGCATTGTGGAGTTTGTCCGCGGCGCTAGTCCTGGAATGGCTCGGATCGGATAAACTCGCAGTACGGTAAGTCTCGCCGCCCAAATATTAGGCTTGTTTAAGGTCGGGTGGATTTCTACAACTATCGGCGAGCAATTCTTGTTATTATCACATCCGTTGTCGCCACACTGTATCGAACAGTGTATCACCATATACAACATGGCCGACGCGCTGTCGATCGAGCAAAACAACAAAATTCGAATCGCTCTCGGTCTCAAGCCGCTCCCCGTCCCCGGAGCTGAAGCGCCCGCCGGACCAGTATTCAAAGAGTCCAAAGACTCTGGCGAAGAAGATGAACCCGGTAGTACGCTAGAGTCTCGTGAGGCTCAGGGATACCAAAACTGGCAAAAGCTACAAGATGAAGCCGACGCGAGGCGCAAAAGACAAGAGAAAAATGCCGCTATCAAAAGGGCACGCGATCTGGCACAACGGGATGCAAAATTACAAGGGAAGGGCTTAGGTGACGCGGGCGCTGAGTTAGATACGAAAGCTTGGTTGTCGCAGCATAAGAAGATGACCAAAAAGATCGAGAAAGAGAGGGCCCGTAAACTCGCAGAAGAGCTAGCCGAACGAGATCGCGCTGCTGAATATACCGCTGCAGACCTTGCAGGTATCAAAGTTGCGCATGAAATGGGCGCTTTCGAGGATGCCGAGGATGGTCAAATCTTGACACTAAAGGATGCCACGATTGATGAAAACGAAGAGGAAGGAGATGAGTTGGAAAATCTGGAGATGGTCGATAAAGAAAAGTTGAAGGAAAAGCTTGAGTTGAAAAAGAAACGAACCGCCTATGACCCAATGCAAGCAGATGGTACTGCTGGTATACTGTCTCAGTATGATGAGGAGATTGATGGCAAAAAGCGAAAGCACTTCACACTTGATGCCAAGGGTTCTACGACCGAAGAACGGGAGGCAAAGCGACAACATGTCTCTGATCTGCTCAATAAACAGGTCTTTAACCTAGATATCGTACCTGATGCTCCCGTGTCGGATTATATGGACATTAGCGAAGTCAAGATCAAGAAACCAAAGAAGAAGAAAGCTAAGGCTACGAGGCAAAAAGCAGCCGACGAGGACGACATCTTCCCGCTTCCAGACGCTTCCGGGACCAATAATGGTGAGAATATGGAGGTGGATTCAGGACAGACAGCCACAACTGCTGCACCACGAAAGAAAACCTACGATACCTCATTCGTTGACGACGAAGATCTACAGGCTTCTCTTGCGATACAGAGACGTGCTGCATTCAAGAAGCGCAAACAACTTCGCCCAGAAGATCTCGCACGTCAATTACGGGAGGAGAGCTCTCAAACGCCAATGGAAGTGGATAATGGTGATGAAGCAGAGGAGCCCGGTTTGGTGATTGACGAAACATCGGAATTTGTATCCAATCTACAACGACCTGTAATTTCAGAGCGACCCGCAAGACGGGCAACCACGCCTCCTGAAGACAATGATGAGGACCAAGAGGACGCAGGTGCTGGTCTGGTAGACGTGGATATGGAAGGTGCTGAAATTAAACAAGAAGGTGAAACTGAGGCAGCTGAGGCTGGAACTGCCAAGATCAGTGGTACCGGGTTGGACGAAGAATCAACTCTCGACGAAGGTCTGGGAAGTACTCTTGCCATGCTACGTCAGCGTGGTCTGGTTCAGCAGTCCGACGCCGCAGATCTCAACTCATTACATCGCGATCGCCAGAAGTTCCTTCAAGAAAAATACAAGCGAGAAGCCGAGGCCGAAAAACGTGCGCGAGCACAGCGTGAGCGAGACCGTGCCACCGGCAAACTGGATCGAATGTCTGCTCGCGAGCGCGAGGAATATGCTCGATGGGAGAACAAACAACGAGACCAGCAAGAATCACGACAGATTGCCGATGTTTTCAACCGCGAATACAAGCCTGACGTTCAGCTCAAATATGTGGATGAGCACGGTCGACTCATGAACCAAAAGGAAGCCTTTAAGCATTTGAGTCACCAGTTCCATGGCAAAGGCAGCGGCAAGATGAAGACGGAAAAGCATCTCAAGAAGATTGAAGAGGAGAAGAAGCGAGAGGCCATGAGTGCGCTTGAGAGCAGTCAGCATACCGGCATGAACAGCGCGATGGGAGCTACGGCGAAGAAGAATCGGCAAGCGGGAGTTCGTCTTGCTTGATTGTACAACTTGTTATACCTCTAGAATCAAATGAGAGAAGATACATAGCATCTTTTCATGAATAAAATATCCTCATCCTCTTGTAGAGTACATAGTACAAAGTATCGGCTTCTAGATTCCGGTTAAATTTATACCTATTACGGGCTGTCATGTGACGACAGCCTCGCGGTTGTTGCCGATTGGACCGAGCCCAGCGGAGAAGCGCCGATCCAGAACAACAGAGTCAGCCAATTTACCCGCTGCCCGTGCCTGCGCCTTTCTTTCGACTGACTTCATCTCTGAGTCAATTATCCTCTGACCATCTGTTTGTGCATGTCTGTTCAGTCCGCCTTTTCTCTATCTTTCCTGTGATCTGTCTATTTTCTTTACAATTGCATTTTCGTCTGTTTACAACCATGTTGTCCACTTTGAGAGTCGCCAGCCGCCAGGCTGTCTCGCGTGAGTCAGGCGTGCGAGTCTTGATGACAGTGCGAGCTGGTTCTACCTGGGCCAATGTTCCTCAGGGACCTCCTGTATGTCCAATCAAAGCAGAAAGGCTGTTGACCTAGAGCTAATGATTGGTTGATGATAGGACGCCATTCTGGGCATCACTGAAGCTTTCAAGGCGGACTCTTTTGCGGAGAAGATCAACCTGGGTGTTGGAGCTTACCGTATGTTTTGATCCTGTCTGTCATGGAATCGAATCTAAAATTCTGGCTATAGGCGACGACAAAGGCAAGCCCTACGTTCTCCCCTCCGTGCGTGCCGCCGAAGACAAGATCGTCGCATCTCGTCTTGACAAGGAATACGCCGCCATCACCGGCGTTGGCAACTTCACCGCCAAAGCCGCCGAACTCGCCTACGGCGCCGACTCTGCCGCCCTTAAAGAAGGCCGTATCGCCATCACACAGTCCGTCTCCGGTACCGGCGCCCTCAGAATCGGCGGTGCTTTCCTCGAGCGCTTCTACCCAGGTGCCAAAAAGATCTTCCTCCCTACCCCTACCTGGGCCAACCACAATGCCGTCTTCAGCGACTCGGGGCTCGAAGTTGGCAAGTACCGTTACTACAACAAGGATACCATTGGATTGGACTTTGAGGGACTTGTCGAGGACCTAAAGGCCGCTCCGAAGGGCAGCATTATCTTGCTGCATGCTTGTGCCCATAACCCCACTGGTGTTGACCCTACCCCCGAACAATGGCGTCAGATTAGCGATGTAGTCAAGGAGAAGGAGCACTTTGCTTTCTTCGACATGGCTTACCAGGGTTTTGCTTCCGGTGACGCCGACAAGGACGCTTTTGCGCCTAGATACTTTGTCGAGCAGGGTCACAATATCGCTTTGTGTCAGAGCTTTGCCAAGAACATGGTCCGTCCTTTCCGATACAGTTGAAGATTCGAATAGTTAACAATTGAAACAGGGTCTCTACGGTGAACGTGCAGGTGCATTCTCACTCGTCTGCGCTTCCGCCGAAGAAAAGAAGCGCGTCGACTCTCAGATCAAGATCCTCATTCGCCCTCTTTACTCTAACCCTCCTATCCACGGTGCCCGTATCGCATCCACCATCTTGAATGACCCGGAGCTCAAGAAGCAGTGGTTGGGCGAAGTCAAGGGTATGGCTGACCGTATCATTGAGATGCGCAGTCTTCTCAAGCAAAATCTCGAGGCTTTGGGTAGCAAGCATGACTGGTCTCATATTACCAACCAGGTATGCCTCTTCCCCCTCCCCCTCACGCTCTTCTTTTTTTTTTTTTTTTCATTCGTGGACTGACGCTAATACGACATGATCAGATTGGAATGTTTGCCTACACCGGCCTCACGCCCGAACAAATGGACGTCCTTGCAAAGGAGCACTCCGTCTACGCCACCAAGGATGGCCGTATTTCCGTCGCCGGTATCACCTCCGGAAACGTCAAGAGACTTGCCGAGTCTATTTTCAAGGTTACCGGTTAAATGGTTGTTGTATGTCTTTTTGAAAGGTCGGAAAGATAGACAGAATGAAAAGATAGGATCTGTAATTGTAGTATGTTGTGGAAGGATGTTTATACAGCGGAAGGATATAGAAATAATGATAAGATAAGATTTCTATTACTTTGCTATCTGATTCCACTGTACCTGGGTATAGGTAGGACGGGTCAACATCATATCGGTCAAGCGATGGTGAATTACTTGATTACTTGTGCTGTTTATATAGGTAGATAGTTTACCATCTAACCGCGCATGACCCCATGAACTCCCACAAGAGGCGTGCATCAAAGATGGACTTACCGTATCATCACTACATTGTGGTGACTACTGGATGAACACAAAAGGCTGTCAGGTGACTGAAGGATCATGGTCGAGGACTATCCAACGACATCCACACCGGTTGGTGTTCTCCAAAGCGACGTCGCTTCGGCGAGTGGTATCAGTAAATCTGGTATATTAGAGCAGCGAGTCTTTTCGTAGCACAACCTGGCATTGAGTATGTCAATGGTCGTTCATGTTGACAGTGCTCACATCAGCGACATCAGCATGTCCGGTGCATCATCGAAGTGACTGTTCTGACATAGAATAGGGTTATGATTTGTTCAACCGCCGCGTGTCTCGATCAGATAGAAGAAGAGTGTGTTAAACGTAGTAGAGAAATACAGCGCTCGTACGCAAGAGGTTGTAGCTATAACATGCACGTATTTAAGAAGTGATGAAGATTCGCGCGGTGGAGGCCGTGTTCAAAGCACGTTTGCAACTGGATTCGGCGTCGACATGATCTTCGAATAGTCAGGTGACTCGTGCTCAACCTGATGGGCTGCAAGTAGCGTATCTATTTAGTGTCTCATCCACGAGACATCTTGTCCAGGAATCGGTAGACGAGGGCGGCATGTCTTCTGGCTAGTGTAGAAAGATGTCGGGTTGAAAGGGTTCTGCAAGATCCGTCGGACAAAGCCTAAGTCACTCAGCAAACGTCGCTGAAGAATGAAAACTTGATATCACTGTGGCAAAAGAGAATCAAGTATCAGGTTTAATCCTGATATTTATGTAAATCATATCAATTCCGCCAGCCAATCAATTTGATATGTAGAACTCACATGACCACAAAACGTGTTTGTTGATGCGATCTTATATTCTGCGCAACGACAAGGGCAATTTCATCAGATCGTTCTCTCCGATATGTAGTAGTCTGTTGAACTGCAGGGAGAATTTCCTCATGGTTCGTCGTGCCGGCGGAATGCTTGCCAGCCAGTCGCCTCTTGTGAGACTGCATAAGACGAGTACCTGCCATGGCATTGATACCGAGTGAAAGTTCCCATTGTCTAATAGGTTCTTCCCCGCAGACAAACAAGATATTTGGTTGTTGAACAGTTGTCACCGAGTACAGCGCTAGTCATGCGAGAAGCTCGTTGCGGACTTTGTCCCGTATAAGCGTAGAATGGTCGCGGTATCGTCGCATTAGCATTCGACTGTTCAATCTTTGTGTTTGATCTCATTGCGACTGCGTTCACCGATGGACTTGCCCTACCGGGATAAGCGCCTGGTAAATGGGCCACAAAAGACCCAGAGTCACAAACAGGGAGGAGGGCTGGCAGACTCTTACCAACTTGCAATTTGAACTGCAGAAACCCACGATGGTCATCTAGCTGCTTGAGCCGACAGTTAGTGAGGTAGCATCAGTTCTGTCAGATCGAATCAGATCAAATCAAAGCTTGGGTGTCTCCAGTAACCCCTCCTGGTCTGCAGGATTAGCAGCTGGGCGAATACAGCTGGATTGGATATCGTGCCAGCTCGCTTGTAAGTCGGACAAGGAAAGTGGAGCCTTTCCAGATTCTGGCAAGGCCAAAATCCATAGTGCTGTAGGCTGTAGCGTAGTTTCAACTTGGGACCGGTTTTATTTCCGAAATTCCGGTTTCTGACCGGTGCAAACGAGTTGGAAGATGCATGGCTTGCGTACAGTTGTCACTTGGGAAGGGCATATGGCGTTTCATACCCAATGGTGATGAGGAAAAACAAGTCCCGGCGCCTGCAGAGTGGCACGAGATTAAAAGAAACTGGACAGGAATGGAAAAGTAAGGTGTACATCAAGAGTGGGAAGAAGGGAGCCTTGGGGGTTGTTTGGTTCCTCACCTCAACCAGAACCTTTCTTGGCAACACTCACAAATCCACAACTCTTTTGCCAGTAATCTAAGTTGACAGTCGTTAATCATGTATCTTTGTTGTATGATACTATACCCATAAGAGGGGCAGTCATGACTCGCAATAGTACCTTGTATGTGTACTTTGCCGGGTTCTAAACGCAGGGATGGCCTAACCGATTTCACCGAAACATCAGCCAAATCGCTTAGTGTAAATTTAGCCCCCGTTTTCGATAGAGAGGCCACAAAGGTCGGCATGAAAACACCGCTGCAAAGGAGTGTGTCGTGCTTTGGACATGAAGCAGAATGGGGGTTTCTCGGCGTAACGAGTACCAAAGATACTGTGGACCGATACAGGCGTGAGAATTCAGACTTTCAGAGAAATGGGACGTTCTGGCCCATGCAAGTTGATGTCACTTCACTTTTCTGTGTGGCGGATGACGCTTAGGCTGTGTTGCCGAGAGACAAAACAATTAATACTCTTTTAGCCCGCTTTTTGCTGGTTGTGCCGGATCCAGTCGTGGCCTGTCTCAGCAATGGTCGACTGGTTTAGGGTGGTCAGGCCGTCCGCGGTTGCCCTTTCCTTTCCGAAGGCCCGTTTAAGTCGATGTCGAGCAGAGAATGTTCTGGGTTGATGATCCCTCTGTAGATAGAATGCCGTCGTTCGCGGGCTCCTTTTTCCCATCATAACCCTCGTAGGCAGTAGACAGTCATAGACCGGGGCTCACGAGGCTGACCGGCCTCATACATAGTGCAGGAGCAAACACAAATTGGCTTACCTACCTAGGTAGACCACCGGATCAATGCTCGCGCCGTTCAGACCGTTCAGAGCAAGTCTCGACCTGATAGACAGGCATTGGGCAAATTGACTGAGGGACTGAGGCATATGACGAATGAGACAGCAGAATTTTGCTCTAATCCCGTAAGCCTCCTCATCGCAATCCCCCTTCAGCCCCTAGACCCCCTGAGCAGTTGACGATGTCTTTTCTGCGAAATTCACGGTCGTTTTTCGAAGATCTTTCCAGGGCGAAAACGAGTCTACGCAGTCTACGTTCTTTAGGAAGTCGCGCTGGTTATATACGGCAGGTGCTCTTTCCCTGGCCATCGAGCTGTGGCTTGCTCTTTCCTTCAACGACCAAGTTGAAGCCAACCAGATGGTTTGGCCCTACGTAGGAAGGCACGACGTCATTGGCGGTTCTGCAGGCTTGGCACTGACCGCGACACAGCACACGCCAGCGACGTCATAACCCCTGATCGGAGCTGTCTGATTGGTGGGGGTACCCCACAATCGAAATGTTCTGTTCTTAAATTTTTTTCTTATTCTCGGCCAATCGCTGTGTGCGAGTCACGTTCAATACGTACAGAACAGTATGTATATACTACGTACGAACTGTACAGTGTAGAGGAGTGCTCAACAATTCACTGTCTGTGATACACAGACAATACGACAAAACGCATGTACCACCAGCTCAGGTACCGAGTCTGAGGCTAATGGAGATTTCTCGGCATTCACGTCATAAGGATACCCATAAAAAAGATATCATCATGCATCCGTAGCGTGTCTCCTCTATCTCCCTACCAGACGTCTCGTCTCACCAAGTACGTAGTAGGGTCATGTTCTGGAAGAGCCGGCCGGCACTTCTCGCTCGTCTCTTCTCTGCCTGGTCACCGGCTCTTTATGACGCATCTATCAGGCAAGCAGAGGATGCCCGGAGACATGCTGACCGGGCGAACCGATCTATGATGATGCGCATCAGTGAGCCCTATTTGAAAGCGCGCGCATAAATATGTTCGTGGGAGGGCGACGCTGGGAGACACCTCTCTGTCATTGGTGAACGCAACACGCTGCCTCAAATAGTCACTTGTCAAGCAGACTCCGTCCCCGAAGCTAACAGACAGAGATCTCGATAGTGTTGGCTCTTTGCAGGACTTCTCCGTACCTGGTGCCGAACGGGCCAGAGAGTGTCCACTTTTACTATATCATGCTATTGAGTGAGGAACGCTGACGGTGACTCGTCTGACGTAGTCAATGAGAGTCACGGCTGCCATGGGAAGTGCCCATCTACTAGATAGTAGATACTAGATAGGTGTAGAGCTGTACCCAGAGAAGACCCCTGGAGAGGGCACTGGATGTCTGTAAAGGAGAAAAGTAATACTTAGATGAAGTGAGCATGCTATATTGCAGATAGTGCTAATAATATCGAGGGGATGAACTACTTACATAGTACATAGTAGAATGTATTTTTTATGTGTGTCGTCCCACTGAGTCAAAAGGAGTGACCACCGGCAGAGTAACCACCATACCAGCCCCTCATCCCGCGCGCTACCCTTTCCCTCTCTTTCCTCTCGCTCTCTCCTCCACGATCACTTTTTGACACTCCCGGTCACTTGAACAAGTAATTTCCTCAGCTGCTGCACCTGCGCTGTCGGCGAACACCCTGTGATCCTCTTCTTACTTTCCCCCTCAACAACATTTCGCCGAGGACCCCTCTCGTATCTGATTGCCCCTCCACAGAGTCTTTCCCACTTCGGCTGCTTCCTCTTTTCTTCTTCTCTTTCCTGAAGCTATCTGTTATTGCAGCGCCGGTACGTTGCAGGAGACTGATACCCTTAGTACTCCTTGACGAGCATACGACATTGTCTTGGAGTGATTTGAGAAAAGGTATTGTACATGATTTACGTATGAGCTTCTACTGTGCTAATTAATGGTATAGTCAGTGTGCTGACAGACTCATCAAGACATCACCCTCCGTTTCCGACCTTCCTCAATAAAAAAGCTCCTTCGATACCCACACTACGGAAAAACATACGTCAAATCAGCAATCGTATACTCGGTCGAATTTACAAAATACAAAATACAAGATCAAGGACCCTGCGCTGCTACTTTCAAGAGGCGAGTACAAGGCCTAGAAATTATGCACATTTTCAGGACTTTTCATTAATCTTTAATTCTTACAGTCAACTTACCATTAGCTCATAACTCCATCTCTCTTCGCCAGACTTCCCGTCTTCTTGCACATAGTTGGCCTTGCCTTTACGGTTGCGCGCGCAGACAACCCCAATACACGACTCGGTGTTACTCTGCGCCTATCTCGATTTCTCGATCTAGAACGGAGACCAGTGTCCGATTACTTGGACATACCATAAAAACAATCTTTTCTTTCCAAAAAGACTTTACAACCGCCCAGAATGGCGCCCAGTCAGACCTCCAAAGAGGGCTCCGTGCGTGTGTCGTAAAACCCTTCATTAGGATGATATGCTAATGTACAACGCAGAAAAATGAAGGTCCTTTCGATCTCAGAGACTACCAGGATAAGCTCGACTACACCACCTTTGAGCAGATCCTGGAGATGGACGATGATGAGGACGAACGAGAATTCAGCGAGGGAATTGTTTATGGATTCTTTGAGCAGGCAGAATCCACATTTGCAAAAATGGACGAGGCAGTGTAAGTGACCATTCAGTGGAGATTCCAATTCCCCTATGATTTCCCTACACAGATTAAGGGTTGTGATGGGCACGTGAGCAGGTCACATGAACGACCATGACACGTGCCTATTTGTTTAAGTATCAAAAGTCCATTTTTGTCTAATACATTCATCAACAGAGTCAAAGAAGACTTTGACCTCCTGTCCCAGCTCGGTCATTTCTTGAAAGGGTCATCCGCCACCCTCGGCCTGACAAAGGTCAAAGACGCCTGCGAAAAGATCCAACATTGCAAGGAGGACCTACCAAACGAGAAGGACAAATCCGAGCGGGAAAAGCACATTGAAGGAATCAAGAAGACCCTGAAAGAAGTACAGATTGACTACAAAGAAGTCGCCAACATTCTAAAACGATTCTTTGGCGAGGACGTTCCTGTCGACGATACCCCGGACGAGAAGGAAACAACGGAAGAGAGGAAGAAGCCTGAAAGTCTCAAAGCAGAGAAGAAGTAAATATGTCTTCTACTTGGAGCATTAAAAAGAGAGCGGAAATCATCCACATTTTTTCCTTGCATGTGTTGTGTGGATTTTGTAAAGGGGGGTTTCTCCAATCGGTCGTGGTGTTTATCGAATTCTTGTTTCTCTCTTTCTGCCTATATATCTCAGCTGTCTGATGATTCAAATCCCATTTTGAATAGACTTTGCATATCTCTATGATTCAATCATAGCATACCATATCCATCTTCATATACGTCCTCATCTGATCATCATCTGTCTGTGTCTTTCTATCTTGTTGAGAAGTTGAGCTGCTGCAAGTCATTTTGAGCCTAGCCCAAGCGTGGGTTGTACAAATGCGGAATACATACTGCCTCTCGCGGTCAGCTATGCCGAATAAAAAAGAAGAACGTAATCGTATATTCAATTCAATCCCGAATAATATATGTGTATATGCATGTATTCTACACCCCTGCTCAAAGCTAATCCCTATCCTTTCGTTCATCCTCCTTTTCCTGCTTTCTCTCCGCCTCCTCCCTCCTCTCCTTCTGTCGACGCTCATGCTTCAATGCCTCCGTCACCCGCTCATCCTCTTCATCCCCCCTCTCATCCCAATCAACGTCATATTCCTCCGCCACTGTTTTGATTTCCCTCCTCAAAGCATTCGCCTCTTCGATCAGTGACTCCCAAACCTGCAAATCGATTCCGCGCGCTTGATAGAGTTTCTGCTGTCGACGATTGACCGTAAAATCCAGCGCGGAGCGGTACGAGATTTCGCGGTTGTGATACAGAAACCAGGCATAACCGCCCATTAGCGTGGATAAACTCACTAGATAGGTGATGGGTTCCATGGTATCCCAGCCGTAGTCAGTCTCGAATGTGAGTTTGTACACGATGTACCACCATGAGACCATCACGCCGAGACCGCCGATGGCGACTCTCTGACCGCCGCGGTGGGCGAGAACGTCGCATTCTTGTTTGATGATGGCGAGATTTTTGAGGTTTTTGGAGAGTTTGCGGAGTCGCATGCGGAGATAGTAGGTGCGGTCGTTGAAGGAGGGAACCGCCACGGGGATTTGGCCGAGGGGAGAATTCTCGATATCTACGAGAAATTCTTTGACGCGTGCTGCGTCGCGAATGAAGTCGCCGATTTCCGTGGACGAGGACCATCGAACAAAGGAGCCCTTGCGGAGCGCTTCGGTCTCTGTATCCGTTTCTGTTTCGCGCGCAGCATCAAGGTCCTTGGTTATACTCTCGTTTTCGTCGGGTATGTTTCTCAGTCGAGCTATCCGGGAGTCTCTCGTCGCCACTAACGGTTTCTGGTTCTCCTTATCCGGTGAATCATGTTCATCATCTTTTGACTCGTCGACCCAGCTCTTGGCTTTTGGCCTTCTGGGCTGTATCGTCCCGTCTCCAATTTCGACAGCAAGGAAAGATACATGTGGTGGGCGTACTTTACCCTTTTCGTCTGTGATGGGTGGAACTTCTGCTTGGATTAAGCGTTCGAGATATGATAGTGGTTGCTGGGAGTGTAAAAGAAGTGCCAGCGGTTCAACGTCTTTCTAGTTAGCGAGGTGGATGACTGAAATGAACCTAATGCAATCATACCCTTTCTGTCGCCATTATAATCCTTCGTCGTGACCGGTAAGATCAACTTCAATAGTCGTGATGGCGTGGTCAAAAGTTTTCCTTCATCCAATCAGTCAGGAGCACACTCTAAAACTTTAATAGGAAGAGCTCACCCTTTGTCATGGCAGATGCATTCCGCTCGCGTTTGACAGGAGGTATCTGAGAACCGTCTCTTTGCCATGGCGTCTTCCTCTGGTTCTGCTTGACATGTGACACGGCCTCGTCCAGTTCAGAGGGCTTATCATCAGACTCATTGTTTATTTCTCGCGCTGGATCGGACTCGGAAGCACTTGACGGTGTTGCGTATTGACGTAGCCGCGTAGTCTGTGTAGCCGTGGGTATGCTCGATCGAATTTGGTTTGTGGAAAGATGGCCCTGAATTCTGCCTATTGAAGATATGTTGCATCGAGAGCTATAACTCCTCGTCGTCGACAAGGTCTTCAGACTGTTATTCAAGCATAGTCGCTGTCTTTGCAAGTTGCACTGTAGGACCCTGTTGCGAGCATTGCCCATACATACTCCCAGAGAGCCCATTGTGCCGTTGAAGTCGGAAATCAGTCTCACTTCATGGCAGCCAAGATATAGACAGAACTTGGCAACATGGCCAGACCGTCACTCTTAAGAAGGAAATACTCCAGAGGATAGAAAGATGGCGCCAGGAACGCGCGAGCATCTCAGCTACGTCATTGCCAGTCGTTACGTAGGCAGGCAAACAGTGCAAACACACAGCTAGGTGGTTCGAGCGCTGTGATTGGTCGAACTATACACAGCTCTCTATCCCCTATTCTTTTCTTTTTTTTCCAACTACTACTTACTACTTAGAAGTTGAGAACTGACAGCTTCATTTGATTCTTCGTTCAACAAATTCATTCCCGAGCATACGCACTCTATACAGAGGTGTCATCAGATCATCAAGTCATCATCATCATCGTCAGGAAAGATCAAGGAGATGCAAGCAACGCTATCAGTATCACCACCTATCATCTCATTCGTCAAACAGCTCATCATCTCGTTCACTTCTAGAAAGCATCAAGCGAATAACATATCATCATAATCGTTATATCATTAAGGTCATCAAGGTCGTCATAACATGCCAGTGAGGCGTCGGTTTATTCTTTGTCGTGATCTTTTCATGTTTTTCTTGCTTCTCGTTTCTCGTTTTCTTTTCGTCGTCATGTTCTTCGTCCTGCTAAAGGAGCAATGAAGCTAGTATCGGTACGCCAGAGCGCGAGTAGGAACCCCCTGACGGCGCTCACGGTGATCACGGGTCATCAATCGCGCCCCATCGTGGCTCTCGGGACTACTCCCTCCACTTCGACTCCCACCACTAATCGATGTCGAGTCACTCTCATCAGCCCCAAACCGTGACGAGACTCGATGACTTGCACGACCAGTCCCAATCGCAACGGGCACCCCCTGCAACACCCCGCCGTGGTCATGACCAGCCGGATACATGCCGTCATTGACAGAGAAATTCCGGCAAATCAGATACGCGCGCATGGCGGCGTTCTCGCGGGCCATGACTTCGGACTCGCAGATCGAGTCGGTCTTGTATTCGCGGTTATTCACTCGGACCACGCAGGTGAAGCCCGTGGAGCTCTGGAAGGAGTCATAGTGTGGTTCTGACCAGTGTCTGCGCTTGCAGAGGCCTGTCACTGTCAGTACATGCTACTGAACCATTGGCTTATGAAATACAAGTAGCAGGGATGACGAAAGGAGAAACATACTTGCAAGGTAGAGGATGTAATACATGATGATCTAGATTGGGACCCCTTTTCTGATGGCTCACTACCCAATAGGATCAATCCCAAAATTGACAAGGACAAGGCGAATATGGGGCGCGAACGAAACTTTTGTCGTGGTGGGGGTTTAGGGCAAACGCACGCAAACACAAACGCAACGCGCACACAGTCTTTCCTCAAAAGGATAATGAGTGAGCATAAGTGGTCTCGTCAGGTCAGATCGGATCTCGTGTCAGTCAATTGCTGCCCAATTCGGACCCTTTTGTGAGGCGGTTGTAATGTCGTCTAGTTGTGCAGCTTGTGTTGTTCGATATCATGTATCAACTAAAGTGTCCTAGTGCGGGATGGAAATGATTCCTGAGGAAAAGAAGGCCAGGATCGAGTTGGGGTATAAATAGGATGCAGAGCCCGATTCAATCAGCAGATGGAAAATATCTTTTCGAAGTATTTCCCCTCGGCAGTGATGGGAAATGTGGCAAAGAAAATTTGCAAAGTTGGGGGAAATCTGCAGTCGATAAACAGACAGACAGACAGACACTGTCTGTAATTTTCCTTTTCCGATACAGGCTGCCAATTAAGGACCAAACAGCTTGACAACTTTGCTTAGAAAGCTCAATTGGTTGTAGAAAGCAACAAGAAGGAAAACAAAATAGAATTAAAAAAAGAGGAAGAGGGGAATTACGAACATTGTACTTCTACAACAATCCCGACAAGAATACCACCACGCCTACAAGCAGTTCCATCCCCACGAGGACGAGACAAAAAAAGCCAAAAGTCGCGTAGAAAGCGCGCTCACCAAAAATCCCTAGTATGTTGTCTGTGTGTTTCATGTGCGTATGTATGTATGTATGAATGTATGTACGTACGTACGTATGTAAGAGTCTAACATGCTGATTTGAGCTAGTTGTACACTCTGGTTAGGTAGGTATCTGGAACGGACGGACGGGGTTGATGTGCTGGCATGGCTGCTCTCCAGTTGATGAAACCCTAGGATCCAGTCTGAGGTTTTGGCTGGAGCCTATGACGAGTGAGATGGCTTGTCGATCCAGCGTCAAGACCGATAAAAAGAGAAAACACACCGAGAGCTTATTCTGAGTTTTCTTTCTTTCTTTTGTCTGGCGATGCAATAGTAGATAGGTCGTTGCATCTCGGATTAGGGTTACTTATAGGGTAGGATGGTGTCTGGCCACCACTGACCAGAATCAATTGAGCCATTTGCACTGAACATTATCAATATTATGTTTCTGCTAACTGTTTACTAAAATCAATTGAGAATTGGCAATTGATGCCTAGGTCCGCAACTCCGCTCCTACATACAACATCCAACATCCACATCCAACAAACATTGAACAACGTATCTCCCCCGCAGCGCGACAATTGCCGCCGCCGCCATGTACCACTTCCAACTTCAAATACAAGTGAAGTAACCACAATCGTCTCGCTCTGCATTAACGGCACTCCCAGATCAATTCCGTCAATACATATAATGAAACTTAGAATCCTCCACTGAGGCGAGAATGATTGGACGATTCTTCAAGATCCGACAGAGACTCCATTGGAATGGCTCCTCATTCGATTGGATCAACGTAGGTATGCATTTCCGGGTCAATGACAATCACCGCAAATTACGGTGAATATTTACATAGTCCCATCATCCTGGTTGACCAATTGATCCTACTGCCGAGTGATGCATAACCTCTTTCTACAAGATGTAAAGACAGAATGTCAAAGTTCATCACCGGTTTCAATTCTTCAACGACAGGTAGTATACTGTAAGGCCAACAAGCAGACAACCAGAAAGAGGGGCAGAATAACGTTTCAGTAAAAAAAAAAAGAAGGAAAGGATAAAACTGTTTTTCCATTCCATCCTGCATGTCATACATACTCAGTTGCATTAGAGGGATTGTTTTGGGGCTAGTGTGGCTAGTCAGACAGGCATCGTCAAATGCATTGATGAGTTGTCAATTCCCGATGGTCTCGCCGCTTGAGTTTAGTCCCTAGCATGTGGAGAACATTGGAAATTAACGCTGAGCAGTGGTGGAATCGAGACAGTTGATTGTTGTTTGTGTATTGATTTTAATGTTCGTATTGATAGGCTGTCGCTCAATAAATGTAGTATAGGCCAAATAGTAAAGTACATTGGTGAACATACGCATCAGAACAGACATTCAATCTCAAGTACAGGTATGAATAATCGATTCATTTCTTGGTATATACCCACTTCCAATTTTCGCCATAGAATTCACCTACGTTTGTCGCCTATTGATGCTGCGAAGATGTCGAGAGCTGGGATTAGATATCTGGAGGTCGCCAAATGCACAGAAGCCACCTTTCGAAACATTGGTCTTCTTGAAGCAATCATTGAAGTGCTGAACTGACGAGATAGAACTCTGTACCTTACAGTTCATCATCGCCGTAGCCTTCCTCCCATCCCTGCATACAGTCAGAACGCTCTGGAGGCCACACCATCTCTTCCCCAGTCAAGGACTCGATCTCCGACTTCACTGCATCGAAGGGGATAAAGTATGTCACAGAGCCGTCGTCAGAGCTAGCACAAAGTAGACCGACAACGAATAATTTCTCGTCGTAATTGATTGACGTTTCCGGCATCGCAATTTTGCTATAATGGCCAGCGATGTGCCACCCAGATGCAGCGAGGATCAATGATCCAGAATCGCCGGGCACGGTCCTGTGGTTGACGTTATCATAAACAGGCGTGGAAACAACCCATGAGGACCGTAACACCGACTCGACACCATTTTCAAGGTCAATATCGAATTCAATGTCGGCTTTGAATTTGGTCACAAAGCCCATGGCGTACCCCGAGACACTTTGGCAATAACGTTGATCTGTTGTTCCTCCGCATCCATATCCAATCCGTCCACTTCCCATGAGTTGTAAGTCGTATTGTCGAGGATTTTAGGGCTTTTCTCGTTCGCTTTCAGGAAGACTTCCTGTGGATGCTTTCCCGAGAGACAGTCCATCTTTATCAATGCAAGGTCCATAATCAAGTCCGATGACACACACCAAAGAGGGTGTTGCATAATGACTATAGCAAATCGTGCGACACGTACTGGTCATGTAACGTTATGAGCGATGAGCTTGTTGACGGCCTAAAACACGACATCTGAAAGAGGCATCTGTCGATGTCTCGAATTAGGCTCAAGTAGATGCCGACTCACCAAGAAGCTGGCACATGGTTTCAATTGATGTGTTCTGTACAATTACATGCCAGCAAGGAGTACAATATACATGTCAGTTAGACATCCTTCATCACATTGCGCTGACTCACCAAGTAAATTTCATCATTCCAACGCGTAAATATTACATATTCAACTTTTCATACAAATAAAACTTATCTCCCGCCCCCCCAGCCTCTATATAGGCCTCTCCTCACACCACCTCCTCAATGCCTCCGCATTTTTATGCGGAATCGTGTAAATCGGATGAAACGCCACAAGTCGATCGTACTTGTCTATTATGTCTCTGCTGGCCTTGTCGTTCTCGTCAGTGGTAATCTTGGCAGGTATGCTTTTCCATGAAAATGACGAGGCGAATATTCCACCTATGCGTGATGAGGTGGGTTCTTTCTGTTCGGTTTCGTAGTGGTAGTATTGGATTGTGCTTAGCCCGGTTAGGGTATAGCATGAATGGTATGAGTCGGGGTGTCTGTCGAATTACTAAATTGAGTGTCTGTCTCCCTGATTGTAGACAGGATAGATAACTCACTTTCCAGGCTTGTCGCGAAGACCTCCGTTCTTATTCTGGCAGCAGTTCATGATATACCGAGCAAGACCTTCGCGACTAAACAAGTATTGAGGCACTTCTGGGACAGCGTTTTCGTCCCGATGTGGTCCGTTCAATGCTGATTGTATTAACGGCCAACAATCGCCGACCCAGTGACTATAACAACCGTCGACGAGCTTATTGGTACGGCCTGAAAACCCGCCTTCGGGTGCATATTGTCGAGCAGAAAGCCAAGATACCAGAAGTGGGATGTCCATATATCTAATTATCGGTTCAGTCAAAGAACTTTCATCTTGGCAGATATGCAATGCCCACCTCGTTATCATATCCTTCGGTTGACCCATGATACACAGACATGCCAACACACAGAATGCATATGCGCCATGGGCCTCTGCAGCACCCGGCTTTCCAGATAAGCCGCCTTCGTAGGTTTGACCTGCCGCGTCGTCAGCGCTGGTCATCATAGCGAACTTCTCAAACTCACATCGAGACAGATATTCTGGAAGACCGTCCAAAAATGACTGAAGTCCATATTTGCGCGCTTCAGCTTCTGGTGGTAGTTCCAGCGGTAGGTTTAGTAGCGATATTGTCACCATTGCGCAATAGGCACCTCTGCAGCATATGTTAGAATGGTCTAATTTCATACCTTGTCGTTGAATGCTCACCGGACATCTTCCTCTCCATCTATGACCAGTTGAAAACCTCCATCGGGCTGCTTCAGTTGTCCCAGCCATGACCACCTGCGTTCATGAAGTTAGCAATGTCTAATAATCAGCACCGAATCAAATCTTACATTGCTCTGCGATCAACCACCTCATATGTTTCCTCACCCCCTACCAATGCCAAACTTAGCACAGCAGGAAACGTAGATGCCAAATGCGACATTTGACCATGCCCTCCTCCAAAGCCACCTGTAGGATTCTGTGCTGCCGTAAACGTAGCTACCACCCTATCAACATATCAGCACGAATACATCAAAAGGCAATACATTAACCCAGAGCACACAATTAATGACAACCACTAACCAAACCCACACTGAGACAAATCTTACCGCTCTCGATATTTACTGACATCCTCCCCCAACAACGCCAATCCGGCGAGCGCCCAATACGACATCCACGGTCTACTCGAATCCATCGCCACAAACCCCTCGGGGTAATCCTCAAGCGAGTCATAAAGATACTCGATATGCCGATCTTTCATCAAATGCGACAGTCCGAATTCATTCAGATTGGATCTTAATGTGCCGTCGCGGCCTGTTAGGAAGGGGAGACATTTGTTGACGGTTTCGTCTTGGTCTGCGCTTGTTTTGGTTTGTAAGGTGTCTTGCACAGCAGGTAGGGTTGTGAAGAGGGATGAGATTAATGGTGAGGTGGACATGGTGGTGGTTGATTCTGGGGCTGGTGTGTTTTTGATGCGGCGTGTTGAAGCTTCCCCGCGATATTCTGTTGTTGCTGCCGCTGATGAAGTAGCCGGTCGCGTACTCTGTGGAAATCGGATCTTTCGCCGTGATTTCCCTGACGCTGCCGCAATCGGCATGAGATTTTCGATTGTTTCAAGTGCTATCGACTGTTGTGGTGATACTGGGCGTGGGGGCTTGTATGTGCTGATGTTGATGGAGGAAGTTTTTGATTGGGTGGGCTGTTTTCTCGGTCGATGTTGCCGTAGGTACTCTCACTCATTCGCTTACATCAGGAAGTTAAAGTATTAGATGAATTCAAGTATTTCGCATACTACAATCGAGCTACAACCTATCAATATGGCACTTTTTCACAAATCGACTGCAAGGAAAACATCCTTGTGACTTGTTGGTATTGGTGGCAGTAATACATGTAGAAGGATTCCAAGGTTGTTTTCTTGACACATGTTTCGTTGCCGATGCAAAGAAATCCAAGCTTCTGATACCTACATACATATTTGAATTCAAGCTTTGAATTGATCCTGTATAAAATTGGTCTTTCCCCTTGTCAAGCGCTCTCCGTTTGATCCTCTTAATGGTTGCAAACGTCCAGCGTCCTGTACATAGTATACAGAATATCAAGGGAATAAGAAACGAAACATTGACACTTCTATCAACAAATCCCCAGGGAACAAGAAGCCCAACTTCATGGCAATACCCTAATCCTTAAGTCTCTACTATGGGGAGACATGCTTGACTCACGCTTCAACCATCATCATCGCGGTCACTGAACGGTATGCCGGATAATCCTGGCTACTTACTGTATCGAGTTGCTGACGTGGTGTAGATCTGAAAGATGCTCTTTCTAAAACTTATGACAAGTATAGCAATAGAATCGCTGCGGAGGAACCATTGCAAGGTCCACGAGGAATTATATGAGCATTCGGAGGAGTGTATTAGTGCCAAGAATGCTGGCTTATTTTTCGAAGAGATCAGAATGCGTGTTCCTGATACTAAAGTTGGTAGATGCTTAGAGCCGAATAAACGTGACCAAGCAAGAAATTTCAAAGGCGAAACCTGACTATATTAGTACCTGCAAGTATCACCACTCGTGATATCGCAAAAGTAGACTGATCACATCAATATCCATACCAAAGCCGGGATTAACCTTGCTACACGGCCTACCGCTCCTACCTGCAAGTCCGCAATTCTTATCGTTGACCTACCTGAAGGCTGGTCGTATGCTTGACGTGAACTAGCCCAGCATGAGGAGCCCGAACTATTGATTCTCGTGCATGGCTTTGCCTTTGCTTTTGGTGGATGTTGAACAGCCGTCATCTGCATCTCTGCCAGTATCTGCCTTGCATTGTGGACGCACTCTCTGGTGTTTGAGCTCTGAGCCTATTTCCCCGTTACAATAAGAGTCTGGTGGGACCTTTGCATATTTATCGAGAACGCCCATCTTGAAGAATAAAGGTCTGCTGTACAAACGCATTCGGACGATGGGATGGATGTGTCATATTGCGGTCACATGCGCTCGGAGATGACCAAACGCACTGGCAATGATAGATCCCCTGCATTGAGCATTGTTTGCCAGAGCCGCACTGGGTAAGTCGATTAATCAGTCAATCAAATCAGCACGCGATGTTTTCGTGAGTCTGGTGGTTTTTGCTTCGTACTCCACGGTTTTTGACGATATATTTCGTATCCACGTACCCCAAGGTGTTAACATGTCGATAAGTACCACGCCTAAGGATAATGCCCGATTTGTCGAGCAGTCGAATACCCCCGCCACAGTGCTGTCAAACATAGCGGTCTGAATAGCCAGTATGCCGAAAGATTACCATCTGCAAATAATTTCTAAAAAGAAAGCGGCTAAACGTGATTGACGATGATATGCTTCGTATGCGTGTTGTGCGTTTGAAACTATGTATGCATGGCATGCCCACCATATCATTCAACGGGAGCCGAAAAAGGCGAGAAATTCTTGACCTGACTCAGGGAACTAGCGATGTCTAGGTAGTAGGTACGTAGTCGAGATTTTGACTTTGAATACTGTGCTGGCTGACATTCAAGAAGGTCGTAATCTGGTGGCGTTAGCGTGATGACGATCAAGCAACATCCCAGAAGAGACCGAAAGTGAAAAGTCAAGACTCAAGAGAGTGCTATCGTCCATTCATCAGAAGCGCCAAAGAATGACATGCAACATGGCAGACTGTGACGCGGACGTGGCGCCATCCAGTGTCATTCGCTTCTTCAAGTCTTGTCCGACAGATGGAGTGATATGATTGGCTCGGATGAGGGATGTACAATGCATGGTCAGAGATGGACACTGGACAGCAGACTAGACATGTGTGCAGTGCAGTGTGCAGCGCGCAGTCTTGCCATTCTGAGGGCGAGAGTGGTGTACATACTCCGTAGAGTCCGTACGTACCGTCGAAGGAGTGGTTTCGGCCGTTTGAATCAATGAGCATCGAGCCTTGTGTTCCCGTGACACTTTGAATTTATGCCACTTAATGCCACGACCCACCGAGACCCATCTCACTCTCAACTGGCAAGACTCAAGTCTAAGACTCAAGACAGGCCTGAGATGGACAGTGCGTGTCATGATAGTGCACAGACACGGACATACTCCGGAAGTCCACGCTAGTATTAGATACAGTGATACAGATACACCGTGTCGAATCATGCCTGGGCCATTGGCGGCGAACACGGTTGAGGAAGATACTGTACTAAGTGTACTTCATTGAGATGAAACAGTTGCATGGAGGCACTCGTATCGCATTACGGGATGTACCGCGTACTATTCTTATGCCACGGCGCACGCCAATTAATGAGCATGGAAACTTTGAGACTCTGAGAGCAAAAACGAGAATTCAGTCAGTGGGCCTGTCTTTTACTGTACCGTACTGAGGAGCGATGTACAACTACGTTCGTACAGTCTCGCCTTGACACGATTTGCAGAGGTAGAGTAACTAGAGTTAGACTAGCCAGACCAGGGAGGCCTGTCTGGGCAGCGAGATTCGTTGGCCGATGACACCAGCCACCAATGACCGTGATGCTACCTTGGTCATTGAACAAGCTCGCGTACCGACTCAATCTGTCAGGCCATGAATAGTAAATACTACAAACAAGGTGCTTGCATGAATGCCGTGATCGAATATATAATTAGCGGACTCGGCAAGGCAGCACGAACGGCTGGCTCAATTATGAGGCTGGGGACGAGCACGGAAAGAGAGTTCCAGGCTGGCAGGCTCGCTTAGGTAGGATCTTATCACGTTATCAGACCAGCGCTATCACTATCAGTATCCGCTCACCAGCCCGCACTAGCTCTCTTGCGGACTAACATGAGGTTATTCCGGAGCGGTGATTGACTGGCGGACGGCTGGGATACTGGCGCTAGACCGAACAGAGTAATATGGAGACCAAAGACTCAAAGAGAAAAAGCGGGAAAAGTGGAGATTGGACGGATTACTCTGGCACTAGACCCAAAAGGGCTAGCGACAGAGCCATCGACATTCGACAAACACAAATCGAGCACACGCAGCCAATCAGCACGGGGTCTCGGCCTCAGGTGTCTAACCCTCCATCTCGTTTGCTTCTCCGCCGTGGATCCCTCCTAGCGTGCTCCCAGATTCAACCAACCGGCTCGGCTCACTCACCGCCTCTTTCCATCGCTGTACGACCTCGACTTGCCTGCCCTCTTTCCCTCCCCCCACCGCTTCCACTCGTCCTCAACTACACTCGCTCCCACGTTCACCTCACGCCCGCCTTTTCACTTTGATCTCTCTCTTTCCTCCACTATGAATTAACGACCCAACTAACTAGACTGAAAGAAGGCGTCCTTCTGTCCGACCTTCACCTTCTCTCGTCTTCCCTTAAGCTCTGCTCTGCCTGGTGCTGGCCTCAGAGAGCTGCAACCTATTGTGTGTTTCTGTCTTCCACGGACATTGAACCAATTCTTCCACACACAACATATCACAGTACAACATCACCACATCCCCATCCAATTCTCCATGACCTTGTTATCGTCTGCTGTCATTGTCGCCAGTTGATCCCCAGTATATGATGTCCCAACACAATCTCAGCAACGATGGCCTGGTAGATCTTGATTATGACTCGAGAAATTATCTCCAGGCCGCCCAGAGCTGGCCACTGGCTGTCGACCACAATCTTCCGCGACACGACGATGCTCGTGACATTGCGCCTCTGCAGACAAGCGGCCATGCCTTTGACCAGCCGATCCCAACAGGTGCCAATCTGATGTCCGAATGGCAGTTTCAGCAATCGCTTCAGAGTCAAGTGCCGTATCCTCATGTTGAGACCACTGGTCCTCAATTCACTTCGAGCTTTGGCGTCCCTCTGCAAACGTCTCCCGTTGACTTCCTGCCTGCCTCGCAAGCAGCAGCCTCGTTGGATGCCGGCACTCTGCTTGATGGCTCGTATCTCTCGCTGTCGGCTCCAGTCGACATGACCATGCCATTCGCCTATCCCGACTTCCAGGAACTCATGACCTTCCCCAACGGGCTACCGGATTTGACCTCCTATGCAGGCATTGCCCACAACATTCCTGAGAGCAGCTCACCCACTGACACGTATCTCGAAGTCCGCTCCTTGACCAGTTCGAGCAGTGACAATGGATGGGCAACTGTCGACCATCGCACCATCGACCACTTCCACACCTCTGACCATGCATTGTTCATCAACCCCACTCAGACCTTGCACGACCGAAGCTTGTCTGAATCCTCATACTCGGATTTTGAGCCGAATCGCGCTTCTTGGGGCAGTAGCTGGGTGGATGTTCAACATCCCATCAGCTCACCGGGCTCTGACCACCTTGACTCGATCTACAACCCTGCTGTAGACCGACGAATCTCTCTTGATCACGCCTCCCACGGATCCGTGTCCCCAGTTGCCGTTAGCCCCGTTGCTATTGTACGACCAATCCCGGTACCCTCCAAGAAGGTTACTTCTCCATCACACTCACCCAGATCATCCACATCATCTTCCTCTTCCTCACCTTCCTCATCTTCGCCACCAGCCAGAAAGAACACTCGCAAGAGCCCGATAGCTGCCAAAACTGCTGAAACAAAGGTTCGCAAGCAATCTCAGACCGGCAAGCCAGAAACAACCGAGAAGCGTATTGGGAAGCGTAAGGGCCCTCTCAAACCAGACCAGAGAAAGCAAGCTAGCGAGATTCGAAAGCTACGAGCTTGCTTGCGTTGTAAATTCCTCAAGAAGACAGTAAGTCACTTTTTTCGTTGCCTCTTGACAGATCAAATATCTGACTCGGAACAGTGTGATAAAGGCGAACCGTGTGCTGGATGCCAACCTTCGCACGCTCGTTTGTGGCAGGTTCCTTGCACCCGCATCGATATCAAGGAGATTGGCTACTTCATGAAGGACTGGAAGGCCGACTATGAGCGCCACGTTACTCTAGGATTCTCAGTTGGAAACATCAAGGGCTTCTCCGAGCAAGAGAGAATCTTGTTTGTTACTCATGGCTACGGTGAGATTATGCCTATCAATGCTCGTGAGGTTTTTGTTCGGGATGAAGAATGTTTCAACATGGACTGGTGTGAGACCGTCGAACGCGAGATGGGACATTACCAAGTGTCTACTATGAAGTTCTCGGCCGGTATTGAGGGTATCTCCCACTCGAAGCTGTCCGACTATTTGGACCGCCACATTGACGGCAACGGAAGCTATGAGAAATTTGTCGACGATTACTTTGACGGCACGCCTTTCCTCACCCAGATGCTGAAGACTGCATTCCGCTACTACTTCCGTACCAAGTTGCCAGTCATCCGCAAGGCTCTGAAGTTGATTCTTGCCTACAACTTGACCCTCAGTGTAACGATGGTTGAGGGCATCGGTGAGGACGAAGACTTCTTAGGCAAGATCGAGGGCGAAGGGTCCCGCTTCCGAGGAAAGACAATGGCACCTGTCATGATCAACTTCCAGATCAAATGTGCCATGGCCAACATGTGGCGTGAGTTACAAAAGGACGTTCTTGAGGAGCTTTCAGCTCTTTACTCCAGTGTGTACAGTGGTGATAGGCTCAAGAACTGGCCTACTATCTTTATCTTGGCTACTATTCTCCTTGCCGTTTGGGAGGAAATGCAGTTCGACTGCCATTACCGTGTTCCGGTATGTTCCCAACATAGTCTAGCGATGAAATTTCACTAACCTGGTTTATAGGACGTTTCTGCTGTCGACAAGTTCTGTCATGACATGGAGTCTACACCTGTCGGCGTTATTGTCGGCCTTTTCCAGGCTATTTCCCAAAAATTGCCTGCTTTTACCGACTGGGAGACCAGCAAGCACCATCAGTTGCTTGCCTCCAACCCTGATGTCTGCCAAACCATGACCGAGGTCCGACATCACGTGAAGCAGCACGGTATGTCTACTCTTCAAGCATTTTCTTTTCTTTTTTTTTTTGACTAATGATTTTAGAATCCTACCTGCGCAACCGCTCCAACACGAAATTCAACCGTAACGATTTCGACTGCCTGTCGAACAAATTCCTGTCACGACTAGTTATTCGCGCCAACTGAAATGATTAATGATCTACGATCAACGAAAAGCGAGCCACCATTGAGTATTTTGTGCTATTTATGTTATTATCATTGATTCAATTCACGGTCTTCACGAGATACGGCGTTGATGTATGCGATAAGAGAGATACTGAAAAAGTGATGATTGATGCCACCGCATGCGAATCGAGTCTGTTGACCTTGACGACCATCTTTTGAATTACGACAACCCGTTCCTTTCTAATCGTTCTGAGGCTTTCCAGAGCTATACTTGTTTATACCGTCTATCATACAGCCTTGTTTGATTGCGTTTTAGTGCTGTTTACTTATTCTCAGCGTGGCGATTGATGATGATGAAAGATGAACGAAACTTATGAAATGTTGAGTGTTTGTATTGCATGAGTTTCGGCTTTTGCTGGAATGATGTGTTTGATTTTGCCTGTATCGTTTTTGCTGTACTGGATTGGACTGGACTGGGATATGGATTTGACCCTTTTTTTCTTTCCTTTGTACTTGATTTGTCTCGCATTTCAGCGATTCCAAGCGATTTGAGCCACTGTGCCAAACGAAGTACCCTGGCCGACTCTGGACGGAGTTCTGGATCGATGACTGACTGCACTGCACTGCAGGACTAGGTACATAGTATTTGATACCTTGAACAAAGAATATTGCATTTGAATCTGACTCAATGTAAACTGTAAACAACTGGACAAATAGTGAACTATTCAGAATTAGACTATCGCGACTTCATGCCTGAGCAACAAGGCACCAAGAGGCACCCTGCCGTCCCAGCCGGACTAAGGTTGATTACGAAAACGACACGGGCGGAGACTTGCCGTGGCGTGACCTCATCGATTGACGGTGAAAGTAAAAAGTAAACAAACCGGGCTCGTGGCTTACTACGGAGTAGTTCGCTAGAGGAAAACGTAGCTAAGTGACAGACTACGCATGTACGTAGTATTCTTTCTTACTCAAGCTGCTGTAAGCAGGATCGATGTTGCTAAGTTAATCAACGGAGCAAGCCATGATGGCGTCATCGAAGGATGCTGGCTTTCCTATCGATAGGAGACTGATAAGTTAGTATCCCATCAGCTTACCCACAAGATACCAGATAGCAAGTGAGAGCAACAATAAAACTACTACATAGTACCGAATCATGGAAAGTTTTCCTCAGTGTTTGTCACCGGAAGAATGTTCGGGATCATCAGGGGTAAAATTTTCATCGTCTGAAAGCATGTTGCTGCTCCGTTGCAGAGTTTGTCGCAAAAAGCCTCAAATATCGGATCAAGAAGGAAAGGTTGTATGGCGTCACAGTTTCCTTAGTAGAGTTTGTTAAGAGTTGACTAGCCCTTCTTCTAGTTAGCAGTTACCGAGTAAAGTCAAAGCACTAGCAGAGTTGCCAGAGTACAAACTTCAAAGCGCTGCCGGACTCACCTGACTTTCTGCATTGGGCTTAGTAGGCCGGGCTCAAAGTGTTGCGATTGGTGGGGGGCTTATCGTTACTTCTAGCAGGTTCCCCAGCCTCAGCGCCTATATGAGCATCAATGAACCTCGAAGGTCCTTGAGCCACACAGTCGCACTTTACAAAGCGTACAACATTCAGCAAGTATTTAAATTAATATTAAGTAAAGTTGCCACGTAAATCGGAACCAGAACCAGCCAGAAAGTATCCTTCAAAGGAGAGGAAACTAAGAACTTCAAACAGGGTAGGGGAAGTTGCCGACTACCGGGTGACCAGTCAACGCCCGATTACTAAGGCTGCCACTGCGTCTTTCTATTTGCGGCAGTGCTGCCTGCCTGCCTTATCGCCTCCACCCGGCTTCCCGCCTTCCCTCCTGCCTAGCCTGCCTGCCTGCGCGCGTATAAGTACCTTCTCTTTCCCCGCTCGACTTGTCATCCATCTTCTCTCTTCCCATTTTCACTTCACTCTACTCTCATCACCCATCCTACGTCCTACATCTCTCCCTCTGTCATCTCTGTCGGCGACGCTTCGCATCATCTCTTATCTCTACAACTCTTCACTACCCACTCGATAAACGCCATCATGCAGATCTTCGTCAAGACCCTCACTGGAAAGACCATCACCCTTGAGGTGGAGTCTTCTGATACCATCGACAACGTCAAGTCCAAAATTCAGGACAAGGAGGGTATTCCTCCCGACCAGCAGCGTTTGATCTTTGCTGGCAAGCAGCTCGAAGACGGCCGCACCCTTTCTGACTACAACATTCAGGTATGTCTACTGTGAACGCGAGTGGCAAATAGGCAGAGAACTAACCTTTTCCACAGAAAGAATCTACTCTCCATCTCGTCCTCCGTCTCCGTGGCGGTATGCAAATCTTTGTCAAGACTCTGACCGGTAAGACGATCACCCTTGAGGTGGAGTCGTCTGACACCATCGACAACGTCAAGTCCAAGATTCAGGACAAGGAGGGTATCCCTCCTGACCAGCAGCGCCTGATCTTCGCTGGAAAGCAGCTCGAGGATGGCCGCACCCTCTCCGACTATAACATCCAGAAAGAATCCACCCTTCACCTTGTCCTTCGTCTCCGTGGTGGTATGCAAATTTTCGTCAAGACTCTCACTGGTAAAACAATCACGTTGGAAGTCGAATCCTCAGATACCATCGATAACGTCAAGTCCAAAATCCAAGACAAAGAAGGCATTCCTCCTGACCAGCAGCGCTTGATTTTCGCTGGTAAGCAACTTGAAGATGGCCGCACACTTTCCGACTACAACATCCAGAAGGAATCCACCCTACACCTTGTCCTCCGTCTCCGTGGTGGTATGCAGATTTTCGTCAAGACCTTGACCGGTAAGACGATCACATTGGAAGTCGAATCCTCAGATACCATTGACAATGTGAAGAGCAAGATCCAAGATAAGGAGGGTATTCCACCCGACCAGCAGCGATTGATCTTTGCTGGAAAGCAACTGGAAGATGGTCGTACTCTTTCCGATTACAACATCCAGAAAGAGTCCACCCTCCACTTGGTGCTCCGTCTCCGTGGTGGCAACTAGGTTCTTTTCTTCTGTTACTATTTATGATGGGATTGCATCGGCCTTGACTTTGGCGTTGGGAGGCTTTTTATGGTTTATGATTCACAATATCTTTTGACTTTACATCAGACTACTAGCTAGTTATTGACACAATACACTTGACTTCGGTCTTTGTCAAGAACGTTATTTCTCTTTCGTAGAATTATCAATCGTAGCATCTACCGGTGGAGTCCGTCCTTGTAACAGCAATCCGAGCAAACGCGGAGGTGGGTCTCGGTCGTATCCAAGATCGTGAATCGAGAGACGCCCCTGGCCTCGTGACTACATGCTAGCAGCTTTGCGAAAACATTTAAAACGTGAACTTTGAAGATATTCACCTTTATCGATCCTTCGTATGCTTCCGTATAGAAACGTGGTCGCGATCATGCAAACGCCACTCGCCACTCACCTGACATCCGTGCTCATTGGCTCAGTGGGACCACTTTTTGACGTTGACCGTTGACGGCTGCGGTACGTTTGGATCGCAGACAAAATATCCCACGAGCCCACGAATGACGAATACCTATAGCGACAGTCCGAATAGCAATCTCTTGAACCATGCGTCGGGATGCCCTCATATTTCTATCACATCACGCTTGAGCTTTTAACCTCCCCATCGAACATCGCACACGACCTTTACGACGACGACGACGACGATAACGCCTCCGGATTGCGATCGAACCAGTCCCTCGCAATCGAAGCTGTGCGCGAAACTTTTCTACCTTTTCAGCGATATTCCAACAAAAAGACGACGGTAGCATCGCATCGGCATCGTCCTGCTAGGCCACAATCGGGGGTAGGAAATAACTTTGGCGGCGGGGTTGTTTTGGAAAAAGACGACGGCCATTACCGCACTGCGAATTCCAATGGGAAACTATCTTCGTTATCGCTACAGGATCATTCTTTGTCAGCAGATATAGTTATTCAGTCAGATTTGCGATTTACTCAAATTTCCATCCAGGGTGTCGACATGGTTGCTCCCGCGCCCAACCGCCACCGCAGACCATCCGCCGATACCAAAGGCGATGATCGCGATACCATCACAACCGGCATTGGGACGGATATATTAGGCGGTCTCCATACGCGCGGCAAATACGTGCCCCTAGACCAGACACTGGCCGATAGCGTGTATGGCATCGTTCATCTATACAGAGATGCGAAGGAGACACCGTCACTGATTGTTGATGATCATCCGCTGTACCTCAAAGGATCCTCGGCTGCTGCTCGACGACCACCCGATGATCCGCCGCATAGTGCGAGTAGCGGGATGGTGCATAGGACTGGATTAGGAAGTGGTCATGGCAGTAGCCGTAGTCGTCGTTTGAATGACTATGACGGCGGCGCTGAGTCTTACTCCTCGTCTTCTGCCTTACAGGCATACTCACCGAATGACGAGGATTGTTCGATATTATGCATTCTTGCTGTGCCGTCGTACCTCTCGCCGGCGGATTTTCTCGGCTTTGTGGGCGAGGATACGAGAGATGAAGTCAGTCATTTCCGCATGATCAAGACTGCGAGAGCGAATCGGTATATGGTTTTGATGAAGTTTCGGAATGGGAAGAAGGCGCGGGAATGGCAGAGGGAATGGAATGGGAAGGTGTTCAATAGTATGGAGGTATGTAATTTGTCGCTTCTAAGGGAGTATCGATGCTAATATAGTACAGCCTGAGACGTGTCATGTCGTTTTTGTCAAGTCAGTAGAGGTTGAGGTTGCAAAGCAGCGCGAGATGAGCAATGCTTCAAATCAATCCTCTGCGTTGACGTCAATTACTACGCGATCTCTCGGCGCCGCTAACAGCTCATCACCCGGCCTTTCATCTGCATCGCTATCCGCAAAACCCTTGGCTCCTCCAACACCCTCACTTGTCGAACTACCCACATGTCCAGTCTGTCTCGAGCGCATGGATGAGACGACGGGTCTATTGACCATCATCTGTCAACATGTCTTTCATTGCACATGTCTCCAGAAATGGAAAGGCAGCGGATGTCCCGTATGCAGATATACACTCGACGACTTTGCGCGACGAAGTCAAGTCGGATTCTTCGACGAAGGCGGCTCCGGCGAATGCAGCGTATGCCACTCCGAACTCAACCTCTGGATATGTCTTATTTGCGGAAATATCGGCTGCGGGCGCTACGACGAGGCGCACGCCTTTGCGCATTTCAAGGAGACCTCTCACGCTTTCGCTATGGACCTATCCACCCAACGCGTATGGGACTACGTGAGCGACGCATACGTTCATCGCATCATCCAAAGCAAAACAGACGGCAAACTCGTCGAACTACCTGCAGCGGACAACTCCGCACTCGATCCACCAGACTGGACGGACGCAGTCCCGCGCGAAAAACTCGAGAACATGAGCGTCGAATACACCCACCTACTCACCAGCCAACTCGAATCCCAACGCGCCTATTTCGAGGAAATCGTCGAACGCGCAGCTGACAAGGCCTCCAAAGCAAGCGCGGGAGCATCCGCAGCCCTCGAAGCGGCCGATAAGGCAACCCAACAACTCAAGGATTTACAACGTCGCTATGAAGAGCTAGCCAAGGATAATGTACCCGGTCTCGAAAAGGAGAAAGATCGCGCCGAGCGCCGTGCCGAGAAATTCGAGACCATGGCCCGCAAACTCGAGAAGGAGTGGCGGGAGGAGAAAGCCATGAATGAAAATCTGGTCAAGCGCGTGGAACTGTTGAGCGAAGAAGTTGCCAAACTGAAAGCAGAGAATGCGGATCTGAGTGAACAGAATCGTGATTTGACGTTTTTTATCAGTGGGTCGGAGAAGTTGAAGGAGATTTCGGCGGAGGGGGGTGCTGAGGATGTTGTGGAGGGGACGGTTAGTATTCCGGAGCAGCAGTCGTCGAAGAGGAAGGGCAAGGGACGGCGGAGGTAATGCAGCGATAGTATGAGCGCGTTGATGATGTGATGCATTCATGGAGTTGTTGTTCTTCTTTGCATGGCTTTGTGATACCATTGACTTTGGCTACTTGCTTTTCAATCAAATGTCTTTAGCAAGTTTCTTAACTCGTATAATCTACTAGTATTCAGTCTTCACTTGTTGGCAGTACTTTCGAGTCAGCTCTATACGTATCCTCGAAATGCACGCCAACCACTCAAGCTTGCCGATTAGCGGTCTACGCGCCCGCTTTCCCGTTATGTCCATGATGAGAAATAGATAGGCTTTTGAGTCCTCAGTATAGGACAGAGTTCCATAATGCTCAAGTCATGCTTCATTCAAGGGATTAAAGAGCTTACAGTAAACCGCTCCAAAGATCCAGATGCTCCATATCGTCCTCTCGCTTCAATCTCCCTAGACAACCGATATAAGTCTTTCATGACCAGACAAGATATTCTCGGAAATCTGCGTTGACTTGGTCCCTCTTTTGCCAGGCAATCTACACGAACTTCCAAGACCGTCTCCAAGCCCTTATCAACACGAGAAATCTCCGCATAACGACCTGAATCCGACCCATCTCCATCCAACCAATCACTTGTACCAAAATCGTCATGTTCGCCACTGCACAACATCTCAGATGGAAGAAAGGCCCTCAGCATAAGCCCTTGGTACCTCTCTTGGCAGCGGAATTCCTCGTCGGTCTCTGCCGTATCACGAGTTCTCCCGCGTGCTGCCAAGATACTCCAATATACCCAATCAGATTTCCTTTCCTTTCCGATTCGATCAACTCGACTGATCATGGCATATGTCATTCAGATCCATCACTTATTCGATCGCCGAGACATCTAGAAGTTGTTTGCGTACGAAGCGTGTGGGTTGCCTCGTCCGGAATAGGAAATAGTACGGGGAACATGCCCAAACCAGACATGGGCTCAATTAGGGCTTGGGGTGGGGCGGGGTCTGCATCATGACTTTTGGGGTTGATGACTGGAAGACCTTGAAGAATTTGTCTGGGTATATATTCTTGGAAGTACGTATGCGTGCCTTGGAAGGCGATTGTTGATGATCGTTGAGGAGTCTATAAGTAGGTTGATGTTTCCATCTTGGGAGAGTTTTGTAATTTTGAATCTCTGGGTAAACACTCGTTTGATACCCATTTCTTCTGGTATAGATCTTGATAGACATTAATCTATGATAGTCCTTTATACTTCATTTCTCTATTATACTTCATTTACATCCACAGATTACTATCATATATGAACAAAATGCAACGCAAATCACCCTCACCGTCCACCCAGTCCTACTCATCTCACCCATTTCTCCTTTCCACCAACGAACTCCTCACCCACCTCGAGACAAACGTCGATACAGGCCTCTCAACTCAGCAAGTCTCCTCTCTTCAAGCCCGATATGGGCATAACAAACTCTCCGGCGAAGGAGGCGTGACCTGGTACTCCGTCCTCGCGAAACAGGTTTCCAATGCCATGATACTCGTACGTCCCCTTTCTTACCCACACGATTTGAATACCAAACCTGACACGAATGAAAGGTCCTTGTCCTAGCCATGGCCCTCGCCTACGGCGTCTCCGACTATATCGAAGGCGGCGTCATAACCGCCGTCATAGTCGCCAACGTCCTAATCGGCTTCTACCAAGAATACCGCGCCGAACAAAAGATGGATGCATTGCGCAGCCTCTCCTCGCCCTCCGCAACTGTGATTCGTAACGGTGAAGTTGTCACCATCCCATCAACGGAGGTCGTGCCCGGTGACATCGTGCTCGTGAAAACGGGTGATACAGTCCCGGCCGATCTGAGGTTGGTCGACGGTATGAATCTGGAATGTGATGAGAAGATATTGACCGGTGAGGCGGTGCCGGTTGCGAAGGACGCTGCTTTCGACCATACATCGCTAGTGGAGGGATCTTCGTCAGCAAATGCAGAAACTCATATCGGGGTAGGCGATCGATTGAATATGGTCTATTCGTCATCGACAGTCACGAAAGGGCGCGGAAAAGGCATCGTCGTGTATACGGGGATGTATACAGAAATCGGCAAAATCGCTTCTTCAATGCAGGGCAAGAAGAGACCCAAAGGAACAAGAAACAGGTCAATGTCAATCAAGAAATATGGCCCGTTGCAAGCCTTTCAAGGCGGGTTTCTAAGATCTTGGGATGCACTGGGCAGGTTTCTGGGATTGACGACGGGGACGCCACTGCAAAGGAAATTGAGTAAACTAGCTTACGGTTTGTTCGGGCTTGCAATTATTTTTGCGATAATTGTTTTCGGCGTCAATGAGTTCCATGTTACGAATGAGGTTGCTATTTACGCTATTTCGACTGGTATGTATTCTTGTCGCGAAAGCCCTAACTCGAGGAGAATACTAATCGTTAAAGGTATCGCGATCATCCCCGAATCCCTCATAGCAGTCCTGACAATCACCATGGTCGTTGGAATGACTCAGATGCACAAACGACGAGTTGTCATCCGCCAGCTCTCAGCACTTGAGGCTTTGGGTGGAGTCACCAATATCTGCAGCGACAAGACCGGTACTCTTACTCAGGGCCAAATGGTGACGAGAAAGGCCTGGATTCCTGGCGCCGGAACTTATAGTGTCAACAAGTCCGATGACGCCAGTGACCCCTCGAGAGGTTTTGTCACGTTGGATACTGCTTCGAGCGATGAAGCAGAAACCAAGAAGCAGAATGAAAAGACCCAGGCGACCCCAACGAACAGCAAAGAGGAGCAGGCAATCACAGAAGTAAACCCAGAGCTTGAGAGTTTCCTGCTCGCATCTTCGCTATGCAACCTCGCAACTGTGCGGTATGACAGCACAGCTGGCAAATGGCAAACAATGGGAGACCCGACAGAAATCGCCCTTCAAGTATTCGCGCATCGGTTTGGCTATGGCAAGAAGACCCTCGAAGCAGAGCTCAAATGGAAGCAGATTGCTGAGTATCCGTTTGACAGCGCGATCAAGCGGATGTCCGTGATATACAGCAGAGGAACAGATGAACCCGTTATATTCGTCAAGGGTGCTGTTGAACGAATCATCGACCTTTGTACGTCAGTAGGAACCGGGGGTCATCAGGAGGAAATGACGTCTGAATTGAAGGAGAATATCCTCCAGCAGATGAAGTCTCTTGCAGACCAGGGACTGCGAGTTCTTGCTATTGCTCAAAGACCTGTGCCGACCGGATATCAAAAAGGTGACGAGCTGGCTCGTGAAGACGTTGAAGCCGACTTAAGCCTCCTTGGTTTGGCTGGTCTATATGATCCACCTAGGCTAGAAACAAAAGATGCTATCAAAGGTAAGCCACCTCTGTATCTTTAGGCTCTTGTCACCTCTGCTTACGTTTACTTAGAATGCACAAATGCGGGCATTCGTGTTCACATGTTGACCGGAGACCATCCATCGACAGCAAGCGCAATCGCAAAAGAAGTCGGCATCATCCCCAAATATACAGAATCACTTTCAGCTGAAAAGGCAGCTTCGCTGGTCAAGACCGCCGCCCAGTTCGATGGTATGACAGACGATGAGATCGATGCAATGCCAACCCTGCCTCTAGTCATTGCACGATGTGCTCCCGACACTAAGACAAGAATGATCGCCGCCCTGCATCGCCGTCGATGTTTCGCCGCCATGACTGGTGACGGCGTCAACGATGCCCCATCTCTGCAAGCTGCAGATGTAGGCATTGCAATGGGCATGGGCGGTTCTGACGTCGCGAAATCTGCATCCGATATCGTCCTCACAGATGACAATTTCGCTAGTATCGTCAATGCGGTGGAAGAAGGACGGCGAATGTTTGACAACATCCAAAAATTCGTCTTGCATCTGCTTGCATCCAATGTGGCCGAGGTTGTTTTGTTGATTGCCGGCCTTGGCTTTCAAGACAATGACGGCGTATCCGTCTTTCCGCTTTCTCCTCTGCAGATCCTATGGATCAATATGTTGACTTCGTCTTTCCCTGCGTTTGGACTAGGGCGCGAGAAAGCTTCAGCTTCCGTCATGCGACGTCCTCCTCACGATATGAAGAAAGGCGTCTTCACTTGGCAGGTCATTGTAGACATGATCGTGTACGGGATAATTATGGGAACGCTAACCCTACTCACATTCGTGATCATCGTTTATGGCGTTGGCAATGGTACGCCCGATTTAGGGATCGACTGTAACAGAAAAGACTCGGAATCCTGCCACGTTGTCTTTCGTGCACGAGCAGCCGTTTTCGCTGAGCTCACTTGGCTCATTCTCATCTCGGCGTGGGAAATCAAAAGTCTCAGAAACAGCATGTTCAATCTCGATCCACTACGTGCCGAACAGGAGAATGTCAAGTTTCCCTTCTTCAGAGATGTCTGGGAGAACAAGTTTCTCTTCTGGGCTGTCGTTATTGGGGCTATGTCTGTGTTTCCGGCAGTCTATATTCCTGGTTTGAATACGGACGTATTCAAACATCAGGGTATCAGTTGGGAATGGGGGCTGTCCTTTGGCGCAGTAATTATTTTCGTCCTAGGCACTGAGGCGTGGAAAGGGTTGAAACGGCGGACAGGCTGGTTCCGTGAACGTGACAGTCGGGAATATGCCTCCGTTTCTGAATCGGACTTTGGATTAAAGCCAGCTCTCTCGACTGCGAGGTCCATGACAAAGGATAGCCGAAGTACTAGTGCATAGGAGTTATTGTTGAAGTCGTATAATCTTATTTGTTGTCAGTCTCAGGAATAGAATGAATAATAGCCCTCGTTGACGATATCAACAGAAACCATCATTCTTGACCATTTCGAGTAGGGTGTCGTATATTTGGAATTAGTCTTATTTTCAAGACTGTAGTTGAGCAAGTCTCAGGATGTATAACTATTCAAGGGCACCGGTATCGCATCCCGCTAGGACTAACAGACATTCCCATATCATATCGGGACTCTTGCAGAATGGCTGGCTGCTGAATTCGTTCTAGAGCCAGGAGGTTGTATACCACAGTCTGACTTGGTAATGGCAAGCTGCTCCTCTGTCTCACCATTTCGCTCTCTTGGATTGACTCTGTATAGAGAGAGCTCATGTCTAGAGGCATGTGCGTAAAAGTAGGCATTCTCTCCGACAAGACGCCAATCCCATGATAAAACACCAATTGGTGCCGTTGTTCGATACATGGGCCAATTGGTGCTGTCACTGTGGGTTTTTCCTCTCTCCGGGTCAGGGGTATTGCGAGGGCACCGATAGACGGTGTGAAAAGAGTTGCTTTACATGCCATGGCCAGTGTCAAGCCTTGGTTGGAAATCTTTGTAGCGAGGGACTTTTGACGAAATCATACGAAGCAGATGAGGATTGGCCGCATGGTATGTATTATGGAAGATTGGATCATACTTGCTCGTTCTGGTGAATACCCCTGTATCTAGGAACATAAATATGTAGGTATGAGGATGTCTTTACGGACACGCATATCAAGGTTAGATTGATTTGAAAGGTATGCTATTCAAGGTCAATTGCACGATTCTCACGCATGGACCGATCAGCAGCAAGAACAATACCAAGCGACTTGACCGCGTCTTGCATATGCTTTGAAAGGTCCCAATCGCCACGAATAGCATCCAGAAGAAACTGTTGCTCATGCGCACAAAGCGCATAATGATCCGGTTCCCCTTCCATAGAAAGCAGCTTATTCTGTGCCTGTCCATCGACCACGGTACTCACGCGTATCTTCGATGTCCGGGTGTGACTATTAATATCGGCCGAACCGCAGCCATCCTCATCATCGGCAGCCTTCTTACCCTCGTCCATTACAATTGATACCGAACCACGCGGTCCCATTATATCCTTGACAAAGTATGCCGTCTCAGACATCATTGGACCCCACCCAGCCTCATACCAGCCTACTGATCCATCGTCGAAAAGAATCTGCAGATGCCCGTAATTGACCTGCCCTTCATCCGGTGGTAGGTCACCGCTAAGCCGCAGTCCCATACCGCGTACCTGCACAGGCTTGCTATCGGTAATCTGCAGCATTACATCCACATAGTGCACTCCACAGTCAATAACGGGGTTCTTCACATCCTCCAGAATCCGCCGATGAATCGCCCACGCATCACCGCTAGAGCGCTGATTCAGGTTCATCCTCATGACGAACGGCGGACCGAGTTGTCGCGCCTGCTGAATGAACTCGATCCAGCTGGGATGGTGGCGCAGGATATATCCAATGACTAGCTTACGGTTTGTGCGTGTTGCTGTACTAACGACGCGCTCTGCGTCGGAGACTTTTACTGCTAGCGGTTTCTCGACGAAGACGTGTGCGCCGGATTCCATTGCGGCAACGGCGTAGTCAGCGTGGGTCGCTGTATGTGTGTTGATTGATACAACGTCGGGTTTCAAGGCGAGGCCCTCTTCGAGACTAGATAAGAGGGGATAGTTCTTGAGTGTGTCTGGGAATGTCTTCCCTGGACGTCGTCGGTCTATGAAACCGATTATCTGGAAGCCTGGATTGTGGTGGTAGGCTAGTGCATGGCTGTGTCCCATCTGGCCGAGGCCGATGACGACGACAGTCAAGGGTTTTTCTGTGGTCATGTTCATGTAGAAGTGTTACCGAGATGGTTCAAATTGTTGACTTGGAGGATATTGTAGTGAGAAGTTTCAGCTTGGATCGAAGCGGGGAACGTCAAATATATAGACAATTTAGGCAGTAGAGCACGTCAAAAGCGTGCCATAATCGCGCTGTCATAATGTGTCACTGTGGTACAGTGGTATTGCAGCACCTGAAAAGCATCTCGGACAGAGGGCGGGCCTAACTACAGCGTTGCTGTTGAGCCCATCATCGGTTGCATGCCGAAACATCTAGGTCGCATTCGTGATAAGATAGGGTTAGGGTAAAATATACCTGGCGGGCCGCCGGAACGGAAGAATATTTAAGCGACATGATCGTGGATGCTAGTTTTGTCTGTCACTCCCGTGCGTCATTGGTCGTTGACAACGATATATCAATCACTTCAAGGATCGATAATGGATGCGAGACGACAGGGACAGCCATAAGCTTATACGGAAACCGACGGTTGATTACCATGCATGTGAAAGGGTCGTGCTCTTGAAAAGTCAAACACTGATCTGAGCTCAAGCTCGGATCAAGAGCTGCAAAGTCCCTGCATACATCAGCGTATCAGAAAGCGTCCCATTCAAATCAAAGGGTTCATATCATTCATCCAAAATGTCGCATATCAAGCTCCTTCGACCTGCCACCACGGCCGCAGGCACGCTGGCAGGCAGCTCGATAAGAAGCAGCAAATACATCTTCAGACAGACGCAGACATCAACATCGCGACATCATTCATCCGTGTCTGCCAATGAACTATCACATTTCTCCGGACTCGCCAACAGCTGGTGGGATCCCATGGGCCCTTCGCGGGTTCTTCATCTCATGAACCCAACTCGACACGACTTCATCGCGTCCTGTCTCTCGGAATCCGAGCCGCAGACGACGAGCAGTCATCACGGTCTACGATATCTCGACGTCGGCTGCGGAGGTGGCATATTCGCCGAATCACTTGCTCGAACTCTACCGGCAAAGCGGTCGGCAAGATTACATCCACGCACAAAAGCCGGATCAATCGTCGCCATCGACCCTTCAACCAGTCTCATCAAAATAGCGCGTGATCACGCCAGTAATGATCCAGCGGTCTTTGAGTATCTGAACAGCGGCGCATTTAGTTATGAGAATACTACGGTTGAGGCCCTGTCACAGTCCCGCGCCGAAACCGACAAGTTATTTGACGTCATCACCCTCTTCGAGGTCATTGAGCACGTTGACCCTCACACATCCTCCTCCTTTCTGACTCATTGCCTCAAACTCCTCCAACCGGGCGGATGGCTCATCGGATCGACTATTGCACGCACCATCCCATCATTCATCGTCAATAAAATGGTCGCAGAAGCGCCCTGGCCCATCGGCGTGGTGCCCTGGGGCACGCACGAATGGAGCAAGTTCGTGAATGCAGATGAGATGCGTGGATGGGTTGAAGAGGGGTTGATGAGGGCGGCGGATGGAGCGGCTTATCGGGCGGGTGGTGAGGCGTTGGTGGGGATGAAGTGGAAGGTTGCTGGGGTTGTGTATGTGCCTGGGTTGGGGTGGAAGATGGTTAACGGAGGGGAGGATTGGGGGAATTACTTTTGGGCTGTTCGGAAGGGTGTACGATCCGATTAGATGGTGTATGTACTATATATTAATAACAATACGTAGATCTTGAATGAGCGCTTTTTGTGCTGTACATAATACAGCTGTGATTCGGCAACATTTACTCTACCAACATTAATTTCGTACTATCTGCCTGAGGCAATCTTCTAGAAGGCGACTAGAACGACAAAGCCGTGCTCGATGACAAAGCACAATTCCACTTTCTTTGTTAGTCAACTAACTGATTTGTTGGCCGATCGACACTGGACAGGGGATGTCCAGGACGTTCATAGTGCAGATCATACGTGTTTTCCTACGTCCATAGACTTGATAGTATGCCCAACGTCATTGGCGACGCTCTTAACTACCCCTTAATCATACTCCGTAGTATGTATGAGTACTACGGAGTATGCAGTATGTATCATGGACAAGCACACTCCACAAAGGGACATTACACAAACAAACAATCGCCGGTAGAGCTAGGGCTAGGAGAAACAACAACAACAACAATGAAATCATATCATCCAATCATTCCCCACTATCGTGACCTCATCGTTCGCTGAAAAGACCAAAACAGCTGAGAGTCCGAGACAGAGACAATCTTAACTTTTGATTTAGCTTTCGTAGGGCGACGGCTTATCCTCCGTTGGACCCCTTTTAACTAATGGACTTGAGTGAATTATGACCTATGGGATCCGGAGTCTGGAGAACGGGAGTCTTGCCTACCTCGGTGTTCCAACTTCCGTGACCCTTAGCCGAGAGTTTGAACTTTGCAGTTGGCTTGAACCCCTGATTTACCTGCGATCAGATCCATTTGCGTCTTGTAGTGGACATTGTTTTAGATTTTCCAAAACCCCGTCTACGTAACTGTTACAGACGCCCTCGTTCCATGTTCGATCACGATGGAGAAGGCAAAAGTGGGCCTCGCCGGGCGAGCGAACGAGCCCCTTTTCTTCGTAGTTCGTACAGACTACGACAGAGAGAGCATTGTTCTAGAAAAATACCTGATTCATCCCTAGCACTAAGCATACTCCGTAGGGACTAGTGTCAGCCTACGTTTCACCCTGGAATGCGCATGCAACCAATGAGACCGGCAGACGGCACTTGCGCCTCGTTTCAGATTTGCGTTTTGCTTTTTTTCTGGATTTCGACGCACGCCGTCATATGTTCATGCCCCTTTATGGCATTATGCTCGTGATGCATTAGTCGAATAGGAAAGGGACGTCGTCCACGGGTAGGCAGTCTGTACTAGGATAGGGGTGATAAGGATACAGAACAATGAACGGCAGGGCATGCAGCAATGCGAAGGACGCACCAAGGATGAGATACGAAGATAGATAGGGCCTACTTACTACGGAGTACTCCGTACGTACTAGGAAGCCGAAGGGTGAAGAAGGGTGTCTTCTAGTTGTCTTTCTAGAAGGAAATAAATCCAAAAAATCAAAAATAAAAAATAAAAAAAATAAAATGACGATGCACAGATGGCGTGTCTTGGCACAGTCGCTCCACTGTTTGGAATCCTTCTAGCGGCCTTCTGGAATAACTTTGTTACTGAAGGGATGCGTTGGTGCTTTCTAAAATTGGAATAATATACCTAACTACTCCGTACGTACTACGGAGTCCGTACGTCTATGGCTTGTTCGTACGATATTATACGAAACTAGCCATCCATGAATCGAGATGGAAGGGGCTGTGCTGGATGATATTATTGTGGGATGTATGCACTCCGTACTCCTTAATTCAATTCAAGCAGGTATCCATCAGATATTCGTGTATTTCACCTTGGTGATGTTACTGTATCATGGTTAAGGGTAGGCGGAAGCGGTGGGTAGCACGTCCAGCTCACGGACGAGGAGTTCTCAGTACGTAGTACGTAGCACGTACTACCTACTCAGACAGCCAACTTGGCGCCGTCCAACGATCTCGTACAAGCGCTCCGCTTAGTGTGGCCGGCAATCGCTCAGCTAATCCTTAGCGTGTCGACAGTTGTGCTCTACGTACTACGCATACAAATTCCTGACTCGCGCATGGTAATAGGAAAAGTCACTGTTGGGGCCGTGTTTTCAAAGAGCGAACAATCGAATACGAAAAGTTGGCAATTGAGTCATGCTGCTGGCATAACTATGAGACAACATCACGCCCATCGTACTGTACTTGCGACTCCGTACACAGCCAGATCCCTACCGTCGGAACGGGAGACTAGGGCAGCCCTGGCCCAGAGTTTAGGAATTTAGCGTGCATTGTTAGCTGCCCTTACGGAGTAGGCTTAGGCCGTTTGTCGCCGCCAGCTCCATCCCATGTCCATCTCCATCCGGCCGGCGTCTGTGCTGTCCGGTGTTAGCCTGCTTTCAGATGATAACATGACTGATTCAAGCCTCGGGTCTAGTGGCCAGCTGGACGATTGATCATCGGTATAATCAACTAAGGAGTACGTCTAGTCGTAGCCTGCCACATGGCTAGAGATACTCCGCACACGATTCTGTCTCCTGGCGCTTTGTACACTTTGTGCTGTGTGGGTTGATTCTCGACGAAGATGATATACACGACTCTGGGATAGTATGGAATAAGACAGAAAAGCCATTCAGCAACAGCAGGCTGTTAACAACGCGATGAGCAATAAGCATAAAGTGGAAATACTACGTAGTAAGACGAAAGAACACGAGACCAACTGCCCCCAAAGGCGGCAGGCCAATCTTACGCTCATTGTGTATTGGCCGTATTGGCGTTACGGCCCAGTGTAATTTATGCTAGCGCTATCCCTGCAGCTCATACTATTAATACGTGCCACTACCGACTATACCGACTGGGATGGCTCATTTATTTATTTATTTATTTTATTTTATTTATTGATTATTTTATCCTCTGCTCTGATACTCCTCTCGTCAGACTTCCTGTCGACGAATTGTCTACTATTTAGTATTTACATTGACGCCATTCTACTGATCACGACCTGCCGTGTATCGGCTCCACTGTAATTTTTTTCCCTTTTCACCGCGTCATTCTCCTCATTGGGCTGGCCTGCCATCACAAATATTCATACCGCGCCATATCCGATCAACGTCCTTTTTCTTCCATCCAACAACCTCGCGACCTCACCATACCTTATCTCTTCGACTGCGTCTTTGGTCTTTCTCGCGTTTGTCTGGTACATCGAGACGCCACTTGTTTGCGAAGGTGTCATAGCGGATATTGTAGGTGATGATGATTTCTTTCTTTCTTTTCGCTTCTGCACTTGGGCAACAACAGCAACACGACACGTACAGCTGAGACACGATCACCCCTCCTTTTTTCGTACCTGATCTGCAGTACATATACCATCTCGTACGAGATTACGAAGGGTAATCGGCTGAGCAAGAGGCGAGCGCCGTGACTGATGTGTTTCCCTCGATGCCTATCCCATCGCTCCTGTTTGTACTCGATCTGAATAGAAGCTTATTTCTTTCTGACACAGGAGCCAGTTGCACTGCATACCCGACAGGATTTATTATCCTACGTTAAGACGACGATACGATCGATACATATAGCAACAGCTTGGTCATACGGAGGCGAATTCGGTTAATTCTATCGAAAATCTCAATTAGCAGCGAACTTGACTACAATCTATCACGTCTTCAATCGCGTTGATCGTACGAGCGTGCGAACACAGTCTTCGAATTTCCAATTTAGACGACTCCGATCCATTCAACAATACGAGGGCCGACGTGTCTTCGACGCCGCAATACTTTCACTCAGTTACAACCTGCCTCTAGGGCAGGTCATGGAGATCCCGACCATTTTGAATAGGAAAGCGTCCGCCGCGGTGGCTGCAGATCCTCGCTTCCAGGCACAGCTCGCGCAAGCAGTTCATTTGCACACGCAGGAGATGAGCGAACAGGCGAATGCTCAACCAAACCATACCGTCATGGGCTACCCTCCCAATACGCAGCCCCTCCATCAGGGACCAATGCCTGGTCAACTTTGGCCTACGCATCCGAACGGTGCCCCAATGATGCCGAATAGTTGGGATCCAAATCCTTTCGCTGGCGCTCCACCGCAGCCACCACAACCATCGCATACACCGCCTGTTCAGCAACAGCAACCCCGCGCTGAGCCAGCACCTCGTGTTTTTCACTGCTCGACTTGTCAGAAGGGGTTTGCACGCCGTAGCGATTTGGCTCGTCATGGTAAGACACTCAAATCAAAAATGCGCTGTAAATGCTAACTAGTCGTAGAACGTATCCACAGCGGAGTTCGTCCTCATGCCTGCGATTGGCCTGGTTGTGGTAAACAGTTCATCCAGCGCTCAGCGTTGACTGTTCATGCCCGCGTACATACTGGAGAGAAGCCTCATATGTGCGAGCGATGTGGAAAGGTGAGTGTCCGCTTGTTGAACTTGTAGGCGTGTACTGACTGCGTGGTAGCCCTTCAGTGACTCCTCGTCACTCGCGCGACATCGTAGAATCCATTCTGGGAAGCGCCCATACAAATGTCCATATGCGAACTGTCAAAAAACATTCACTCGTCGTACCACGCTCACTCGTCACCAAAACCACCACACTGGAACCATCGAAGAAGCTGCGGCACAAACAGAGGCTAGTTTACGACAGAACAGAGAAAAGTCGGCTCGAGCTTCTGAAAGTATCTATTCGGAGACAGGTTCAGGTCACTCGACACCATCGCCTGGACAACAGGCTGCTATGGGATTAGGCAGTGAACTCCCTCCCTTGAATATCATCCGTTCTACAGGGGAGTACTACATCCCGAATGGAGGAATCCCACCGCATGTGCGCGGCGACTTCCAGCAAGCAAGTCCCCGTGCCTCACCGGCAGCTACGTCGCCTGCTCTGTCGAGCTATAGCAGCCATCCTCGACCTTCCATGACCTCACATCCCAGCGGTTATGGGCCGCCTCAGCCACTCGAACCACCGGCAACCACTGACCACCGACCCGGCAGCGTCACCGGCAGTCCCCACATGACAAGCATGGGCTGGGCATCACCGTCTCACGCCAGTATGCCTTCACCAGGGTCTCCTCACGAATTCGGATATCCCGAACCGAATGTAGCTGCATACGCCAGCGCCATGCCGCCGCATATGTACTTCCCGAATTCGACTATTCGACGACCGGGCAGCACGGAGCCGGAGAACTACGAAATGAAACCCCGAATCGGGCCTGACGGGTGGTCCACTCCTATGTAATGCGAGCATTGCACTTTATCTCCGCTCGACTTGTTTTTTCTTTGCATTGTCCTGGTGACACATTTTCTTTGTTACAAAGCGAACCGATTCCCCTTTCGTCTCGTCTTTCTGTCCTCAGCATTGATTGATTGATCCCCCTAATATCCCCTCCATACTGATTTCCGCCTGTTATTGTTTTCATGGATTATATATAGCATACCTTTCATTTGTTCGGAGATTTCCAATATTCTAATAAAAGTGAGTGAGTCCTCACAAACCACGCATTCGCACTGGATGGAGCTAGGGAGTACGATTCAAGGGCAGGGTTTGAGTTGTTGCTGTTGTTTGGTCGGATTCGGTGGCGTTTGAGATATGGTCTTCGAACCAAGAATGATGCGCCTGCCTTTGTATGTAGTTTGTTGCTTGAGCTTTTCATTTGTCGGGTTCTTTTTTTTCTTTCTGTGTTTTGTTTCTAGCATTATTGTAATAAATACTTGATTTATGTGTACTTTTGAGACTGGGATGTCCAATCTGATTATATTTATAAGCGCTGTTGATTATTACTACTCTCGAGGTCCGCGCCTATATGCAGGCGTAACGGCGGTTACGAGGCTTCAAGGAGAATTACATATGTAACTATGTAAATAAGAATCGAAGATTGTGGTAACAGAATGAGTACTTACCTCTGTATCGATTGACTTGCTCTGCTTAACCAGTATCCCGGCCCGTCTTTCCAACACAAGGGGGCAGTGTTCAGTCATCATCATCATCATCAATATCACGGTACACCAATTGCATGCCCGGGGTAATGGTGTCGATAGTAAGCTCAAACGCGGTCTTGAACCAAGGCAACCAGTCCCATTCTACCCAGTCGCTGAAATTATACGTTGGCGTGAGTTTCCATCGTAGGATCGGAGAGACGTCCTGTCCCAGGAATAGTTTCGGCCTGTTATTCTGGAGGAATCGGATCGTCCCTTATGCGACCAGCGATTGCTGCTGCAAAGTCAATAAACACAAGGCGTTCTTCTTCCGGCCTTTCATCCAGAGTGTGTGATGATTGGGGGGGGGGGACATTGGAGCATTATATTTTGAGGAAATGAATCCGCTAGTAGAATATCACGCTCGTATACTCGGCTTTCAAAGTCGATGATTGAGCGCATGATTTCTGCCGACGTTCTTGGGGGAGCGCTTTGATGTTCACGACCGACAGGTTTGGTTCCGCGTATGAGCTGGATCAGAATGAGTCGAATGGTACGAAACGTTGTCGCCAACGGACGGACAGTTCCAAGGAGTAGGGTCCATAGAAAATTGGGTATTTCCGTTCCCTACATTTCAGAAAGGACATTATATGCGCGAGATTCATGGGTGTAATGTCGGTCCACGCACAAGAAGGGATTGAGATGATCGTCTCCATCGTTGAAATACAGGCACGCTGGAGTCTATACCCTAAGAAACAGAGCAGCGCTTCGGGAAGAAGACTTTTCTTTGAAACTGCCACAATGCAGTCAGCTCTAACAGTCCCTACAGAGCGCCTGCCGCAGCGGTATGTAACTACAATAATGGCGTGTTTCTAACGAAAGGAGCCTTGTGATAAATAGTATGATAGATACCAGGGCTCTCGTTGGATTAATAATATTGAAAAACGCTATGTCTACTATATGCCAAGCGGCATCTCACACTGCAAGTCAATCGAAACTCGAATCACGGTACACAGAAATCCACCCATTTATTCAGCTACGATTCAGCATAACTACAAGGTATAAATATACACGGACCAATCCAAACAAACTGATGTATACACAGTAAGCCATATTAGACACTAGAATTAAACGGCGGACAAACACACATCCCGCCAACGCCCATTGACGGATACGGCGCGCTCATCGCCGATGACGACGTCGAAGACGAAGAATCCCTTCCTAGCAGATTCATCATCAAAGCGGAGAAGAATGATGGTCCGGCAGGATTTTCAGCGGTATGGTTACTAGATAAGATGCCGAAACGGAGAAAGACCTCGCTCGTTGTGACGAGGATTGAGATTATGATCAGGATGATGATGATCCAGGTTTGGTCTGTCGTTGTGTTAGTATGTGGTAGTGCCATGAAAGATAGAGGGACTTACGTGACTCGGTATTGTCTGCTATAGAATCAGAGAGGATCTCGGTCAGATCGAGAAAGACTCGACAACGTTCGTTAAGAACTTGAATGCGCGGTTTGATCTCGAGGTATTCTCGGACGGCGATGTAGAGAGGGTACAGCGTTGGTTCGGACTCCCAGAAGAAGTTGGGCACATCCAACATATTCGATGCTGTCTTCATTAGTTCAGAACATTTTCTCGAAGGAAAAGTTGAGCTTACATAGATTGACTTCAACACGACTTTTGAACAATCGGCCCAATATCCTGAATACCTCATCACGCTTCATACCTAATTTACCCGTCATAGCAAGTCGGCGGGGAACGTCCTTCGCTTCCGTCATCTCCTTCGACATGGCCTCTTCAAAGAAGCACAGTTTCGTGCTTTGGGCTATACCATGAGATATCGCTAATTTGATCATGTGGTCTCTTGATCGGAGCGTGATCATATCGTTGTATACTCGAGGTCGCGAGATCTCAGTCGAATACTCAAAATGAAACTCTTCCGTCTCAAAATCTTCTTCTGCAAGTGGTAGAGTCGCTAGCGAGATTTGTGGTCCGGTGCCAGACGAGGAAAAAGTTAGATCTGCGAGTATGTCCTTTTCTTGTCGTTCGGTAAAGTTCCAGAACACGACGACTCCGTAGCTAAAGACGAACATCTCGGCGTAGTTGAACACGTTTGATGGTATTCTTTGGTGTGTTGTTGTTGATGTTGATGTCGTCGTCGACGATGTCGTTGAGGGCTGGTTTTGACGTTCTGAGTCTGTTTGTTGCTCGCTGCTTGCAGGTCGACTGTCTCCGGAATCTGTGTCTTGTGCATCCGATTTATGATCATTTTGATTCCTGCCGCTGTCCTCCGACTCACTGCTCTGGTTCCGTCGACCACCGACAGAATGCTCATGCTCCTCGACGTAATACTCATCATGATAGTCTCTCCGCTCATTCCGTTCAATCTCCTCATCCAGCACAACCCTTCCACCAGCCCCTTTCAGCACCGGACTACTGCGCAACCTATACCCGCCTCGACCAGGAAGCAAAGGTAGATGATACGCCGTATACAGACAATCATCATACAACTTCGTCCTCGCTCCATGCCATTCCTTGACAAAAGAAGCCGTAGCCCCCATCTTGAATCCCTGCGCAGTACAATACGCCGTGACACGAGGTAGTTTCTCCGCTCGTCGAGCTTTTGGTAATCGTTCTGCATAGCTCTTCGCCTTTTCAGGCGGTACGAATCGCTGTCTCAATGCTTCCTCTTCAGCCAGTAGCGGAGCAAGATCATTATCAACCCCAAAGTCTCCCTGTAGACGTTGCTGCGCCGCTAATTGTAGTCGTCGGCGTAACGTGTCCGGGTCCATGTTTCTTTCTTCGGCAATTCTGCGAACGAGTTCCTCGTCGACCGGTTCCATGCGAAACTCTTCGTCTCCTCCATCGCCACCGATTCGACCAACGGTTTCTGCCTCTGTGTCTTCTAGATCTGGCAACAGAACCAACTTCTCGCTGACCTTTGTCGACCTCGACGGTAACCGAGCCTGTGCCGCCAGTCTACCTGCCGTACCTAGTGTGCCCGACCCTCCACCGCCAATACCACCACCGCTACTACCAAGGACATTCCCACCGCCGCCGACACCGACACCACCAATCCCTCCACTCAGTGAGGCATTGGATCCGGTCACAACGCCCGCGATACCAGTAGACGCCGAAAGACGCGATCGAGGCCTCATCTGCGGACGCTGTTGCATGGGCCGCCGTTGCTGCATCGATGGAATATCCGAGGCATATTGGAGGACGTTGTCGACTGTGATAAGACGCGTGGCAGGAAGCGCGGCGCGGCGACTGGGGCGTTGAGCATGTTGGTCTCGCGAGTCGGTTACCTTACTTGTCAGCTTCTCCTATTTGGATTAGGTGAATGTTTGATGAGGATATACCAGGACCGTGGGATTCCGTCTCCCGGCTTCAGGCGGCGCCATCTTCCTTCTCCCTTGTGTGGTGATTCGATCGCAGTCAATTGAACGCAACCAATCTCAAAGTCCCTATTTCTCTTCAATTCATCTGTAACTTCTCATCCTCATCGTTCACACACAAATGACAAAATCGATGTGTGCAATATGATAAAATTAGGCGGGGATCTGCAGCCAGTCCAGTCGTCAACCAACGTCTCCGTCACTGATTGGCACGGGACATTTGGGGAACTTTTTTACATGACGTCGGCTGGCATTAATGCCTAAGGCAGGAATAAGTTAGAATACGGATGCTTATGTAAGTGGTATTGTATGGCTTGTACGGAGTATGGTTTCTACGTACGTCGTAAAATACAAGCAGCGGCTAGCCACGTGCTGACGATGGCCCGCCCTGCCCACCTCAGCTCCAGTCCACAATCGGTCCATAACATCCGTCGTCCGCGCGACTTGTATCAGTATCGTCGTGTAACTAGTTGTATGCCTAAGCGTATCGCCGTATGGCTGCGTACTATGTACAGTCGGCCCCAGCCGAGTTGGCATCCGCTTTTCTAGCAGCGCTAACAAAGAACTAGCCTGTGCTAGCAACGCTAGGTCCCATACTACGTACATTGAACAACTCCAACAGTCCACGGTCCACCAAGAAGCCCAGCAAATACGATTGATTGACTTGGTCTTGAGCTCAATTACTCCGGAAGAGCAGCCCAAAAAAAGAAAAAAAAAAAAAAAAAATCGCAAAAATATGGGACGATACGGGAACCGCGGCTAATAGATAACTGGAGTTAATCTTCGGTCGAATGTGTTCCCAACTATACCATCGCCCCTTGTTATTGGTTTTTAGCAGCAGAAAGTGAATAATAATGCACTCTGTGGTACTTCAATGGTTGGATGGTAATTCGTGTACGGCAAAGTCTAATAGACGCCGGCTCGTTTATAATTTCATATTCATCTAGTCTAGCATTCTTTCCAAGATTTCTAATGTTCATGTTGAAAACATGCGGGCTAAGTAATCCAAATTGAAACTCCGTTGTTTCCTTTCTAGTTTAATCCAAGAGAAACAAGATGCAAATATGTACAAGCATTATGCGTGAAATGTCCTGTATCCCTGTCCTGTCCGTCAAGCAGTTCCGAGGCATGCTTATTTGCAGCTTTCTTTTAATGTAAGGGAAAGAACCAAATGATCAAATAGCAATAGACATCAAAGAAAAAGACGAGCCAGCTCGTTGGGACTACCGCCGCAGTCGTCGATCTTCGTCCCAGATTTCCTTCTTCATCCGCTGTACTCGAGTATGCATTTGTTTCAAGCGCGAAAGATCCGACGGCGTGGGATCCATTTGGTTTACCAAAGAGTTATGAAGATCTCTGTACCTCGAGTAGAGCTTCTTGAACTCCATTGATTTCTGTCGTAATTGTTGGCGAAGATAGTCGCGATTGTGCGGCGGTGATGCACTTCCCGAACTCGTTCCACTTGGGGACATCGACTCAATCGGACGTCGGCGTTTGATGTCCTCGCCATTTCGACTCAAGCGACCAGTCGGCATCGGGTCGGGCAAAGCTTTTCTCTTCAAGGGGTTTGTCTGCTCGGTCACCGGTTTCATCGAGCCATTGGGTTTTGCAGGGACCTTTGGCTTGGTAGTAATAGTAGTCGCCGCAGGTTTCACTTTGTTTTGCTTAGCCATCTGTGCCAAAAGGGGTGATGAACTAGATGAGCTCGTCTGTCCAGAATTCTGACTAGAGTTGTCGATATCAGAGGCATTGGTTGGTGGAGAAGACGCCAACGGAGACGGTTTGACAGGAGAGGTAGGTTTTGTGGCTCGAGATCCAGGCAAAGTCTTTGAACCGGTTCCACTTCCATTAGTGGCAGGGATAGTCTTGATAGTTCGTGGTTGGGGCTTCAATGTAATCTGAGGCTTGACTGTTGGTGACTGAACGGCAGAGCTAGGTTTCGAAGTCGGCTTTGCAGGTTTGCTGTCTGATACTGGCTTGGCTGGTAGTTTCTTGCTTTCTATAGTTTTCTTCGCTTCTGTAGGTTTTTTGGTTTCTGTACTTTTCTTGGTCTCTGTAGAGCTCGTTGCTGGCTTTTTGACTGCTGGCGGGGGAGATGCAACAGCAGGAGCGTCCGGAATGTCCGTGTCTTCGTCTGAATCATGCACAAACTCGGCAGATTTGAATTTGCCAGTAGGCTTCGAAGGGGGAGCCTTCTTCTCCGTCTTTTTCGTAATTCGTCCCGTGAGTGTAGTGTTCTTGGCTTTGGTAGACGTCGGTTTCTTCGCTGCAGGTTTGGATGAGGTGTCGGCCGCCATGGCGTTGGGTGTCGATCGGCCGTTGGTTCTATCGGTCTCGTTGCCAGTCAAATAGCCGTCCTTGCCTGCTTCCTCCGCGGCATGCACTTTTATAGGTGGTGGAGGTGCGGTTTGAAGTTTCAGCCTTGATTTGCAGATTCCTTTGGCTCGCTCTTCCTTCGAATTTAGCATCTGCCACAGCTTGTCTGACGTGGATATTCGCTGTCGGTCAAAAGCTGAGATGGCGTTTTCAATTGCAGAGGCACGATCGGACTCGCTTGGGTACGGAAAGTTCCAGATATCTAGTTCCTTGTAGCTCTTGTCCTTCAGATTGAACTTGGAAGGGTCGATGCGGTTCTCAATTCCATACTTTCTGGCCAATTCAAGACAGTCTTCTTGCGACGAGCGAGTCGTTTGAGCGAGGTACTTGACTGAGACTGGTCTGACAGCAAGAAGATGAATGAATGGTGTTTTCAAGGCGTCCTGTCGAGCCTTTCGCTTGTTCTGGGACGACGGAACTGAGGTTGGAGTGAGGGCCGGGAGAGATGCGGGTGATCGAATGGCTCCCAGTGAGGGACTGCCGGAAATCGAGCGGTTCTTGAAGAAACGTTCCTTGTCTAGATCGATCTTGCTCAAGGGAACTTTGGAACGAGATTTACGGTCGTCAGGCTTGAGGTTGACGAGTTGTGTCTTCTTCGATTCCTTGCCGCGTTCAAAGGCATTCAGACTCTGTTCAAGGGTGGCCAGAGCTTCGTCTGTAGCAGCCGTGGCTTCTTTTGCTTTCTGGACCTCGAGACTGTGACTGAGCACACCGGAGAAATAGAGGTTTTCTTGGTCGTCGTCGGAGGTCTTGTACAATTCCGAGCGATGGGTTTCGAGGTGGGAGTGGAATTGCTGGGATTTGGAACCGTAATAGAGAGTTTGGTGCTTCCCGAGACGTAATCGAGCTTTCTGATCGTTGCGAAGGCTTTCCACGAGCTCGTCTAAGGTGCTTTGAGCAAGGTTCAGGCGCATGATCTGAGTCTGTTTGACATGGGGATCTGGAGAGAGGTTGCCGGGCTGGTCTCCACGCCAGAGAGACAGCCCGGTGTCGGGGACGGAAAGAGCCATGGCAGAAAGTGCCCGACCAAGTACAAACGGTGGGAAGAATGGGACGTTCAATAAGCCAAAATTTGCAAACAAAATGATTTGACCAGATTGGCAGCGACAATTAAAATAGCAGGGTGTTTGTAGAAAGTGTTGGTATCAAGGAGCTGCTGGTTCAGCAAGGTGGAGGCGAATGGCGGACTCCAGCTCCATAGAGAGAGTCGCCAGCCGGGAAGGAAGGTTGGTCAAACACCACAACAAAGCAGCGAACAAAGCGTGAAGTCAATAAGTCAAGGCATAATCGAGCACAAAGAGGGTGACCGCAACATGGAGAGAGAGAAAGAAGAGGGTGATGGAGGGAGAGGAAGGTGAGGTGAGGTGAGGTGAGGTGAGGTGAGAGAGCGAAACGGACAATTGATGGAGTTACGTCGGTCCGTTGGAGGGAAATCGATCATGAGCGAAACAGCCCCGGGCTAGGCAGGATACAGCCGGTCCGCCGTACGATACGTTTTACAATACAGTGTAATACTGCCCAGGTCGTACAGGCACTAAGCACACACTATGTACGTATGTAGCACGCCGTCATACATACATAGTATGATACATACATCTTCCATACAGGTGAGTACGGGCGCTGATACGCTGCCGAAGCGGGAGCCAGCGTTGACCCGCTTGGCACAATGCCACAAAGTTCGTGGTTCGTAATTTACCTAGTTTCAGGCCGTAAGAATCCTCCTACTTTCTTACACCCTAGCTTCGGTGATCTATATAGCTTCAGATTAATCTTTATTCCTGAATAAGCAGCAGTTAGTAGAGAATTGACAAGAGTAAGCACGATGAATGTACAAATGTCGAATACGTTCCTACAATATACAGAGGAGAGTGACAGTGCCAGCACCGAACAACTTTAGCTTTGCGGCTTTGTCCGGGAGCCAAACTCAAAGAGCCAATACTAGAACTCCGGCAATCGGATTCTGTAAACCACTAAACAACGGTATTGTCCGGTATGTTGAAACGATGATTCTAAGTCCAAACAGATCAAGATTCAAGTGTATGAAAGCCGTCGTTCGGTACTGTTTTTGTGACATCTGGAGGAGATGGAATGATGATTGTACAAGATGGCGGGATTCTGATTGATGCCGGGGCACGGCAAGGCAAACCACGAAACCATAAGCTTTGCCCTGCCTGAGATCGCCCTACTCTACGCCGGAATGGATAGGACAAGAGTCCTGCAGCTGATTGTTCATTCTGCAATGGCAATGGTTAGTTAATTCATATCACCGGTGTGTACTATGTAGTATCGTCTTGTAGAAACTAGGCTCACCATGTCGGTATGTCTAACCTGATATTCAATGTACTATTCAATACCTGAGTGGGGAAGACCCAGTTCGAATGGACCGGACTTAGTAATCTAGCTGTGGCTAACGACTTTCTTCACATCACAAGGAATGATTGGAATCCGCGCTGATTAATCTATTTTACATGACTGATGAGTTGTACACACTACGTACTCAGTAAGTACACAGGACATACAACGTGCCTGGCCTTAGGTACGAGGCCAGCACAATGCCATGACTGAGCCTAGCTAGCAATTGCATTCAAACCTGTTTCATATACATTCCATAGAGTAACCACCAGTTGCCAGGTGCTCTTTCAGGCTTGACGCTGGACAGTGGACAGACCGTCACAGACGAGTGGTTCTAACTTCTCAGCGATAACTACTATGTAGTATGTACTAACTAGAGTAACTACCAGTTAGTAGTATCGGAGTTAGCCTGAAAATGCGGGCCACATCTGCCCGTCACTCTTTTAGGCCCAGCAATCGCCACACCACGGCCCCACTGCATTAGTATCGGTAGTCTGTACTACGTATTCGGTCGACGGTCGGAACTGACCTGAAGTTCTTATAGTTTCATAAGTCTGTCTGTTGAGTCTTGACATGAGTTCAGTGACTTGAAGGTGTTCATGAATGACAGCTCTTTGACCGAGGATCTAGAATCTTGATGTGATCGTGCTGAATATGGTTTTCCCCACGGCATGGCCATGGTTCACCCAAACCTTCTCTCCCGACTCGTGATCGGGGAAGGTCTTGGCGGGGTCACGGACATGTGTAATTACCGTACTGTATTGTAGCTCGTATTGATACGAAATCGCGCTGAATTCAACGTTGCTTTCCAAGGCTTGTATTTACTATGTATGGCCATTGAACAACAAATGATCAAAATCACTGAACCCATTCGAATGATTTCCCAAGTTTCGAATAGAGTCTTTAATCACCTGTAACTAACTCACTAACTAACTAACTAACTAGTATTGTCAACTTCGATGAGACTGGGCGTTTGTTTAATCAACCCAACACACACACACATGACACAAAACATCGGGCGGATACCTAACCACGTCAAGTAAAACATCTATTGGCAGCTGTTACACGACACTCAGGAACCGAAACAGCCTGTCTCTCCTCAGCTTTTGTCGCCCGTCATTTTGAGGTCAGCTCCTAACTACATAGTACGTACATTTGTCTTACATACACATACGCACTATTTACATATCAGTCAGGTGGTTAGCTGGCTGGCAGAAACCACAGCCACGGATACAGAAAAAAGAAAAGATTGTTGCTCCCCCACCTTGCCGCGGAGAAAAGCTGTTTCTAATTTGATGATGGCTGGGCGCATTGGTATGAGTTCCTTGCGTTGTGAAAAAGCAAAGATGGGTTAGATTGGTGGCGAGAGTTGTTACTGTAACTAATAACTTTGGGATCAACTTGGGAAAACAAGTTGCTGGGAAGTATATTGGGTTCTAGATTTGCTTACTAGGTAGTCATGTAGCAACGAGCCCTTGGAAAGGTACTTAGTTACTACTTACTGTTCTGTGCTTACAATTGTATGTAACTAACCACCGAATGGAATGTGAATCTGGTATCAAACAGTACCTGTAAATTACGCCCTCTGTTCGTAGTACATACATACTGTATCGCGGAATCATGAATCATCAAAGCAACACCCAATTCAGTCCTATCAAGAAGTTTGAACGTCGCGAACTGATGCTCGCTGCTCAGTATGTACTTCAAAGATCATGTCATATTAGCTCGACCGTTAGTGCATCACTTCTGCACTTTGTAGTTTGTACGTATTAAAAGGATCAACTGGTGATCCGGCTCCTCCCCCCTCTCTCAAGGAACCGGCGCTATTAATATCTCACTAGTTGACGGGCTTTGATCCTGCAGAAATTCCTTCCCTTCTCTCATCCCAATATGACTACTCAATAAAATCTCCTAGGAGTCATGATCCAGTTTTGGAATCGTTGAGATGTTCCATTCATTCCTATTCTTCCGCCAGTCATGGCAAACTGAATCATGGGAGGAATGTTCTTCATGCAGGTACCAGAATTGCTAATCAGGTTCGCTGCTATCCCGAGGCGCCGCTATCGAGAAGATCGTGATTGGATGTATCACTTTTTTCGATCCTTATTGTGTACACACTACTCCGTACACACAGGCTGATTTCAGCATGCCCAAGGCCGCATTATATTCCGCATTTCGATGCCGAGCTTCTGCAAGTCAGAAATAGAGAAAACTAAATGCTCCAATTAGTTAAACATCTCCTGCCCAGTCAACATGCGCTGAGCATCCATACATAGGTACATACCACCTAACTAGGCAGCGCTTTAGCAAGTCGATAACCTGATCGTAATCTTGCTAAAATCACAATTCTCCGCCATTGTGTTACATGTAACTCTTACAAAGTAGTACATTCATGGTCATGGTAGTTGCAGACCCGGATGATCAAAGCCGCGTTACATCCACCATGCAGCCCACGCCATGCCCGCCGGTATTTGGGGAAACTGCTCACTATCTTGTAACGGATTATCATAGTTATTGGATATCCTCGATTATCCTCCGCTATTACCTCGAATAATGATGATAATAAACTCCGTCGATCTGCACCCAGCTTAATCTGTGATCTCCGCGACTGAAGGGAATATCGGGATGGATCATGGATGGGATCGCCCATCCAACTCGGACATTAATTAACGCTTGTACGTACTCGACTTGCCTAGATTGTCATCTGGCAGTACTAGTGCGTTTGGCTAGTTCATACTAATTTGATTATTAGACACCTGAATGGATTGCAGACTTGTGGCAAATCAGGAATAAATGGCTCTTCTGCAATCCCTTTATTCTCTCTACTTGTCAGCTTGAGTAAAGTCCGCCCTTCCGCTGGTGGGTGTACTACTGTACGGGCAGACTCATATAGCCATGAGTCACGGATTGTTTTTCTTTTTCTCTCCAGGGCTGTGTTCAGCTGGGTCGGAGGCAGGAAGTAGAATAGCTCGTGGAGTTCGGCCAGTTGTAAATTACCTAACATATGTACTGTAACTATATATGATCGGTTTCGTCCGCTACTTAAGGTTCCAGTGCCGGCCGTTTTTAAGATTAACTCTGCAAGCTGATGCATTGATAGTATGTATCCTGATAGTAGGCACCGACCTTTCATAAGTGCAAACCCCGGAGTATCGCCAGAAAATCCATAACCTGCAACAACCAACGTTGAGATTGAACCCTAAAAGCGGCCCTGCTTTACTGACTTGACCACCAGGGCAGGGTCGCTCAAGTTTCAACAAACCACGCACGATCCAACTCTATATGTTGATTCAGCCATACATATACGTGGTAAGATACGGAAAGCCAATACGAATTTACAGAGGACCTTGAAAGATAGGCTAACCAATCGCCTGGTTGGACGATTCAGTCCAACATCTGCTCGGAGCCAAGATGAGGGTGTGGAAACACTAGGTGATCAATGCACTTGGACTGAGTCGGGTATGGCATGGACACTACAAGACTCTGGTGATGAACATACTTTTGGATGAACTGTAGATTGTACCTAGATACAAGGTTAGTCGTGAATATCCTGATCGCGGAATGACCATGTAACTGAGGGGTCGGGTTTTTGGCCCGATTCTCCCCTCTTCTTCAATCTCAGAGCGGCCTGGCACACGAGTAATCTCGAAAGGCGGGGACTGCGCCATTAAAGTTAGGCTTCAAGCTGTGAAGCTTTCACACTGCACAGAGTCAAATATCACTCATTGGACGAAGGTCGTCAATGCGTAATAGGGTTAGGGTTATGGAATCAACATGTCTCGGCTCGTTGGATAGCCCTAACTTACCATCCTTCAGCATCGGTAGACATGTAGTCCTTGATAATCTACAAGCAAGAATAGAGTGACAAACGAAATACTAAAAAGCCGTTTAATACTTGGCTTACATCAAAACTGCCGACGGCCTATGCAGGTCCATAAGGAGGACCCAATCGATAAAATCGGCAGTTATATGGAGGCGGTTATTGAGAGGTAATGACGCCAATGTACAATTCGCTTTTAGCGTAGCTGGGCATATATATAGATTTCCTAGATTTGCCGTTTTTCAAAGTGTCAACTCGAAAATTGTGCAGCCTACTGAGACAAGCTTTCTGATATTCATCTATGCTATTGATTCGCGCCAATATATGGTGGTATCCATAGCATATCAATGGCTTCAAACCTCAGAGCTTTGCCCTGGTTGAAGTGCATAGGTTGGGGAAAGAGCCCGAGTTAAGAGTTCTCCTGACACTAGAAGAGGACGCATCCATTGCAATCTTTGTGGCTTGAGGCCTTGACCAATTGACTTGGAATGTTGGAGAGAGCTTCGAGGGTCTTTCTTGTTGACCGGATGAAGGAGTAGGTGGAAAGTTGTGGATGCTATCGATAACTTTGCTGTCGGTGTCGCGTGTATATAAGTGTATCATAACCTGTAAAGATATGGAGTCTCTACTATGTAACATCCAAATAAATACCCCCGATCGATACTTTTACAAATGCAGTCAAATTCATATTCTAATGACAGCTTTTCATACAACGTTAGATAACATAATCGCATTCACATCTGCGCGAAATACTTTTCCCATCCGATTTCCTTCATCTTGGTGCCCTTGATATCCAGATTCTCTGACTTGGCGTTGTTGGCGTACTCCTCGACTTTGCGCTGGAGGGCGGGTTCGTATGAGCCTAGGATACGCACTGCCAACAATGCGGCGTTGATGCTATTGTTGATGCCGACTGTGGCGACTGGAACACCTGTATCTCTGTCAGCGGTTTCCTTGAGAATGTTTAGGGACGAAAGATGACTCACCTCGTGGCATTTGCACAATGCTGTACAGACTGTCAACACCGTCCAGAGCACTGCCTTTGACGGGGACACCAATAACCGGCAGCGCTGTGTGCGCAGCTGCCATACCAGGCAAATGAGCCGCCCCTCCAGCAGCCGCAATAATCACCTTGATACCCCGTGATGCCGCCTTGGAGGCATATTCAGCCATGTACTCTGGCGTCCGGTGAGCAGATGTAATATCCACTTCAGGATCGATACCAAAGTAATCTCTCAACAGTTTCAGACCAGGCACCAAGGTCTTCAAATCACTGTCAGAACCCATGATAACGCCAATAGTGGGGGTAGGTTTTGCGCCGCTGGACTTGACAGCAGAAGTCTTAATGTCGCTGCGCTCGGCACGGATTTTGTCGACCAGATCGATCAATGGCTGGATATCTGTCTCGGCCTCGTACATGCTCGCACCGGTGACGGTGATGTGTCCCATTTTGCGGCCCGGTCGTGCGGCGCCTTTGCTGTAGAGATGAATGCTTGCATTCGGTATTGAGAGAGCGTGCTCTGCAACGCGCAAATGAGAGTCATCAGTGGCTCCACCGATAATGTTAAGCATGATAGACGGCTGTCGAAGCTCCAAGCTCTTAGGCGGAATGGGTAGGTCTAAGATAGCGCGCATATGAGCATCGAACTGAGAAAGTCCGCAGCCTTCGATCGTGTAGTGGCCGGAATTGTGCACTCGGCTGGCAATTTCGCACAGCAAGATGGAGTCATCTTCCAACAGGAACATTTCGACACCAAAGACACCTTTGCCCTCGAAAGCGGCTACGGCGTTGCGAGCGAGCTCTTGGGCCTTTTTGTTGATGGCGTCAGAGACGTTGCGAGCTGGGGCGTAGACGAGTTTGCAGATGGAGTCTTCTTGAACAGTCTCGACGGTAGGGTAGGATAGTACACTATCCTTGGTTTTGACGACCATTACAGCCAGTTCCTAGCATGTGTTAGATATGAGTTGTATACAGGGAGGCTCATGGCTCACCATTTTGAAATGGGCCCATTTCTCGGCATACAATGGCCGATCCTTGAGTGCCTCGAGGGCTTCGGGGATATCCTCTTTTGACTTGACGGGGTAGTTTCCTATTACTGAATCAGTTTCTCAGTACTCCCAAGATTACAAATGACATACCTCGGCCATCATATGCAAGCGTCTTCGACTTGAGCATCATGGGATAACCCAAATATTCACCAACCTTGGCGAGCTCCTCTGGCGTATTCTCAACAAGCTCCCGGTAGTCCGCCATTGGGATATCATATTTCGACAAGTGCTTTTTCTGGTCATATTTATTCTGAATGATTCGAATAGACTGCCATGACGGCTCAATCTTGACTTGCGAAGCAACAGCTTCAAGCGCATAAGTGTTGACATGTTCAATCTCGGCCGTTACAACGTCACAAGTCTTGGCTAGCTCTTGCACTGATTTCTGATCGTTGAAATGGCCGACTGTGTGGTTATCATGAGCGCTAATCTGTTTTGCTGGGGCATTGGCAGCGTCTAATACATGCACTTCGATGTTGAGTCTGTTGGCTGACTCTGTGAGCATGCGTCCTAATTGACCACCGCCGAGGATGCCGACTCTGGGAGAGTTCCACGCCATTTTCTTCTTGCAGCTGTTTAGACAACAGCAATCTTGTCGAACTTTTGTAGGATGTGGTGGATGTACTTTGACTCAGAGATCGAGTGGACCTCAAAAAGTACAAGAACGGTTCCAAGTAGAAAAAAAGTCACGTGTTTTACAGAGGTCGAGGTTCTCCAAAAATGTCGCTCAGACAGTTGAGAGACAATCAATGCGAAACGTTCAAGAATTGATCATTGTTGGGCGATGTCAACCGTAAAAAAGAGATCTAATCAAAGAACAATTTTCAGAGATGACGGTTGAAAAATTTGTGGGTGCCATATTTCTCAGGCAGCCTCACGTGTTGCGGGGGGATCTTCTTTCCTTCTTAGTCCTTTGCATCTCCAATCTGATAGAGAATGATTAGCCAATCACAGCTCTTATATCTCTCCACTACATGTCTAATTAGGACTAGCTTCAATCAGTCGCGATTGCGCGGCGTCGAGAGCTCCCATTTACATCCTCTTCTCAATTACTTCTTGGATTCACCCACGCTTGTTTCTAAGACCACAGCGTGTGGCACCAGAAAGATGCTCCTAGGTACGTTGCTGAAGAACCTATCCACTCAGCTTTACGCATGCGCAGACCGCCCAACAATTCCAATGCCATTTAAACCCTGATTGCTTCGGTGTTCTTTTTCAGCTTCGCGCTAACACTTGCTGGGGACTTGCAGACGAAGGTCTGTTGGAGAAGGTCGCCCAGGATGGTTCTATGAACTAGTAAGCTGTGGACCATTCTTGCGCACGAATATAAGTACTGACGCATTCAGCGACCGATGGCCTGAGCAATTAGAACCGTTGATTCAGCGCCTCGACGAGGTATTATCCAGCAATCGACTCTACATGAGCCAGTCTAACACCTTACAGATCATCAGCGAATTCCCCATACCAAAAGTGCCCCCCGAAATAGCATCTTCCTACGCCTCATCCTCTTACGCATTTCACGACTCTCTCCAAAGCAGCAACAAGGAGAACGCCCCTCCTTCTCCATCCGCAACCCAGACAACATACAATGGCGCATCAGCATCAACATCCGATTATGCCACGGCAAATGATGCCATAGTGCCGAATTCACAACCCTCTCAGCCCGACACGAACTCTTTACCTCCTCCACTTCTGTCTCTTATTGCTTCTATAAAGAGTACTTTACGAACATATTTTGCGTCAAAACCGCCGCACACCGTCCAACGACTCGCAGAATTGATTTTACGTCCTACGCGTCAGTATCGGACACTCCCGGCGTATTTGAGAGCTGTGGATAGAGTGGTTTCGGTGTCCAGCAGTGCAGATATATTCCCGCTTCCTCGAACCGGACTATCTCCTGATGACGAGCTAGCGAATGGTTCTACGAATGGTGCACGGTCAAGTTTTATGGTTACAGATGAGAGTCTAGGCAGTGATGAATCACTGGGTGGAGCACTCTTAACGCCAATTCCGTGGCTGAGGAATCATGATCTCGAAGCTGTGCAAGCCGAGATGATTGCAGAAGGTAATAACCACAACATGTTTCTCTTGTGAAGATTACTGTGTGCTGATATGTATAGGTGCTGTCCCCCTACGCCCCGATGCTGCAGTAACCCAAGGCGAGCTCATCAGACAAGAGCAAGAAGCCGGCTTAGTCGCCAACACACAAACACCACACGTCACCTCAAGATCTCTCACCGAGAAAGAAGAACACGGCGAAAATACGTCTCCGCAGCCGGAGGAAATTCCACATGCACGAGGACCATCCGTGGTCGGCGTCGAGGATCTGGGCCTACAAGATGGCAAGGGCGTGGAAATGGTTCTTTCGGACACGAACAAGTCTCAAGAAGAAGAAGACAAATCCGAGATGGACGTGTCAGATTCGGTGCTGGACTTGATACCCGACGAGGTGGTAGCCGAAGTATCAACGAAAGAGAATGGTAACGACGACGGTGATATTATCTTAGACGATCAAGTCACCACTTCCTTGACAGAGAAAGGCGCAGAATAGGAAACGGAGGGTTCGATAACGCAGGATGAAACAGGCTGATTATTTGTTGAGCACTAGCGCTGTTATAACTGGATGAAATTAATGACAGTCGTTTTTATTTTTTTATACTTCAAGCCGTTGAAGTTGTTTGAGCCATCATCTGTCTGCTTGAAACCTAGCTATGATACCTCCATGGTGTCATTTTTCATTTCCGAGAAAGAAGATTGACCTTCGGCAGTGAGTAGGTAAATATAAAGTATACATAAAATACCCTTGAAATCAAGAATGACTTTTCCTAAGTAGTAATACATATTTCCCTTGAAAGTGGAGAGAAGCGCAATGGAGAGAAGATAAGTAGGTAAAGATATAACCAACTTGAGCTGGGAATAGAAAAAATGGTCATCTCCAAGAGATAGTTATATGGGATGTCGTTTCGTCGTGATATGGTAAAATTATATGTTCGTCGCCCCAAAGATTTTTTCAACACTGGCGAATCCATAAATTTGTTTTAAATGCTGTGTAAGGACGTACTTCGTTTTATATGAAGTGATATATATGACTCGCGTTCGGCATGCGGGAAAGAGCGTCACGACTGAATCGAGGACTGTGTTGAGCCCTGACGCTTTCTTTCCTTCTTGGCCCAGCGTACTATAAACAAAACGCATTAGCCACGCATAAAAGGAAAACTGGATGATAGATGGAAGGTATACTTACAACCGCAGGCATTACACAATGTTTTCGGACCGCTGGGACCCTTTCTCCATTCCGGAGACGCCAAAGTACCACAATCCGTACATACATACTCCTCTGTCGTCTTAATTCGTTTCTTCTTGTCATTATCATCTGAGCTCAAGCCTAAGTGGTGCAGATCCGCTTGTTCCTGGATCAACGCTGCATCTCTCTCGCCGGTACTCAGGCCCTTGGATCGTTCACCCTCACCGTACCGGAGTCCCGTGAGCATCTCAATGCCGTCCAGGACAGAGGACGAGTCACTTCTCGAAAGAGTATCCAGATTGTTATCCAACGTGATCATAGACGTATACCCGTTTTGCCCAGAGCTCGACACACTAGGTCTAGCAGGCGGCAACATCATACCACCTCCCTGCTGATCGGTGGTGGTGGTAGTAGTCCCGGGCGCGCTGCTATAAGCGTCGATCTCATCATCAGGGCTCATGGTTCCCGAATTGTTGTCTGTTTGGAGCACCCACTGCTGCTGAGCTCGGAGTTCCTCTTCTTCCTCCTTTTTCAGGTCTGCTATTCTTCTGTTCAGGCGTATATTCTCAACTTTATGTTCTAGAAATGTGTCGAGTAATGCATTGCTGGCGGTGGGATACGGGCGGCAAACGAGGAAGAAGCCGTCGCATGGATTGCCTTCCTTCCCTGTTCCGAGTGTAATTTTCTCCTTGGACATGTGCGCATGTCCCGAGGTTTCGACGATCGCGAAGTCGCCGTCGGGTTTTCGGAAGCGGAAATGATATCTCAGACGATGGCCCGTAGCGATCGACTCATTGAACTCGCGGATGAAGGACGTTCGGTCATCATCATGTACAAATTCGGACAGGAACCTGCCATCGAGGTCTTTCGGTTCGTATTTCGCAATCGATTCAATCGCCGGCGAACAATACAGGACTTTGCCATCGGGGCTCAGCACAATCAGGATATCCTGCATCTCTGCTAATATACGTTGCGTCCAGTTTCGTCTCCTGGTAAAATCAGTCACTGCACTTGTCGCGCTCTTCTGGACGCCCGAGTCGTCTGGTCTCGGTTCTTGTTCTTGGACGTCATCGTCCTTCATTGTGATGTCCGCCGAACCGGTGCCGTCCATACCCTGGTCGTCGCCATCTTCGAGGACAAGGTCGAGATCGTTGAATTCCATATCGAAAGAGTCGCCGGTGATGTTATTTTGGAGCATGACGAGTGTGTCAGAGGTGTTGCCTCCGACGGCATCGTTGAGATACATCCCCGCGATTGACTATGTACAGATCTAAGGATTCATATTGTTAGCAAACACAACAGATAGATGAACATATCGCAGTCTCGCAAAAATCCTTACACTGCAGATATAGTTGATTAGCCCCGTGAGCACACCATCCATGCCCAAGAGCATGACAATGAAGAGACAAAATCAACGGGGAAACGATAGCGATCTGCGCACGGATCCAGCGCTACCTACCTGGCGGGCAGCATAAGATCAGGGCATAGGTGCTTCGGTTGACCAGCAAGCGAAAGCGGGTTTCGGAGTGGCTCAGTAGAGAATCATGCGGGAATTTATAGACACGGGAAGTACGGTACTGGAAGCGCGATCGCAAGGACATCCATGGATATGTGAATCGCCCGGATCAGAGAGAGGGATCTGAGAGTGGACCTTGTACTCTGTATCGAGACCCAGCATTCCCACACGGACTAGCCCCAGCAAGGCAGCTCGTTGCTGGAGTCACGTGCTTTCGCGCCGTCCCCGCGTTGAGTGCTTTCGTGTTGGCGTAGGCGGCTCCGTCTCTTCGAGCGAATTATTTATCAATCATCATGAGATGACCTATCATCCTAGATCGCATTGAGCTATTATCACATTATGCTTGATCTCTAGTCGCTATTAGTGATACTTGATTCAAGATGTGAGTTTATTTTGAGCCTTGTCCTTTACATTTATTGACATCATTCTAGGTGTATGTACTATCCGTGCGAGGAATGTTAGTAGGCATCTTATACTGATATCCTACCAGCTAAAATTGATAAACTTTCTATCTTGGGGTAAGTCAAGTTACAGACTTATATCAAGATCAATACTAAACCACCTCATTCGCAGTGTTCGATCCTTCGACAACACCCGAAGCGAAACCATCCAATTCCACACGCCGTTAACTTTGATTGTCGGATACAATGGATCGGGCAAGACTGTACGTTGAGCGATAATTGGGGAGACACTCAATATTTTCGGGCGATTCTCACTATTCTAGACAATCATTGAATGCCTCAAATATGCGACGACCGGCGACCTCCCACCCAACAGCAAGGGTGGCGCGTTCATCCATGACCCCAAGGTGCGACTCATCTTTCAATATTTGCTCGAATGTCCGCTGACCTAGGTAGCTATGCGGCGAGAAAGAGGTCCTTGCCCAGGTGAAGCTAGCATTCAAAGCTACCTCCGGAGCGAAAATGGTGGCGACCCGAAGCCTACAACTTACCGTGAAGAAAACAACACGACAACAAAAAACGCTCGAAGGCCAGCTTCTAATGGTCAAAGATGGAGAAAGAACCGCTATATCCTCCCGTGTTGCCGAATTAGACCAGATCATGCCGCAATACCTCGGTGTGTCGAAAGCGATCCTCGATTCTGTGATTTTCTGCCATCAAGATGAAAGTCTTTGGCCGATGAGCGAACCCTCCGTATTGAAGAAGAAGTTTGACGAAATTTTCGAAGCTATGAAATATACAAAGGCAATCGATAACATCAAAGCGTTGAGGAAGAAGCAGAACGAGGAGTTGGCCAAGTTCAAAATCATGGAACAACATTCGAAAGAAGATAAAGACAAGGCAGATCGCGCAGAGAAGCGATCAATCAAGTTACAAGAGGAAATAGAAGCATTGCGGGAAGAAACCCATCAGATCTCTCAAGAAATGCGAAATGCTGCCGAATTAGCCGATAAGGCTTGGAAAGAGTCTGAAAGCTATGCGCAGGTCATTGGAACCCTCGAGGGAAAACGCATTGAAGCAAGGAGTGTCCAGTCAACGATCGACAACTTGAAGCGGCATCTTGTCGAAGTCGATGAGACTGACGAGTGGCTACAGTCTACTCTTGAGCAGTTTGAGTCCAGACAGCTGGAGTACCAACAGCTGGAGGACGCTCAAAAAGAAAGGTACATGGACATCAAAGAATCAATTGAGTCGACCCGCGACCAGTTAGGTTTGAAACAAGCCGAAGTTGGGAAGTATGAAAACGACAAGGATCAGTTTGAACGTCAGATTGGTCGTCGAGAAAACATGATCAAAGAATTTGCACGAGAGAACAATATTCGTGGATTTGACGATACTCTGGATGAGTTCAAAATCGACGAGTTCATGCACAGAATGCAGAGGATGGTCAAAGAGCATACTCAGGCATTAGAGCGGGCCCGAAAGGAAGGGCAATCCGAAGTACAAGAGACTCAAAATGTTCTCAATCAGATTGCGCAGCGAAAGTCCGCTTTTCAAGAAGCCAAGAACGTTGCCAGGAGACAGATATCCGACAACGACAAAGAAGCAGTATCAGTACAAAGCCGTCTGAATGAAATTGACGTAGACGAGGGTACGGTTGCTGTTCTCGAGTCGCAAAAGGAGGAGGTCCAATCACGGCTTGAAAAATTGAAACAGGCTGCTCGTGGTGCCACATGGGATAAAGATCTTCAAGATGCTAACACTGAGCTTAGGTCTCTTGAAGACCAAAGCACCAAGCTCAATCAAGAGCTGATTGCAGGGACTAAAAAGGCGGGCGACTTGGCTAGACTAGCACATATCAAGAAGGAACTCAAAGATCGCGAGCGCCAACTAGAAACCATGTCAGGCGCTCACGGAGATCGTCTCTCGCAACTTGTCAGCGAACAGTGGAGCCCGGAAAACCTTGAACGTGAATACCAGAATGTCGTAGCGGATGCTTCAAATAGCATGGCATTAGCTGAACGCGGTCGTGATGGCATTGGAAGAGAGCTTGATCAGGTCGAGTTCAAGCTGAAAGAGTGCAGGACAGCGCTTGAACAGCGGAAAAAAGAACGTGACCAGTGTGTGAAGAAAATTCGCGATGCAATCGATGATGATCCGACTGAGTACCCTGATATCCTGAAAACAAGACAGAATCATATGGACGAAACAAGGAAGGATGTTGAGCAGTTCGCAGGCATGCACGGATACTTCAACATGTGTCTTGAGGCACTTGACAAAAAAAATATGTGCAGAACATGCATGAGGCCATTCAAGAACGAAACTGAAATGCGGACTTTCAAGAACAAGCTAGAAGGTCTCATTAAAAAGAACTTTTCTTCTTCAGACGAGGACTTAAAACAAGCCGAGGAAGATTACGAAAACGCTCGAATGGTGAATACCGATTACGACACTTGGCTGCGTCTGACGGAGACGAGTATTCCAGAACTTGAAAAAAACGAAGAACAATATCAGGGTCAAAAGGAAGAAATCTTGAGAAAACTGGAAAGCCACGATACTATCGTCGACGGACGAGCGGAGAAGAAGCGAGAAATCGAGTCTCTTTCCCGCACTGTGACTTCTATAGTTCGTATTGACGGCGAGATCAAATCTCTACGTTCTCAAATAGAGGACGTATCGTCGAAGCAACAGCAAACTGACTCTTCGCGGGTCTTGGAAGACATTCAAAATGACATCGCCGCAATTGGGGAGAAGTCGCGAGCAATCAGATTGACCATCTCTAAGCTATCTTCGGAAAAGGATCAGTCTCGAGATGACCTCAACAAGGCGGAGTTGGCGCTCAGAGACGTACAGAGCAGCCTTGCCAGCGCTAGTCATCAGCTTGAGAAGAAGACAGGTCTTCTTGCTCGGATCGAGGAGTACAAAAAGTCCAACGCAAAGCAACGAGAATTCATTGAAAAGGCCGATCGTGACATGGACCAGCTAGAGCCGGAGATTGCTAAAGCTCAGGCAAAACTTGATGATATCAGCCGGCGCGCTGAAGCCAAAGAGCGGGAACTTCAGCAAGCTTTGACGCATCTTTCTGACCGCGTGCATCAGCTCAAACTTGCCAATGATGAAATCAAATCATACATTGATCGTGGCGGTCCAGAGCAGCTGAACAAGAGCAGAAAGGAGCTAGACAACATCCAGCAAGAGATCAGAAAACTCGAAGAACAACAAAGTGAAATTACGCGCGAGATCAACAAGATATCCGCTCAACTTAAGGACAGTGATAACACTCGAAGGCAATATTCGGACAACCTGTCTTACCGTCAATCTTGCAGATTATTAGAAGAGGTTCAAGATGAGATACAGCAACTGGAAGAACAGAATGCAGAGATTGACCGGAGCCGGTTCAAGGAAGAGTCAGAGCGATGGACGCGAAAGCACAATGCGCTTGCCGCTCAGCAGGCAAGTAAAATGGGCGAGATGAAGTCGAAAGACGACCAGCTCTTGCAATTGCTTGCGGACTGGAACACAGATTACAAAGACGCTGCCGCTAACTACAAGGAAGCTCACATCAAAGTGGAAACCACCAAAGCAGCAGTTGACGATCTCGGTCGGTACGGAGGAGCATTGGATAAAGCCATCATGAAGTACCACAGTCTCAAGATGGAAGAGATCAACCGCATTGTCGAGGAGCTTTGGCAACGAACGTACCGAGGCACTGACGTGGATACCATCTTGATCAGATCTGACAACGAGAATGCCAAGGGTAATCGCTCCTACAACTACCGCGTCTGTATGGTCAAACAAGGAGCAGAAATGGACATGCGCGGTCGTTGCAGTGCTGGACAAAAAGTTCTCGCCAGTATTATCATTCGTCTTGCGTTAGCCGAGTGTTTTGGCGTCAATTGCGGCCTTATTGCACTGGACGAGCCAACGACAAATCTGGATAGGGACAATATTCGCTCTTTGGCCGAATCGTTGCATGATATTATCAAGACTCGCCAGCAACAGGCCAACTTTCAGTTGATTGTCATCACGCACGACGAGGAGTTCCTGCATCACATGCAGTGTGCTGATTTCAGTGATTATTATTATCGAGTTTCGCGAAATGAGCGACAGAAGTCTATTATTGAGAGGCAGTCTATTGCTGAGGTACGTGCCGCCAATTTCTTCTGTACGTGTATTAGTTTACTGACTCTCCATAGGTTATGTGAGCCTCCACAGCTTTTGTCTCGAGGGTCGAGCCAGATCCTCACTATTAGGGTCTGAATTATGTATATTACAAGAGGTTGACTAATTAACAACTGCGGACTTGTTCCTTGATATGTTATCCTATTTGGTGGCACGTCTTTTGACTTTGAGTAAATAATGAACGCGAACATCTCCGAATAATTAACCCTAAATATCAACCCTGTTACAGCAGCTTATCGTTATCGAGGCTTGGCGCTCTCAGCGGGGAAGTTTGCCAAAGATGCAAACAACTAGCTACCTATCCTAACTGACCTCACGAACAGACCCTCGACTTTCAATTAACATCAAAACGCCCTGGATGAGAGTACATCGACTGTGCTACATCTGGATAACAGCAATTTGGTTTCTTGCTCAGAGCATAAGATATTCATCTCATCACGTCCAAGTCTACAGTTCGCTGACCGCTCATCCAACAAGCGTTACAGTGGATGACAATCGACAGCATACATCCACTAAAAACTGAAAAGAAACATCAACAAGCATAAAAGCATGGAGCAAGCACACTCCAGGGCCCTCGAAGCCCTTCAACCCTTCATCCACCTGACGACATCATCAACAGCCTCATCGCCTCGATTCGTCGCCAACATAATCTCAAACGCAACCTCGCACCCAAACACATTCGTCTTTGCTGAGCTATTGGAGACTCCAGCCGTGCAGGCTTTGGGATCAGCGGACACCCCTGAAGAGTTTCGTGGTTATTTGAAGTTGCTAGAGATATTTGCTTGGGGGACGTGGCAGGAGTATCAAGGTACGCTAGCAATCTGTCACTGCAAGTTGATCAATCTCGTTAACACAACCATAGAAACACCTGGCCTACCAGCACTTAACGACGAACAAACCCTCAAGCTCCGCCTCCTATCCCTCCTCACTCTTTCCAGCACAATTCGCCCGCTCACATACCAGGCTTTGATGCAAGCCCTCTCAATCCCCACAGCCGCCAAACTCGAGTCCCTTGTGACAACAGCCATCTACTCATCCCTAATCGTCGCGCGACTCTCCCCAGCCACAAACCCTCCCACCGTCAACGTAACGGCCGTCGCTCCACTACGGGACGTGCGACCTCAGACTGTGTCGACCCTAATCTCAATCCTGTCTGAATGGGAGGGTCGTTGCGGGGATATTATCAATGGGATCGAAGCTGAGATCGCGAAGATCAAGGATCAGACGGTCAGAAACGGAATCACGGATCGGCAGCGCGCTACAGCCCTTGAGAAGGCTATTGCCGCCGCGGGTGATGCGGATGGAGACGATAACCTCGCTGGTTTCCGTGGCGCCGGCAGAAATGCTAGACATAATCTTCGTTCTGGCCGAGCCGTCGGGATGAGACCCGGTAGTTCATCTGCTGCTGCTGCTGCTGCTACGGCGGGCGGTAGTGGTAGTGGTAGTGGCAGCCACAGTAACAAACGCGAATACAGCGGCGATGATTTGGAGGATGAGGATGATGGGTACTTTGATAACGGTAGTGATGGTGGGTTGGATGTGTCTGGTGGTTCGCGCATGGATATTGATGAGGATGCTGGTGCTGGTGCTGCGAGAGGGGGTGGTGCGAATAGACAGTCGAAGAGATTGCTTGGTGTGGGCAGGAAGACTTGATTGTTTAAAGGCAAGAGAGCAGTTGGCATAGAGCTGACTGTTTATCGTGAGCTTACGGTTTATGCAACCCTACTTAGATTATGTCTATGACTTTTCATGACACGAATACTACCAATAAAATTGAAGAACATGCTTAAGAATTATGATTTCAGACTCACAGATTAGGTGGAGTTCAATCATTAGAGACAACAATATTCAAAACCAGATCTAGCTGGCAGAGACTGCTACATACATGGATGAACAAATGAAAGGCTGGCAAGCTCTACGACAATGAATGATCGCGAAAAGCAACAACATCACGCTCAAGACTAAGAACCCAAGACTAGTTATTATAAATGCAACGCTTCTGCATCTTCAAGATGAAATGGGAAGGGAAAGGAAAAGGTATATCCGCACGGAACGCCGTTGTCTCTTCAAAGAAAAAGGTAGATTGGGAAAAACAAGGTTATCACAGCATCGTACCCGGCACAAGGATAAAGAGTATGCTCAATGCAGCAGCGATCAGAAGGGCATATGCCAACGTCACCAATGCGCGCTGATTGAGCAGAGATCGAACATATGGTTCTTGTATCCTCTGCCAATTCATAAACGTATACTCACTGAAGCCGAGGAGAGCCATGAACGGGTCGATTTTGTATTGGTATGTTGTTATGAAGTATGATGCTACCACGAACGGGAGTATGACCTTCAATACATGTTAGTAAGGCTCAAGAAACAAAGTGTGGGAAGGACATACCCAGCATCGTGTTGCCCTCGGCTTATCAGTCAAAACAACATAAAACGACGCCCAAAACGCCCCCCAAAACGCAATCAATCCAAACGCTAGACGCGCAAGAATACTGAGCGGAACAAGGTTTCCAAGAGCTTTTGCCTGCAAAAATCCCGGGAAAGCGTCTCGCTCCATTGCTTGAAAGACGTAATCCTTGGCTTGATCAAACACTTCTGGATCATCACGACCATCGTGTTCCACCATTTCAATAATTGAGGCCAGCATATCGGCCGGAAGGACGATTTCACGCTCTGAGTCGGGGATGAGGTAGGTGTATAAAATCTTCTCTGCGCTTCGTCGAATATCTGTTCGCGCCACTGTGTGGCCAGGAGAATTCGATGAGTCATAGCGGGTTTCGGGGGTGGAGTTCATGAAACTGGGACGCGGTGGCCGTTCCTCTGACGAGTGTTTCTCTGAATGTCCGCTTACTGGCGGCGAAGGTTGTGAGGGGTTCTCAGATCGCAAAAAGGCGGAGAGTCTGGAGTCGGCATCTTTTTCGGTTGATGCAGCATAATACCCCGACGGACCTGCTTCGGTGGGGATGTCGGGGATGTTATCGAGAATGGTTGAGGATGGTCTGCTGCCACCTTCGGGTGTGGCTACGAGGACTGAACGGCGTAGTTCTCGGACGTAGTGACGGCAAAGGGACATGTGTTGTGAGACATCGAGCCTGTATAGCGCAATCAAATGTTAGGGTCGCGCGGGAATGTCCACGATTGACAGCCATATCATACCAGAAATCCAAATAGTCTACTGATCGCTGTTGGTCTCGCATGTAGATGTAGAGTGAGAAGAGGTCGACAGGAGCGAGCGTGTAGCGACTGAGAACTTCGAAGAGGGTCGGCAAGCGCTTTCGCTTCTCAAGATCGAGGCTCGTTAAAGATGCCATTGTGAAGTGTGCGGGCTGTTGATTAGTGAAGTTGAAAGTCCGACCCTGGTGATATTCGTTACTCTTGGTCTACCGTGTCAATGACACCACCCCAAAGTCCGACTAGAAGCAACAGATTGGTCGACCGGGGGAAAAGCTTTATTGTCCAGAGAGCGAAAGCCGAAGTAATCGTGCAGTCTGTCGAATTCAAAGCGTGAACCCCTTGAGACTATGTCGTGTAAAGTCGCTGAAAGCCTGGAATTGCGGATACGAAAGGAGAAGCAGTAGTTGTAAGCGCACAGCGCCGTAAGCCGAATTACCAACGAGCGAATAGAGCGACTGCCGCAATTGACGGGAGACTTTAAAACTGGACTGGCTAGGTGGGTTGTAGACAATAATGATTGAGGTTGTTGAGATTGCTCCAAAGGGGGCACGTTGAAACATTAATCCGAAATTGAAAGTCTTGGCAGGGCGACGCGGGTCAGCCCGCACGTGGATCGCCAGCCACATGAAGTCATTTGTCTTCACTCTTAATGGTATATCAATATTGATGGAATGTATCTATGTTTGCTATGTAGCTCATGTTCCAAATACACCAGAAATGCTCCTCTCAATGAAACACCATAGCGCCGTCCAACCAACTGTCCTGATCCTAAATAATGCGGTGGTATATTGCGATTCTGAAACAAATGTTTTGATCATGAATGAACTTGTCTCTCGTTACCTCCCTAGTGATTCTCCGCAAGATGCTTGAGAAAATTAGCAATGCCCGTAGACAAGAAGTGATGTGAAAGCTGGACTTACCGACCACTCGGGTATGTTCTTGATCTGCTGCCACATGAACTTCTCAAGCTTATTGGCACTCTTCGCGTACGGCGTAGTCTCGTTGTTGTACTTTCGACAGTTGTCGAATATTAACATCGCATCCCGAATAAAGTCCTGTGGAGTGGGGTACAAGTCTTTCTCGTGTTTCTCCTCCATGGTTGACAGGTCCATAGGTTCTTTGATCACTTCGTAGTAATCTGGAACTTCGTCGCGGTTGACTGGCTGTACAAATGGCCAAGCTGCAGAGTGATTCTGCATATCATTGAGAAGATGGAGTAGCTGGTTGTAGTTGGGCCCATGTCGAGGTTGGCGTGCGAGCTCATCCATATCCGGTGACCAACCTGATTCTTTGATGGCAGGGATACTGAGCGGGTCGATCTTCACCACACCGTTCTTCCATTCTTTGGGAGGCGAGTGCACAATATGTGATCTGCTAAATGCTCGGATTTTGGCATGCACTGCCTCCTTTTGCTTGAGAATCATGCGGCCTGACTCAAGATACCGGATCTTGGGCAACATCGTGCACTGCATGATTGTTCCACCTTCGTAATCCTTGATATATCCCATCCATATTGATTTGTCGAGACTTATTTCTTTCGTAAAGCCTTGCTTTTTGAAGTATCCGATGGCGTAGTTGTCTGCGTATGTAAGGAAATGCATCACGTCGGAGGTCGCTTTCACATAGTCCTGCTTACGTTAGCTCATCATCAATATAGGAGTCAAATGGTGCGTGTACCTTTAAGTGTGACATCAAATGTGCACCGTATCCCTTGACCTGCTGATCCGAGGAGATGGCACAGAACACGATTTCGGCGAATTTGCGACCTCTAAACGGGCGGTATGTGATGCCACTAGAGACAGTTAGCAACCTGTAGCGAACCTCCCGAGACAACAGGTTTATGCCTACCCTACGACTTCCAGAGGATGCTTGACAATGGCAATGGAAAGATGTGTCCTATCGTAGACCAATCGCGCAATATAGTCCTTCGGCATCTTTGGTAGTTGTTTCTGAAAGATGCACTTCAATCCGGTGAGAATGATGAAGCTCTCCCTTTGCCCATCATTGTTTACCACTCGAAATTCGATTTCGCCATTTCGTTCTTCGATCACAGCGGGCTGGTGGTAGAAATGTGTTAGGCTCGGAGCTATGAACACAAGCACTGTTGATAGAACGCACCTTTTCGGGATATGGGACGATTTTGAGGGGTGGCTTTTCGATTGCATCTTCCTGTAGAGTCATACGTGTCAGAACAAGTATATCCAGGTTCAATTTGAGTTGTCTATACCTTGGTCTCATTAAATGACTCCGTCCGAGCCTTCTTGCTCCGGTGTTTGGAATCTGGGGTGTCGGCCTCTTCCGAAGCCTTGCGCTTCATATCTGAGGAACGGTCAAATCATACACCCAACCACAGCCATGAGACAATTCTCAAAATCTACTTGCCTTCGCTGACCGTCGACATGTTTGCGACCAGATTGTTGATGGAGTTGTGTCTGAACGATGATAGCAAGAGGTTGATATTATTGACGCCACTGCGTTTGTCTGTGAGTCGGTCGCGCATTACCCAGCGCCCTCTTGGCGGTCGGAGCTACGGCCGGAGATTAACTAACGGTAATACTATTATCCGGCGCCACTGTGCCAAGAGGACAGCTTGTGTATATCGGTTGACAGCTCTTTCTGTAGGCTTTCTAAAACAACAAACAACTGAAGTCTTCGTTGTTCTTATTGTCCTAGCCATTGAACTTGACAAGTCTCATCACTTTCGCTTTACCACATATTGATCTCTAAAGAAGCCAGTCAATCACTCACCCAAAACCAATGTCTCTCAACAATCTCTGGGAGATCTCCAAAGCTCCTTACTACCCCATTGTCGCAAAGGAGAGCCAGTTCACTGTTGGCTTTGCTCTGCTCTTTATTGGTATGCCCAATGACATGGATAAATGAGGGATCTTTTTCTGACAATAATCTCAGCTCTTCTTCTTACTGGACTTTTCGGACTAAGTGGGTTCTAATTTCCCCGACTCTTTACGCGTTGGCAACTAAATGATCATTTAGATCGATCATTCCTGAATATACCTCTCCTCGGCCTCCCAGCGTCACTTGCATTCGGGTATGCTCTTGACTTTCCAACTTGCCTGTCATTGATTGCTAATGCCACGAAGCTTCGGTGCCGTGTTCATGATTTGTGCTGTTGGTGTCTACGTTTAAACCGTCGCGAAACCCACCCAGCCACGCATGATCATGTACTATAATCGAACGGCCGGGAAACTCTAGACTACTAGAGATGTACATTTATCTTTGAAATTGAACTTGCAACTTCTTTCTAATCGAGCTCGCTTCGTCCTCTGAAGTTCACTTGTCGGCCTCAATCCTTCCAAGGTTGTGCCACCATGGAGCCTCTCTTTTCTGCCGTTTCGAACGATGCCTATCATCTCTACACTCTTCTACGTTGTATTGGATTCGCTGAAAAGGCTCGCATACAAATCACACCCGATGGAATCCGATTTTCTGTTGAAGAAAGTCGGGTGATGCAGGGACTTGTTTTCCTTGACCGGGCGCTTTTCACCACTTATACATTCAATGCCCCTCCGCCCCAAGACCGCAACGATGATACTTTGGAAGACGAGGAGTCCGCTGGGGACCTTTATCCTCAATTTCTCATATCTCTTACCGCTCTCCTGGAAACCCTTCAGATTTTCGGCATTGGCGACGCTAGTCAGTCCTCTTTCCTTCCAAACGGCTCGTTCCAGAACACCCCTGGCGGCGCTTTTACCAGTCCAGCTCTGTTACTCGGCCGCACTTGTGCTTTGCGATATTCAAGTCCTGGCAGCCCTCTATGCATCACACTTTCAGAATCCGGGGTCACTACAACTTGCGAACTCACCACCTACGAGTCAGACGATCCTTCGTTTGGGTCTAGTGCTGGTGAAGTGGACATACCACTGCAACGAGATGCTATCATCATGAAGATTATCATGCGGTCTGCATGGCTGTACAACGCTATCAATGAACTGGACGCCACGAACCCCACTGTCCTCACCATTTCGGCCTCTTCCAAAAATGCACCCTTTCTCACACTGTCTGGCTCCGGTGGGCCGTTCAGCGAGTCTAGCGTCAAATTCTCGATCGATAAGGAGAACGGGGAAAGTGAAGCCAATTACAAAAATCTACAAGATGACGGCTCGAAACGGGCTAGACTTGCTCCCGCAGTGACCGAAACTTTCCAAGTGAATCCTCCTTCCTCAATGGGCTCTCTAGTGAAGGAAAACTATCGATTTGCACTGATCCGGAAAGCATCTCGGGCCATGGCCGCCGCGAGTAAAGTGAGCATACGAGGAGATATCCAAGGGGTGCTAAGTCTACAATTTATGATTGAACTAGGTGGCGGTGGAAGCAATGAGGGCGATGTCGGTCCCACGCGAGGCGGCACTAGGCATGTGAGCTTTGTTGATTTTAGATTCGTACCTCTAGTCGGTCAGGAAGATGACGAGGATGAAGGAGAAGAGAATGGAGAGTCGGAAGGTTGGTAGATCTGTGCTCTATTTGACTAAGATGTCCACATAATTCAGACAAGGTATCTCAAGACTAGTCGGTGATATCAGAAGGGGGGATGAAAAGACCAGATATGCAGTCACCTCCCAACGAAGAGCAAGGGCTACGTACTACGTAGTACTACTCAATAGTACAGAGGGCTAGCTAGGCTTGATCGGGCAGCTGCTTTCGCGGCGCCGGCAATCCCGAAAGGCGCGCACGTGATCTCCGGAATGCCGGAATACTGCAGCGGGCTTAGCAAAGAACTTGAGATGCATTCAGCTAACTAACTAGTAACTACATACCTTGCCTTCTGCTTAATTCTTATAATTACTAATACCACCCCTCTTCTGACTTCGTTTTCTTCTTTAGAAGCATCAACGCAACCCGAGAAGTCATGAGGACTCTATCCTGTTAACATCATAATGAGACACTGCGATCTTATCAGATCTTGAGGTCCTCAAACTTTCTGACGCAGTTCCTGAGACTCTCCGCGTGTCGCCAACCACCCACCCCTGCCAACGTCTCATATAGACTGCCCTATCGAGTCGCTTTTGCGCTACCGTAGCAGCTGTCTGATGTGTTATAATCTCCATTCGCCCTTTTTGCATTTTGCAAATATCTTCTCAGCCAGTTTTTAAATATTGACCGGCATTATGGCTGCGACCTCGTCATCTCCGGCAGAGGCCACCGCCGCCGCGACCACGGCTCTCCATATGGCGACAACCACGGTAAAGGTAGACGGCATGACCTGCGGCGCCTGCACATCTGCCGTCGAAAGCGCATTCAAGGACGTCGACGGTGCCGGCGAAGTTTCAGTCAGCTTAGTTATGGGTCGCGCTGTTATTCACCATGACCCGACCACGTTACCGCCTAACAAAGTCGCCGAACTGATCGAAGATAGAGGATTCGACGCCGAGGTCTTATCTACAGATATGCCGCAAACTTCCAATAAGAGCGACAAATCTGGCACACAGTCGTCCGTAACGACAATTGCTATTGAAGGAATGACCTGCGGTGCTTGCACTTCTGCGGTCGAGGGAGGACTCAAGGATGTCGCTGGTATATATTCAATCAATGTATCATTATTATCGGAGCGAGCCGTTGTTGAGCATGATTCTACGATTGTGACTGCGAATCAGATTGCCGACATCATCGAGGATCGGGGATTCGGCGCAACTGTTTTGGACACAAAAACAGCCGAGACTTCCGACAGTATATCGTCGGACAATGCAAGTCAGATGATGTCTACGACTGTTGCTATAGAAGGCATGACCTGCGGTGCTTGCACATCAAGTGTCACCAATGCATTTATCGATGTTGAAGGCTTGGTTCAATTCGACATCAGTTTGCTTGCTGAGCGCGCCGTTATAGTACACGATCCTCAAGTCCTGTCGCCAGAAAAGATTGCTTCAATGATTGAAGACGTGGGATTCGACGCTCGTGTACTGTCTTCTATACCCCATCTAGGCGTATCCCATAAGACACACAAGACTATACGACTTACGCTATACGGTCTCAATGATCCCGCTTCTGCATCGTCACTGGAAGGTGTTCTAAAACAGAAACCTGGAATATCCTCAGTCTTCATTGACCTCTCAACATCTCGTGCCAGCATTGTACATAACCCTACGGCAATTGGAATCCGATCTGTGATAGAAGCCATCGAAGACGCTGGGTATAACGCACTGTTGTCCGACTTCGAGGACAACAATGCCCAGCTGGAATCGCTTGCAAAGACCAAAGAAATACAAGAATGGAAGCGCGCATTCCTGTTTTCTGTCTCCTTTGCAGTGCCAGTGTTCCTCATTACGATGATCTTTCCCATGTACCTGAAATTTCTCGATTTTGGCAAAGTCCGCATCCTACCAGGTCTATATCTGGGCGACATCGTTGCCTTGGGCTTAACAGTTCCTGTACAATTCGGCATCGGTATGCGATTTTACAAGAGCAGTTTCAAATCGCTAAAGCATCGATCTCCTACTATGGACGTACTCGTCATGCTAGGCACTTCTGCTGCTTTCTTCTTCAGTGTGTTTACCATGCTCGTTGCAATTCTCGGAAGTCAACACAACCGTCCAAGCACTGTTTTTGACACAAGCACTATGTTGATCACCTTCATTACACTTGGTAGATGGTTAGAAAACCGAGCCAAGGGTCAGACTTCAAAGGCACTTTCTCGGTTAATGTCACTTGCCCCTTCTATGACAACCATTTACGAAGACCCCATCGCGGCGGAGAAGGCAGCCGAGGAATGGAACGAAAAGGACACTGGCACTGGTGCTACATCCCAGGCTGGACAGACTGGTCTCAAAGCCGTGCCGACCGAGCTCCTTCAAATTGGAGATGTCGTACTTTTACGACCAGGCGATAAGGTCTCTGCTGATGGCATTGTCATCCAAGGCGCAAGTCATGTTGATGAGAGTATGATTACAGGCGAGGCGCGTCCTATTAATAAGAAGAAAGGCGATGCTGTCATTGCTGGTACCGTCAACGGGGCTGGTTCCCTCGAGTTTAAAGTCACACGTGCTGGTAGCGATACACAATTGAGTCAAATCGTGAAATTGGTGCAAAATGCTCAGACGGGTCGTGCCCCGATTCAACGCATGGCAGATATCGTCGCAGGATATTTCGTTCCTATCATCATTCTTCTCGGTCTGACCACGTTTGTGGGCTGGATGATTCTGAGTCACGTATTGCCCCGTCCGCCAAAGATATTCAACAAGCCCGAGAACGGCGGTAAGATAATGGTCTGCTTGAAGCTGTGCATCTCGGTAATTGTCTTTGCATGCCCTTGCGCCTTGGGTTTGAGTACCCCAACCGCGGTCATGGTCGGAACTGGAATTGGTGCAGAGAACGGAATCTTGTTCAAAGGTGGTGCTGCTCTGGAAGCCGCCACGAAAGTCAACCACATCGTTTTCGACAAGACTGGAACACTGACGGAGGGTAAAATGAGCGTTGCTGAAACCAAGCTGGAACCGACGTGGACGTCCAATGACTGGCGCCGCAAGCTCTGGTGGCAGATTGTCGGTCTCGCCGAAACCAACAGTGAGCACCCAGTGGCGAGGGCCATCGTTGCTGCAGCAAAACAAGAAATGGGTGTGATGAGTGATGGTGCTTTGGATGGAAGTATAGGAACTTTTGAGGTCACCGTTGGCAAAGGTATATCGGCTACGGTCGAGCCTACATCAAGTGTTGAAAGGACTCGGTATCGTGTCTTAATGGGAAATGCCATATTCCTCCGCTCCAGTGGTGTGAACGTTCCCGAGTCTGTTGCGGCTACTCTCAATGACACCACTTCTACTGCGCCGAAGATGGATGACTTTACAGGGCTCACACAGATCCATGTTGCAATCGATGGGCACTACACAGGTACTATCTCACTACGAGACGCACTCAAACCAAGTGCTGTCGCAGTTGTTGCAGCTCTGCACAAGATGGGCTACCACGTCTCAATTGTCACTGGTGATACCTACTCTGCTGCATTGGCGGTCGCACGCGCCCTCGGTATTCCCAAGACATCCGTCAAAGCCGGCGTTGTTCCCAGCGGAAAGAAGGAGATTGTCGAATCCTACCAAGCTGCAGGCGACAAAGTGGCCATGGTTGGCGACGGAATCAACGATTCCCCAGCCCTTGCAACTGCCTTAGTCGGTATAGCCCTTGCTTCCGGAACTGACGTCGCCATGGAAGCCGCCGACGTGGTTCTCATGCGATCCGATGACCTCCTCGCCGTGCCAACCAGCTTATCTTTAGCCCGCACCATCTTCAACCGTATCAAGATCAACCTGATCTGGGCCTGCGTCTACAACGTTATCGGCCTCCCATTCGCCATGGGAATCTTCCTTCCCTTCGGCGGTACCCCCTTACCACCCATGGCGGCCGGTGCTGCCATGGCGGCATCCAGCGTATCCGTCGTGGGAAGCAGTCTCCTGCTCAAATTTTGGAAACGACCTGGTTGGATGGAGATCGAGTCACTCGAAGAAGACGCCAACGCTGGATTCACCAAGCCTCCTGGCTCCACGAAATCTCGCTGGAAATCAACGCCATTCATGGGCACGAGTGGCAACGGACGCGGGACTGTCTCTCGTCTACGCACCATGTTCACGAAATTTGTCTTTGGCAAGCAGTCCAAACAAGTCAGAGAGGAGGAAGGATATGTACCTCTGCAGACAGTCGAAGTTTAGACTCATGATTTTATTGATGTCCTGTCTCCTTATCCCTTAGCCGTTTCTTTCCGAGCGGCATCGTTGTTAGTTTTTTTTTTTTTTTCGAGTTTATATCGGATTGCATATCTATGAACTATTACCCCCGACACGATACCATTTATCATTAAGCAAGCATTATTATGTTAGATTTACGACTGAAATAGGCAATTTTACATTGTCAATATCTCCATGGGACTACAACCTGCGAGACAAGAATTGATACTATAGGACTTAGAGGTAAATACGCCTGGGGCAATGCAACGTTGAATGGCATTACCGGTAATAACAGCGATAATTAATCGAGCCAAATGGGAGTATCTATAGATGCATCGCAGCAATTCGTCAATCGACTCGATTCTCAATGACGATGGGATTCTCAGACGACCCCGGTGTCCAGTCGAGTAGGCGTTATATCTTGATGGTTGCTCTTCCAAGTCCTCTCGGTAACTAGATAATATGGCATATAGTCAACTCATCCACAAAACAGGCACACCGCAAACAATGCCAATTCATCGACGTCAGGGCAAAATAAACAGGAGAAAAGAAGATGGCCAAACTGGACATATTCTCATACAGCGAGGACGAACGCGGCTAAAAAAAAAGGGGGATAAAAAAAGAAATGATGACCAGTGCCGGGCTCGATCCGGCGACCTTATCGGTAAGGATACAGTAATAATGTATTTTGTTAACGATACGAGATAACCAGCTACTCCAACCGGCCATGTGAAAAGAGCCTCATGTTTTGATTTACTATCCAGACCAAATATTGCTCAAGTATGTGGAGTTGAAGAAGTAATGTTAAATTACATGAGCTAGTATGCGCTAGCGCGATACAATACAGTTACATGCGTATGTGTACGTATTTTCCAGGCTCGGTCGTCGTCTACTAATCGTAGTTTACATCTTTCTAGAGTCAACCAAATTAGTGTACATTTTCGCTTTTGTAGAACTTGACGGCGAACATTGGAAAGATCTTGTCTGCATGTAGGGAGCGAGGAAAGCAGGATAAAACAAAGTTATAACAAACAAGACGTGGGCTGAAGAGGACAACTAAGTCTAGGGGAGGAAAGCCCATATTTATGTCTGCTGCGTACGACTCCCAGGCCTAATTATTATTCTGATGGAGCAGCGTAGCAAACCTACGCCAAAGCCGTCAATACAATGCGACGAAACGATCAATATAGCAAAGTACTACGGTCTACCCCGGTAATATCCATAGTACGTTTTAAGTCTTACTGTTATACGAGGACCATACTATAGTGCCGTATTTTCTCATCCAATAAGATACTATTTTGTTCGTGAGACTTTACCATTGAGAGTAGGCGGTCGCTAATATAGTACAGTACCATGTATTTCAAGGCGTGTATTTACGTTAGAGTAAAAACGTACTATGGATATTACCGGGGTAGACCATAGTAACATGAAGTGCAGTACAGACCCATACAACAAAGTTCCCCCGCGGATCTTTTGGTGATCAACAATTTGGCGCGTTCGGGACCTCGCTGGCTTCGAAGGCAGCTTCCAGGTCGATTAATATTGTTCGGCTCGGCCATATTGGGGGAAAAAAATATGACGACTAGAGAGAAAGAACGCGAATTCATGTTATGAGTGAATAAAAAGAAAATGACCAGTGCCGGGCTCGATCCGGCGACCTTATCGGTAAAGATACAACTTGTCGTTGTAATTTGTTAACGATACGAGATAACCAGCTACTCCAACCGGCCATGGATAATTGCCCTGATATTTTGCATAATATCCATATTCTACATTAGAATTCAGCAGAACTTGCTGTAATCACCCATCAATTCAGATGGATATACTTATGTAGATCATTTGTCAAGAAGAATAGGTTCGGGTGTTTCTAGAACATAACAAGCTTTTTGAACGTACTCTCTTCTCAAGTACAAGATGTACATTCAATACCTACCTGATGTTCTTCTTCCGCAGGGCTGTCCTAGACGAGACAGGGAACAAAGAGATTATTGACGGTAAAAACCGTGACTTCTTAGTATGGAATCGTGATCAATTCTACTATAAGCCGATGGAGAAAAGACATTTGCATTCAATCTTCAATTCTTCTCCTCAACTATTTTGTCTTGGAGATTTTATTGAGTCCTAGAGTTCTACGCATCGCACTAGCATCGTAATCGCATACATATACCTGAAGGGCCTGCTCAGTAAACACGATGCGTCCAAATGTATCAACCGCCCATAGTTACCATTTCTTTGGTGACTTGTGGTTGGAGAACCCAGAAGAGCACCTCAGCACCGAGGAGTTGGAGAGACTCAGATCTCTAGAGCCATTCATTCGTCAACTAAATTGTCGACGTGAAGGTCGTAATTCTGCCTCTTATCTTCAAGAGCTCAATGCTTACAGTCTATACTTACAGGGACTTACTTTGACTTGCAAGGAGAATTTCGACGATTCGTCAATAAAGAAGTTGCCATCTGGAGAGCACTGGGGGTGGAGAGACCCCCCAAATTCTTACTTCATCCTAGTGGTGACCTGTACTCTACAGTTGCATGTCATTTACACAATCCGACCTTCTACGTCAAAGATCCCGAATCGCAGGAAACGGATAATGACTCAAATCCTTCAATACGGCAGTTGCACCAAGCAGGATTCTCTTCGAGGAATTGCTTCTTCTTTGACGATATTTGTCGACGAGACCGGACCGAAGATATCGAAGCGTTCTATACCGAGGAGCTGATCCGTACACACCGAGAATTCACGCTTTCAGTGCGAAAAGCCATGAGGGCAAAAGTGGAGGTATGCTTTGGCAAAAGAGTGTTTGAAAGAATGAAGGCATACCTGGAACTCGTTCCGCTTAAGCTATGGGGAGAGTATGAAGGCGTAGAGCTTTTCCTGGAGATGGAGAATCACACCGCCGTGAGATTGATTCTGTTCGTCTACCACCCTCAATTTTTTTTTCTATCACGGACAGACTTCGGAAAGTGCCCTCCAATTCCGAAAGAAGTTTGGGAGAAAACAGGATCTGCATCTGTCTGTTGCTGGTAAGTTAGGTGGAATTGAGATTGAGATAACGCCAAATTTCTATGAAAGTAAGCATTTGCCTCATCACTATGGGCAATTTGATAATGCTAGTAACCATGTGGTGAAACGGCTGGAGCAAGAGGCAGATAATCAACTCCGAATTGCCTTTCCCAAACAATACAAGGAGATTGAGGCAGGTGCAATGGCTCTCGCCGAGAAAGTGAAAATTGAAAGGCCAGCAGCCGTTGTGCCAGCTTCTGGTGTGACCACGTACCAGCTCCTTTCAGGCGACAACCAAGAGGTGAGATGATAAGGCTTTATTTAGCATTTCCTGGTTGGTACTTGACTAATGACAGATTAGTATCTGCGGCGAGAGGCACTGTTGACACAGATGACAGCAAGCATTATCAGTGCGATTCAGCGGAGCTTTGATGGGGTCCTATCTTTGAGAGTTGCCGTCGACGAATCCAGCTGTCTATCTTTGTTGTGTGACTGGAGCGAGGTCGACGATTTTGACCAGATACCCCGACCCTTGCTTGCCTGGATCCAGGAGCAGGATGGGCTAAAGATTGACCAAAACCCCATCTCCTCATCCAATGAGCTATTTCTTGCGTACCAGCTGCTATCGCCACTTGAGCAAGAACATAGACGTCCGAGTCTAATAGCGATGTCCGTCAAGGTGGCAACTTGGTATCTCTCAAAGGCAAAGAAACAAAGATGGAGCAGCGTTCAAAGTCTCATGTTCCCGGCTATCAAGCCATACAATATCATGCGCCGGAAGTGTCTGAGCTGTGGTAAGCGAGTCTTAGATGATGCCTTCGCCTGTTTCGCCGTAGCGGATGCCACAAAATATGTTAGTTGGTATCGCGGTAAGGGCTGCGGTCGCCCAGACTGTAATGGAAGAGCAGAGCTCGTTCCAGCGAGCGCCTACCAGGAGTATCGAACGGCAGGACAGAAAACCTTGCAGTGCCTGAGATCGGCTGATTGGAAAGACTACCTTTTGATTGGTCCGCTGCAGGCACTGGGATACCTATCGCAGACGGTCGAAACAGCCTGCCCTAATTGTCAGGATGAGTGGCTTGACATGCGGCCTCGTTGGACCTCCGAGAGTCCGAGTCGTTATGTCAGGCGAGTGCGAAAATGCACAAAGTGCGGCAAACAATCTTCATTTGCCCCGAAGGATTCGAGTATTTCAAACATGGCACAGAGTATCTGTTCGAAAAGATGGGGTCAATTGATGCAAGCCGATGTAAACCCAGCGGACTATCAAACTAGGCTAGATCTTCTGTGGTCAGAGGCTGGGAAAAGAACAAAGCGTGGGCATTCCGAATCCGTACCAAACGATGATAACCGGCCACAAAAACGCAGGAGAATATTTAATTCGAAAAGCAGGGCGAACCGTGTCTAGGCGGAATAGGAATGGATGTCGACTGTACTTGATGATGGATTTCAATCGATTCAAGTGATCCAAGACAGACTTAGATACATTATGGCAGAGAGTATAGAATCATCTGTACCCCATTATTACCTACCATCGATTGCCCGAATATATGTAGGCTCGGGCATTTCTAGTTCTCATTATGCAAGTAGTTTATTGTACACTGACATTCGAATTCTCCTTTACTCCTGCTCACACCAAAGCCCCGAGCTAAGGCCACTTGAAACAGACTTTGGTAAGTCCATCGAAAAACCTATACAGCTCAAACGTCATCGAAGGCCTAGTTAATACTGTGACGGGATTACCATTAGAAACTCCATATACCGAAACGTCGCATGACCCAGCAGGGAACTTGATGGGAGTGATACGTGCCATCCAAATTGCTGTGTCGTTGAAGATCACAACGTGGAAAATTGCCCAGTCTAGTGAATCACCCAATATCTCACGAGATGCTACGAAACCACCAGAAGGTTATGTGGCGGGAGATCTGCACTGGGGTTGGAAGATTGCTCCGTTGCTCCAGAACACCAGTCACGGCGGCCGTATGTTAGTATCTGAGTATGATGCTGGTTTATCCCAGATAAGCAAGGGGATATAAAAGAAGCACATGTGTTTTGAAGTGTATCGATTTGATATTGATACTATTCTGTATTGTGATGTACTTGATACCCTGACATCAAAAAATTTATAAAAATGTCAAAACTCCAAATAATATCAAACCCGAACCTGGACCTAACACCCTAACTCAAAACAGAAATTGAAAGATCAAATGAAGGTTGGTATATACGTTTGTCCTTTCCGAGATAACAGAACATGATAATCAAGGCCATGAGAGCAGAAGTTGAGACGATTATTTGGTAGCCTTTTTAGGCGGTGGTGGAAAGTAAGGTTGTTCCTGTTGCTGTTCGCCAGCTTCCGAAACATGAACGGAGACGTGGCCACCATTAGGGAAGGAAGATGTTTTTGGCGTATTCCAGTTTCGGAATGGCAGGTCGCTAGACGACGATGGCGACGGGTCATTGAGAGACTGGTATTGTCCCTGGCTCTGGAAAAAATGTGTCTGATGAAAAGGTGAGCCCATCGGTTGCGGCGAAAATCCAGGAGTGTATGCGGCCCCAGGCATGGCCGGAGGAGGGAAAGCAGGCGAGTTGATGATTTCTTCGTACTCGCGCAATGCACGGTCTTCGGCATCCTTTTCTTCGCGTTTCTCTTCCTGACGTTTTCGCCATGCATCTTTCTCCTCTTGGCTCACGAAGCAGGACCTGATCGCTAGTACGGTCTCGGCGAAGTATAGCACAATGACGATAACGGTCAAGGCAAAGAGGGCTTTTGCCTGTTGGCAGTATCCGATATTACTTGGGCTGAAGGCTACGCTGCATGGCTTGGTGATGTACCAGGGTGGACCATGTTGGGGGTGACGGGAGTCTGTCGTGTCGGAGCCGGCTTGGAAGCATGCAGCGGCGATGTAGAGGATGCATAGGATACCGTGCACGACAGCCGAGACTGGGGGGTAGAAGAAACGGAGCACATGGATGGGAACTTTGGTCAAGATGATGAAAGTACTGAGAACACCGATGACGAGGTCGTAGTTGTACAAACTGATCGGAGTTAGCCATTATCACAAAGACTTCGCAAAAGATATACATACAGTGAGCTCCAGACTATCGGCACTTTGTATGTTCGACCGTTTGTCAAAGCGTAGACAATTTGGTTGGGAGCGCTGTTAAAGCCGTTATTGGCTCCATCTTGCCATAATTTTGTCGTATATGTATCGTGTGAAGCGATGCCGGTCAAAATGAGTACCGGCAGAATAAACGGTATCTCGGCGACCATCAAATACAGCGCCAAATAGTGGTGCTTGTATGTTCTGGGAATGAACACCATGATGGCGAGCAGTATCTGCTGTCCCGGTCGATTGAACTAGCCGATAAATGTTCGATTCGTGGTACCTTCACCGCATCCCTCAAGCCAGTCCGGCTGGCTCAGCTCATGCCTTTTACAGTCGGAAGTCTGAAAGCGAAGGATTTCGGATGATGTTGAGGATGAGCATTCTTAAAGAGTAACGAGGGCGAGGGATAAGCTTATTGAAGAGGCCTGGACAAAGAACTGCTGCTACTGCAGTAGGTTGCACAATGTGCCTGTGCCGCAAACTCTGGTGAGGGGGGGGCATCGGACACGCAAAGAGCAATTTGCTCGAATACAAGGCCAGCCATAAGCGCCGAGCAGAGCACTTTCACTCTTCGACCAGCCAGTCAAGGTCGAGAGACGGGTTCTTGTCTGCAAAGAGCGGGGGACGAGACGGCGAGCGGGAGATTGTGACGGACGTGCAGCCTCGGCCAATCACCTCTTTTCGCTGCAATCCATCACATTTTAGCGCTTTTCTGTCCAGGCCACTCGATGTCCGAGGCAGGATTTCCCATCGCCGCTAGCGATTCATTGGCTGATTGACGGTGATTGATTGGTGATTCTGTGAGTCGGGTCTGCATGTGCCTGGACTGGACAATGCACTGATAGTAGTGTCTCGCCTTCCACAGTCACACTGCTAGGCTATGGGGGACTACATGGAAAGAAAGAAAGAAAGATAACGGTGTGACCGGACCTATTGACCGGTCAGATGTTCGAGGCGCTGATCGACAGCGGACAGTAGGTGACTTGGAAGTTGGTGTGATTGAGTTGTGGTGAGCGTTGGGGAAAAAGAGCTCTCGGGAGGGCTTCCGGCCGGGCAGATCATCATCCCGGCTTGTACTATACAATTTCAACCAATCAGAGTACTTATCCATTTCGATAGTCATCACATACAACTGATTTAGTTAATAAATTGAACCCTGCATGGATAGACAACCTCTCTTAGTACTCATTCGTTTATCTTAATTACGCGGGCAAATATCAGCATCCGTGTAAGAGTGATGGAGATCAAAGTGTTGGATTGTTGCACGAGGTTAGGCAGAGGGTTGATCCAGTGTTGTTTTTTACAGAGCAGGTTCCCGGAGGGTATCAGATTCCTTCATAGTAATCGAGAGATTTATCAGTATCGGCTGCTTGTACTAGAAGCTGGCTATAACGAGCAAAAGGACCCCTTTATCGTTATATTGATGCCAGGTTGGATATCATTCATGTGAATGAAGGGGTGCTCCAAAGCATTGTTGATGAATTAGCGAGGTATATCAGACTGCTCTGCATATCCATATGATAGAAGGTTTCTTATCATAGATCAAAACGTCGGAAGGCATTCTGTTCTGTATATCCTTTATAGTCAGCATATAACATAACTATACGCTCATGTAAACTTCTTACATAGAGTAGATTGGTATTGTATGTAATTTTATACGTACTGATACCGTATAGTAAAGAAAGCTTCACCGACGTCATACATACAGAGCTTCCTCACGTAAACATCAACTACCTCAGTAAGCTCTTCACATCTGAACCAGAAGTCAGACAATAGCAAGCTGCAATGCTTCAAGTCGTTTCTCGATGCAATCGGTAAAACTCATACAATCCCGAAATATATGTAGTCTACAGCGAACAATCCTTCGATCGGGGAAACAACCCCGACAACAACTACTTTGGCCTCGCAGTGTTGTTACCATGACTCCACGCAAGGACTCTATTCCGCACGAGACGCGCACAGCAGCTGAGCCACGACAGAACAAACTATATACCGTTCGTCTAGCGCGCGTTGAACAGGTCAATCCATCCGTCCGACTACTGCGGCTGGCACTACCGCAAGAACCGCCCTCGGACGAGCCTTCCGTATATTTCCCCTATCACCCCTTATGCTTCCCAGGATACTGACGAGCCAGTCCGACTCCCAACCCCAAGAAACATTCTTCTTCCTCCCCGGCCAATGGCTAGATGTCCACATCCCCTCCATCCCACAAGCAGGCGGCTTCACCATCACCTCCACTCCCGCCGACGCACAACCCCTCCCCATCCCCGATCCCACCATCATCCAAGACGGAACTGAGCAACTATCCCATCAACAAGGCGAATTCGGCACTGAGTCTGCAGCCGCTGCCTCCGATGGTCGGTATCCGTACGTAGAGCTTGCGGTCCAGCGCTCACCGTCCAATCCGTCGGCGGCATGGCTATGGAGACCTCACAAGGATATTCTGGGTAGCGAGTTGAGGGTCAGGGTTGGGGGAAGTTTTGTGTGGCCTCCCACCTCGACGAGGACAGAGCAGATACATAATATTGTATTTGTGGCGGGTGGTGTTGGGATCAAGTATGTCCCTGTAGCCCTCTGGAAATTCGAATCATTCGACTGACGGGAAGGAATCAGTCCCCTGATATCGATCCTCTCGCATCTCACAGAAGAGCAAAAACCCAATCCTGCAATCCCGCTACCTGAGAGATCGCCTAATCATCCACTACACATTCGATTCCTGTACTCGAGCCGGATTCCAGGCCCGTCAATTCCGGATGAGGAGACGCTCGACCAGGTCCTCTTCCTATCTCGACTTCGGAATATTGTTCAACGAACCAGGACAGTGAAGAAACGACCCGCAAATATCAAGCTGGATCTCGATCTTTTCCTGACTAACCTCTCATCTCCTACTGTGGCCGCACAAGCCGACGAGGTACTCAACAAGGTGGCAGACGGTAGTAATGTATCCAATGACAGCCCCCTCATACGCGTTCACGGCCAACGCATCAACAAAGATGACCTCGACGCAAAGCCACAGCAAGAGGACACAGTATACTACGTCTGTGGCCCGCCGCCGATGACGGACGAATTCGTGCAGTACCTCGAACCTGTGGTTGGTAAGGAGAGGGTTCTCTACGAAAAGTGGTGGTAAACCACATTCCCAACCAGAAAGAAAAATGCCATAGGAATCTAAAAACCAATAATATGCTAATACCTAGTGCAACTATAGACTGTTTTAAAGGAAATTCAACAGACTCTAACACTCCAAAAGTAACGAATTCCAGTGGGTATACTATAACTAAATATGAATCTGTTCCTCTGTAAAAAAAAGATATGAAAGGGAAACGGAAGAAAGGTGGTATCAAGCTCGAACCTGACCCGCATCGACAATCATCATCTCGTCAATGCGCGACTCGGTATCGCCGTATTCAAGACGCTTATAAGTCACAATTCGGCCAGGGCCCATGTCGAACTCAAAGAATCGCATGCGCCGGATAAAGCCCCCATAACCGCCGTAGCCACCGAAACCTGAAGCGCCGCCGTAGCACATCCATAGATTTGGTTTGTTGTTCATGTCTCGGTTGAGCATGCAGTAGTCGTTGACGTGGTCACTGTGGATTTCATGGTTAGTTCGATATTTTGAGAGTACACAGGATGGATGAACGTACTGTCCACAGCTCACGAATAAGATATTCTCTTCAACCAGAGCATCCATGAATCCTGAATTAAAGCCTGGCGCTGTTGGTGCTTCTAGCCAATTTCCCTTCCACGCGTTGGTGTCTTCACGATACTCAGGAAGCGGAATATGGATAAAAGCCATATCCATGTGCATATGGCTGTATTGGTTATGTTTCTTCTTCAAGCTCTGAGACGTACTCTTGAACCACTTTATTTGGCTCGGTTTGATCCAGTCGTAGCCCCGGAATTGACGCTCATCTGGCGAGTACGAATGTGTGTCGAGGAGATATAACGTTAATGCAGAGTGATGGGAACTCGATCGGCCCATTACTTCGACAATGTAATTTCCGACACCATCGATATCGTCCGGTCCGGCGGTCGATACTGAATACGGCAATTCTTCGAGAAGCGCCATTAGCTGAGCGCGGTCGAGATTTCCTTCGTCGTCGTGGTTACCGAAAATAGCGGCGTATGGAATCTTTCGATCGACAAGCGGTTTGACGAATTTGAAAACAGCGCTTTGGACATCCTTAGCTGTCTCGCCGTTGACTTCATCGCCTGAAAAAACCACAAGATCTGGTTTTTCCTCATCCAAGAGTCTCTCGACGAATTCCAATGTTCGGGGGTCCGCTTCACATCTCTCTCCTGGTACTCTTTCTTCAGGAACTGGATCTCGGCAAGCGCCAGTTCCTGTGCTCAAATGTAAATCCGCCGCTTGCATAATCTTAAATCGCTCGCTGTCGTTTATTCTGAGCTCTGGCTTTTTCAAAGCCGGCGGCACTCCTCTTCGAACTGTTAAACGTGCTTCCGTCGCCTCCGTCAAACTGTTCAACAGCACAGAAGTATCCTTCACCTCCCACTGGGGTCGCGGATCGACTGCGTCCGCCCCAAATAAAACATCAACCGATGTGAGAGCCTGTTTCGAATCGCTGACATGTGGCTCGGAACTGCGTCTCAACCATATTCCGCCAGGTCTCGCTTCCCAGTCATCTTCACTTGAATCAATGGCATTTGGCGCACCGCCTCTCGGATTCTTCGTCTTTGTATCTAACAACCCCGGATTAAACCTACTGATCCGCAAATCAATCACAACTTTATCCGTCTCGAGAAGTTCCTCCTCTCGCTTTCGCTGGAAATGTACATAGGCGGCAGATGTCCACGTATTTTCGAGGTAGAGATCCTTGTCGACCCGGGACCAGACCGACGGGTCAAGGGTACAACTAGAAAAAAGGTTTATCGACGAACAGGTCACGATTGTAACATCCGTAACGACAAAGCCCGGGTGATGGGTCGGTAAATGGCCATGAATAGAATTCGGTAGGACGCGAAACTGTTTGTCGATGAAGAGGATGATAAGGAAGACGATGAAGCCGAAGACGCCGAGCTGTACTCCCGTTCTAACCTTTGCAGGGCGGACAGTCAAGTTAGAATTATACATGGCTGAAACATGAAGCTGGAGATTTCATAACACAGAAACAACAATCAAAATAGAGAAGAACATACTATACGGCGAGTCATTTTGACCCTCAAAATGAGGAGTCCAGCGGACTGATAAGTATCAACCAACGGGATTCACGCGCATCTAGGTGTGCTTTAGTGACAGGCATCTAGCGAAAAGGATCATCCGACAAAAGTAGCGGGCATGCAAACATGGTGCAGCGTTCGGAAATGTGATGAAAAGCCGAGCTCTATGTCGTATAGGTAATGTAAAAAGAGCATGACATATATACCTATTTTCCACCTCTTCATCCGATAGCTGAGAGAGTTGTACAGGGTTGGACAAGGAGCGCGAAGAAAGAAGTTCTGAGTCCGGGGAAGATCCCTTTCGGCCAATCACGGTGTTGCTCTGGGTCCCGGCGTATCGTATCTACTACGTAACTTGTATTGTATTGACACACATATTAAATACTATAATACGAGATCGACTTACGGTGAGCATCTCCCATGCGTCATGTACAAAAATTACAGGTATATAACTATGTATATCAAGGAAATCTATGTAACATCAAGAATATCCAAGCCAGCCCTAACCAACGGACTCTATACACTGTCCTCTATCTCCAGGTCTAATTTCAGAAAGAAATCTACCAAGTATTCAAAGCCCAGCTTCTCCAGCTTGAACCTTCTCTAGCCCTTGTTCTGCGACTTTCTTGACGGAGACCTTGCCGTTGTAAATGTCCTTCGTAGTGGCAAGGATGGTGGACCAGTCCTCGAAGACGGTAAATGGCATCTTCTCGCGCTCACAGAATCGAATCAAGTCTGCATCGTGTTAGATGGAAATACTTTCAATGATGGATTATGGCCATACCGTGTCCCTTCTTAGCAAAGAGAAGGTCAGTTTCAGCAGCAGCCGACAAGTCAGACACGCCGTCACCGGCATACAAAAGTGTAGGACGCTTGTCAGCCGGCAGGGCAGCATAAGGCTTAATCTCGAGGGATTTGTTGTGACCAAAGTGGCTATAGTCTTGTCAGCGAAAGCCCAGGTCACCACCGATGTTAAATACGTACCTGTCATCGTGGTACTTGATCTGCCAACCTCCAGGAGTGTTGATGTCCTTTCCATCCCGGCTCTCAACATCATTGGCAACAATAGCCAAATGCTTGGGATCCGGCTTGTGACCGAGCAGCTCCTCAAACAACCCGCTAATGATCGGGACCATGCCGGAAGACAGAACAACGATAGGAACGTTGTTCTCCTTGGCCCAGTTGTAGAACTCGGGGAAGTAAGGGTCCAATTTCATGTTCTCCTTCAAGATTTGAATACACTCTGCGAAGCCAGGCTTGACACTGTCCAACATATCACGGAAGGAATCTCTGGCAGTTTAACCATCAGCTGAGATCAAGGCAGACGCGATATTCGTGCAGAGACTGACCGGAAACTCGATTTTCCTGTGAGGACGTCCTCATTGCCTTGTTTCCGCTTGACCTGGCCGTATCCTAGGTTATCGGTCTAGGAGTGTAGATGTTAGAGAGGTTCTCGGGCGGAGCGAAAGCGATGCGACTGCGTACCAAAAAGTCATTGCCTATCAAACGTAGAATCAGTATACGACACATTTAAATCACGAAAAAGGCAAAGTGGAGAAGCAATGGATTGCCTACTTACTGTCTTTCAATGTGATTGTTCCGTCGAAATCGGTGAAGAAAATGATCTTCGGGTTGGATTGAATGTAAGGAAGGTTGGACGAATCGGCGGAACCCATATTGAATATGTGGAAATGCAAGATGTGGAACGAGTGAGTCGATGCTAAAGAGGCGAGTAATGGAATAGACGAGAAACAATGATCTATCTATAGCTGGAAGAGGTTGAAGAAAGAACGGATTGAAAAGACGATAAATCAGGGACGGAGTATATTCCGGTGAATCCCCCCCCCCAATGGAGGGGCAAATATTGGAAGGTCCAGCGAACGAGCTTTAGGTTGCGGGGCTCCAGACAGCCAGCCTCTGGGCCCATAAACCGTGGCTTGAAGGCCCGCTCATGCTCGGCGGATCGCCAAAGTGCTCATCTTTCCGTCACTTCTCTCAAAGACTTGAGACCATCACGAAAACAACTCAGACCGATTCACGAGTTGGGTTCAATTTGAGTATAATCTATATCATCTCTCGAACATCAGTCATTGTCAGCCTCGACCAAGCTTGAGGTGAGGTTTACGGACACTGCTCATCTGCCGACAAACAGACCCTGCAATACTCGGATAATCGACATAAACAATGACAACCCAAGAACTACGCAGACAGGTCATTCAAGTCTACAAGGGTATGCAACCTTTTGACCAGACACACCCTTAACAGCATTGACTCTCCCCACAGAATTGCTCTATCTGGGCCGCGAATATCCGCTAGGATACGACTACTTCCGGACAAGATTACATAGCGCATTCGCAGCGAAGATGAACGTCACCGACACAAAGGAGATAGAGGAGGGAATCAAGAGGGCTGAGTTTGTGAAGAAGGGTTTGTCTCTTTTCTCCCCGGTTAAGGACTGCTTACGAAATACTGATTCTCTTGAACAGAAGTGGAAGCATTGTAAGTCAATCATGTCTTGATGTTCTATCATATATACACGGCATCTGGCTGTATCCATCATACAAATCACTCAAGAAAATACTGACAAAGATTGACTGCAGATATTTCCTGAAGAAATACCGAACTATGAAGAAAAGATATGAAACTCGATGATCGAAATCAAACACCATCCCAACGCCGCTTCCGATTGTATACTTCCAAAACGCCGTCCCTGTTTGCAAAATGATCCCCGGGTATCCTTGAAAATAATACACCATGCCTCATATCCGCTTCCGTCGTACACTTTTCCTCGAATCGACAGAGACATTACCTCTTCTGTCCCCACCAAGCACCGACTTCGAGACACTCGCCATTGGCAAGACCATTCTTCTGCAATAAGTCAGTGGTCATGGCTGCCCACCATCGATCCCATTCGTCTCGACTCTTTCCGCTGGCCTCCATCAACATCGGCTCCATCCCCTCTATCATCTGGATGGTAGTGGTGAGTGCAGTCTGTCGCAGAGCCAATTGATCAGCATTCAACTTTTCCCGCCCACTGGTCTGTTCCCACCGCACCTCTGCGCCAAGCGGAATTGCGACACGACGACTGCCCGAGCTCTGGAACGCGTCGGCTTCGGCTGTGAATGAAAGACCAATGGTGGCGCATGGCATGGGAGTGAGTTTGCGCTTCTCGAATGCTTTTTCAATCCATGAATTGTAGTCGAGCAAGTACTTGTTTTGTGCTGCCGCAAACGGCGTCGCGGAAGAGATCGTATATGTCGCAGTGATATCGGCATGTTCTTGGTCCTTTTTGGATAGGTTGGGCGGCGCGGTAGGATTAGGTAGAAGAGCACGGAATACATGGTCTGAATCCCAGACTTCAAGGATACCGCCACGCTTCAGTACCCGCAAAGGTTCCCCTAGCAAGTCCATTTGTTGCGCTGTGGCAGACTGACAAAGTCCGGCGTCCTTGATGAATACAAAGTCAAAGTGTTCCGATGGAAATGGTAATGTAGGCTTGCGAATATCATGTCGGACAAACTGCCAATTGACCCCTTTCCGGCGCAAATCAGGCGCAATGGGGACGATGTCAAGCCCCGTAAAGGATGTAGTATTCTTGTTATCCTTCGATGTATCCTTTGGCGATTTCGGACCGCCAACGTCGTCGTGTTCGAGGAAATAGTCGTGACATGCATGCGACCAAAGACCTGAGCCGCATGCTAACTCGAGGACTTTCTTCGGTCGCTTATCTTTCAATTGGGGAGCGCAGTACGGAGTACCGAAAACTCGAATGAGCGTCATCGTCCGCAGGGACTGTCGATGTATTTCCGGAAGATCGCATGGTAACGGATACGGATTTTCAGGATCGCGAAAGTACGTTCGGTCATTGATCCTCGTTAACGGTTTCGCAACATAATCCGGCGGAGGAGGAGCAGCAGAAGACAAGGAAGACGTAGAGGCGCCTGCGCCGGGGCCTGAACCTGGGCCGTTGCCATTATTTGTGGTGTTTTGGGACGGAGTAGATAAAGAAGAGCTATTTGTGTTGGGCACAGAGCGCGGCCGAGAATTAGTCGAGCTGGACGAAGTACCGATAGATGCATGTCGCGCGTTCGCATATTCCTCCAAGTGGGATAGTAGCAGGGAAGGGTGCACATACGCAGAGGACCCCGCCCACGAAGGACCATTCATGATTATCCGATTGGGGGGGGGGGGGAATTGGATAATCAACTGATCTCGACTGGACGCAGGTTGTGACAAACGGAGTTGATAATGATAGGCATTAACCTGATATATAGATAGATAAGCAATCTGTCTGTCGCTTGGAGCGATCGGATTTCTAATACCTTTTGAGTTCTGATTCGATGCGGCAACCCTTTGTCAGGCGATTCGTTGCGATAAGCCCATATGACTGTAATGCTGCGACTCCGAGTCCTGAGTCGTGATAGGTATGTATGCACGGAAGTCGTTGACGTCTATCGACCAATGAAGGACAACCACACGAGGTTGGGTTTATCGTCCGGACTAGAAAGTACGAGTACAAAAATAGGTTTTGAACAAAATTAAGAAGTGGCACGCACACTGAACAATACCTAAAAGGCAAGCAGGCATGCGGGATCCGGCTGACAAAAAGAGGGAAAAAAAAGAAGCCGTGCCTTAATATGAAGAAGCCAAAATTAATACTGCCTTAGTTCGTCGTACCTGGCAGTGGTGGATTAATATAAATTTGCCTGTCGTGTGTATCTCGCGCCAGAAGTTTCCTAGAACTATCGCTCGGCCGTTTCGCCCCCTCGTCAGCCTCCCTACGCCGCAAACTTTCAACCCATCTGCACGGAACATGGTAACATAGACCCTGCCTGCCTAGCCCCTCGCGAGATACTACTAGTAGATCGAGTTCGTCTATCTGGCCTCCCAGGGACTTTGTTCATGTGCGAGGACCATTACATCTGAACTTTACACATCGGCCGGGGGGGGGGGAAGGATTGAGGGATTCAGGGCTAAAAGAGAAGTCAGAGAATGTCCGTGAGTGCTCAACGTGCTCTTTGGACCTTTACGTTAGTTACTTTTTAAGTCGACGTACGGAGTAGTATGAGTGATCTAGACGAGATGGTCGCTACGCTTAGTTGAACCTAAATTACGAGGGTACATGTAGCCGTATTATTGACAGTCCCTAGACCGTATGCCTATGGTAAAGCGGACGGTCTGGCCAGACAAATTGGTAAGTTTGGTATCGTCTGTGGACCGAACCAGACACACATATTCCAAGTAACTAACTTACATCAAATGATTACTGACTTCGAACTGAGAGTCAAAAGTCACGATTCTGCTCAATGACCGCTGGGAGCAACACTTGATTTCATCGAGATTTCCAAGTTTCACAGGTTCATGTAAAATGGAAGCAAGCGGACAGAGTGGTGAAACTCAGTTGCATGTGGTGCCCAACGAGGATTCATGTTGAGCCAGTACCCCGGATATATATCCTCCGTTGATCGTTGAGTCGTTGAGGAAGCAAGCAGCATCCGAAAGTTCCCTAAGAAACGGCAAACTTCTTTGTAGCATCTCCTTAACGGAACGGACATGTCGATTATGAGAATAAGCGTCGTATGAATTGGAGGTAGTTGTGGCTCCAATCGTTCGATAGTAGGTATCCTCTAATCGAGCACCCTCGTACAGATTCCGGTCGAGTACGACATCCCAATGTTGAGATTTCGGGAGTTTACCTCACGATCGACACGCAAGAATGCGAAATTTAAGCCAGCATCAAAGAAGTTGAGAGCATGTAGCAAGTCTCAGTAGATATACTGCCCAACATCTTTTGTAGAGCAAGTTGTTCTTTTGCATTCGAGGTTCATCGTCTTGGCGGTGCCTGATCAACCAATCAGACTCCTGCTTCCGCCGTTATTGAGTCACGTGAGCTGACTGGATCTCCAGTCTTCGATGCAAACCGCTTCCACCAGGTCGACCAGCCAGCTGATTAAACACCTTCGTCCGACCACAACCCGCATTCCTGGCATCTCCACGAGACCGACTGTAGAGAGAACACTTGGTGATATTGCGAGTTCGTTAATTGCGACCGGTTCGGAGTTCTGAGTTCTGACGGTTCCCTTGCGTACTTCCACTGACTTTCAGTTCGTGACTCCCAGCCTCGTTGAATCGCTGTGCTCCCGCCGTATTACGATTTGCGACAAAGAACACATATGTCTGCTTTCTAAGACGGAAATTACGAAGCTACGCCGCGTGAGTCCGGATGAGATAGGGTCGTCGACGTTGCCCGCCCAGCATTGTGTTGAGGGAGGTTCCACCCAGGACCCCATGTTGAAGAGAAGGAGAGAACGAGTGCGATCTTTCATTCCCATCTCCTCCGACTGTCCGTCAGACCTTGAAACATTCTTGGCGAGGAATCGAGTCCCCTCGATTAAGCTTCCCCGCCAAGGGCTCCCTTTTCGGACTCGTCTGCCACGTTAATGGCAGATGGTCTCTATAGGTTTCAACAGCCTGGTGTCGGGCAGTTCTCTTTTTCAGCGCCATTAGCTCCGAATACGGCCCAACAATCGATCCCTCTACGCAACTACACGGGCTCTCCTCGTAGAGCCAAACTTCAATCCGATTCCACCCCAACCTCTCGATCCCCGCACTCAATTCCTGATACGATCTCCAACACATACAGCATGTACAGCCAGGGTCACCAGGCTCAACATGCGGCCATGTTGAACGGTAGCCAGGCCCATCAACGATTTGCGATGCAAATGCCCAAGTTTCAACATCAGAATCACCATCCTCACCATGCACAACAACACCATCACACCCATCACAATCAAGCGACTCATCAACTCAGCCATCAACCGAACTTTCCCGCCGGCGCCTTAGCAAGCACCACTCCTCATTTCACACCTAGCCACATACAGAATGGAACTCCAGGAAACGTTGAAGATGAGATTGACGATTCCATAACCGAGCACTGGCAGCAACAATTGCAACTTGCCAACGAAGCTAGACAAGCAACATCCCCTCATTACTATGCAAGAACAATCGCTCAACAGACAAAAGGCATTCAGATTGCTCCGAACGCGGCAGATGGAACCGATACCTCCAACGACAACCGACCTAGCGCGGTGGCCTCCAAGGACAGCAAGAGACAGGGCTGGACAGCACTTGATTTCACAAGCCAGGGACTCCGTGCCATATCTACGGCTCTTTTTAATTACAAGTTTTTGAACAAACTGTATCTGAGCAACAACAAGCTAAAAGCCTTGCCGCCTGCGATTGGACAGCTCCGCAGCTTGACACACTTGGATGTGTCGGCTAACGAGCTCACCGAATTGCCCGTTGAAATCGGTATGCTCACAAATCTACGCACACTCTACGCATTTGACAACCATATACGAAGCCTTCCATATGAATTGGGTTATCTTTATCGGCTAGAAATGTTAGGCATTTACGGCAACCCGTTGAACGAGGCGTTGATGTCTCAGATCAAGACTCATGGCACAAAGGCTCTAATCAAATATTTGATTGAAGAAATGCCAGGTATGTTTCATCTCGCTCCTTCATTTTACAGAGCTCTAATCTTGATGCAGTGCACCTCCCTCCTTCCGATCGAGACTGGATCGTTCTCGACGAAACAAAGTCCTCCCAAGCTCAAGCAGACAAGTTTACCGTTCTATCGTACAACACTCTGTGCGATCAATCAGCAACCCCATCACACTATGGATATGTTCCATCGCGCGCCTTGGCGTGGGAGTTCCGACGAGATCTCATCCTCAACGAGATTCGAAGCCACGACGCGGATATTGCCTGTCTTCAAGAAATCGACCAAGGAAATTACAACGAATTCTTCAGAGAACAGCTTGCATACAACGATTACAAGGGCGTCTACTGGCCCCGTGGTCGTGCCATGGGTATGCATGAAGAGGAGGCTAAGAGCGTTGATGGCTGTGCAACATTCTTCAAGGCCAGCAAGTATATTCTTCTGGACAAGCAGTTGATCAACTTTGGTCAGACAGCTGTGAGACGACCAGATGCCAAGGGTCAGGATGATATTTACAATCGACTCTGGCAAAAGGATCATATTGCTGTTGTGGTGTTTTTGGAGAACCGAATGACCGGAACGCGATTGATCGTCGTTAATGCTCATCTTTACTGGGACCCAGCATTCAGAGATGTGAAACTGATTCAAACGGCCATTTTGATGGAGGAGATTACGAAACTTTCCGAAAAGTACTCCAAATTCCCGCCGTGCACGGACAAGACGGCTTTCCGGTTCTCAGAAGCCGAGGATGGTGCACGAGAGGCCACAACTCCGGTCGAGCCCGCCCCGTCTGCTGAGTACACTTCAGGGGATCAGATTCCGCTCCTGATCTGTGGCGACTTCAACTCCGCGCCCGGCGAAGCAGCATACAATCTTCTCGCCCACGGCGGACTGACGGAGGCACACCCGGACTTGGAAAAGCGTCTATACGGCAACCTCAGCCGCGTCGGCATGACCCATCCATTCAAACTCAAATCTGCATACAGCGCCATTGGCGAGCTGTCCTTTACGAATTATACGCCTGATTTCAATTCCATTCTTGATTATATCTGGTTTTCGTCTACCGCCCTGAACGTGTCAGCGTTACTCGGCGAGGTAGACAAGGAGTATCTCCAGAGGGTTCCGGGGTTTCCCAACTATCATTTTCCTAGTGATCATCTCGCATTGCTGGCGGAGTTTTCAGTCAAGGGGAAAAAGGGCAAAGTTATAGAAGCGGATTTTGGTCCGTCACGAGACAGGTCGAATTGATTGATGTAATTCAGTTGTGCATGTTAGCATATAATGAGGGGCTGGTGTTGTTCAACTGTGTGCTTGGTTGAGGGTTCGTCTTTCTGCTCTGCTCTGTTTTCTTCCTTTTTCTTTTCTTTTCATCTCGGAATCTGTTTCTTACTTTTGTTGCGCGGGCTCATGTCTTTTTTCCTCTCATCGTCTTCGCTTCCTTGGTCTGTGTTATGAACCTCTACCTCTCTTCCTCCCTCTCTATTGTTATCACCTTTTGGTCCGTATTATCAAGCATTGCCTTCTTTCCTCTACTCCTTCTTGAAATAAGAAGTTTATTCTAAAAAGAGTTTTGGCGTGGTATAACTATCGTTCATTCCCTAAATCACCACTCTTCTTATTCGTGTATTAGTTTGCCTGTATTTGTTTGTTGGCTGGGTATCTGTGTGTGCTGTCATGTCTTTGGAAACTTGCGCTTTATTCAACGCAGTATTTGATCATTTCACTCGTCATCACCTAGTCCTACTTCCGATTTCTTTCGAGTAGTCAGTTAGGGCAGGTCGCGGAATTACTTATTACGTACGTCTTCGTCTTATTTCTTTCGAGTCCATATATCATCAGTAACTCTGAAGTCTTCCCCTGGTAAATTCAATACAAACAGCGTTAGGGTTGTGCCGAGTCCGGACCAAAAACTGGCTAGGTAATCCCCGGGACCGCGAATCGGCATGTGATTGATTGATTGTTCGTTCGTATTAATTGACTAGTTTGGCATCTGACCCCCCAGCCCAGCCCATCATGCAAACATTAATCTCAACTCTGTACAAAGCCCGCAGAACAGAGATAAAGACATGCTCGCTTTCTCTGGCATCGAAAATACCCCTATAGATAATACGGATATAGAAAGAACAGCTGTGACGGACAATATGGGCGGATTTACCGAGGAAGAAGGTTCGTTGGTGTTGCCGGATGGAACCAGTTTGTATACGAAGAGCTGGAGGGTATGGCATTCTATATCGACATTTTCTTTTACTGGGACACGTTACTGATAATGCCTTCGTAATAGCCCGAGGGGACCCCCCGAGCAATTCTTGCCTTTTACCATGGATACAGTGACCACTGTGAGTGACGCTGTTTGGACTTTTTTGGTATGTATGTACTAATCGCGTGTATAGGCAACTCGTTTTTTCAATTCTTCCCGAACCTAGCATCATCCGGCTTTGAAGTGCGCTCCCTTGATCAACGGTGAGTCTCCCATTTCGTTCACCCAGGATGCATCCTAATGTTTGTATAGAGGATGGGGACGATCCGTCATCAACAACCGCAAACTCCGCGGTAACTTCGGCTCAACAGCCACCGTCATGGCAGACCTACATTTTTTCCTTCAGTCTCTCACACCATTCACCAAAGAAGGCTCCATCCCCTTGTTTCTCATGGGGCATAGTATGGGTGGCATGAACGTATTATACTACGTCCTAAACCCCGACTCGCCATACCACCACCAACAAAAGAGCACTTCAACGACAAAAGTCAAGCTTGCAGGAGTCCTGTCCGTGGCGCCTTTGATCTCCGTGCATCCATCAACCCAACCACTCAAAATCGTCGAATACGCGGGACGCATCGCAAAACGCATCGTCCCCAAAATGACCATGGTACAAAAGATAGAACCCAAATGGGTCTCGAAAAACCCCGCCGTTGAGGAGGATATCGTCAACGACAAGGGTGTCTTGTATCATAATACAGGCACTTTGGAGGGACTGGCTGGCATGTTGGATCGAGGCGCGTGGCTGAATGATTGCTACATAAAGGCGATTGGGAAGGACTGTGCTTATAAGGGGGATGTGCCGCCGTTGTGGGTGGGACATGGCACGGAGGATCGGATTACGTGGTTTGATGCGACTAAGAAGTTGGTGGAGGGGTTGGAGTGGCATCAGGATAAGACTTTTAGGGAGTACGAGGGTGCGTATCATAAGTTGATGAATGAGCCGGATGGGGTTGGGGAGGGGATGACCAAGGATGTTACGGAGTGGATGGAGGCGAGGTTGGCCAAGAATGATGCTTGATCGATTTTAATGAGGGTCATCTTTTGCTGAAGTGCTAGGATGCACAGGGGTCAATCTCGGTGGTGGTGTTGTACATCTAGTCTATATACAGTTTATGTCAATCATTATCTACATATGTAATCTCTCTTTTGGGATTTTCCTTTATGAAGGCCTCATTACCTCAAAGTCTAGCCGTAGCTGGCTCTTTGGCCAAGGATCTCAGCGATTGTGGACTAGAGTGACGTTAAAGACTCCCAGCAGCATTCATGATAAATATTCATCTATTCTCCTTGGATTTCCTTTCTTCAGTATCTCTCACATCTTTAGCACACATAGATGATTAAGGATCTGCAAGCCCTCGTCGCCAAGGCCCGCACTCTCGTCCATCGCCAGCATTCAATCTTGACCGGCATCCCAACGGATGTCATCGTCTCTGTTTTTCTGGGTTCTCCCCTCGTAGATCAGATCTGCCTTGCACTAAGCTGCAAAACTCTATACACGCAATATCTATACTTTCTTCAAGCCCAAAAACCACAGCTATCCCAACTCCTCCCTCCCAGAGACGGCCGGTATTGCACCGCAATATCGTTAATATGCAGAACCGGCCTCGAATACAACTCCTCCATCGGCTGGGGGATAAGCGTTAAAAGTACTGCAGTCGATGCTGCTATCTGCATCGACACTCTGCCTGGCGCCATCCTTCAGGGGCGCTACTACGCTCACGGTCAAAATGCTCGGATTTTCCTTCTCTGCAGAGGCCGATGTGCATGCCATATGCTAGAAAGGTTGATGTTTGCCCCTGTCTGACTATGACGATACCTGATAAGCTGCATTTGATGCCAACGCTTGAGCTTGTCAAAGATAGAGATCCCAGCACACGACACTACTATTTCGAGGGGTTGTTTTACCATCCTGTCCTGAACGGGATGCGTTATGGAATTGCGCATGACTGCAAGGTCCGTAGTCATACTCTCGCAGATGCGGTTCGTCACAAATAGATGTTTCTGGACTCGGTCTAAGAATACCCTGACCATAGTGACGGGCTATCTTTTTCGCTCGAAAAAGCACGATGAGGGGCACGAAACACAAGTTCACTCCTCAGATATGCCCCTGGTGCCTTCCAATCTGAAATTAAAGACGCCTGCCATGTGCCCACATAGAAACGGCAAGAAGTGGCTTCGAGCATTCCTGGATGAAGCTGGCATGACTTCTTTCGAGGTGCATAAAAAATTGTCAAGTCATTAAATCACTCCCAGGCCAGTGCAACTGCTCTGTGACCAGAACGGAGTTTGATCTATATTTCCAACTTGAGCTATGGAATCAAAAGCGTCTTATGAAAGCATCCATACTCAGTGTCTCTAGTCGATGATCTGCCCTTTCTGTAAGATGTGTCTGGGGAAAGAGAAAAACCATGTGTTTAAGCTTGATAGCGATTTACACATATAATAGTCTCACTCACTCCTAGCCTCTGTATCTTAACTACCCAGACACTCAAGAAGCATGTCGCTTGCCTGTGCCGTCCCTCCCTTCTTCTGGTGTCTGATTCCGAGGGTAAAATCTTTACCTGTAAGCCTTTGAAATTCTCTTTCAACTCCGTATGAGCTCAGGGGAGATTATAGATTGACGTCTCCTCAAGTCTTCAAATTGCTATCGTACATGTTATACAAAGTTAGAAAGTTCTATAGTACAATGTTTATATCAATCATAATCTCTTTTTCGGCGAATCTTCAATTCGTCGCCATATCCCAACGAATCCACCGCCGACAATCTTGGAACCAACCTTGGGCCTACACACGAGCACATTGTCCTGAGCACTTTCCTGCTCAGAAATAATGAAAGTGCTGCCCAATTCGGTAGACTCTGTGTCCTCCGTTGTGCTCTGTTCGGCATCATCGCGACTATCTTTCGCCCATGACGATGGATCCGCACGACTCTTCTTGACGGCCATGCGTACATCCCATAGCCGTCCACCGCTAATGCCCATGCCCAACTCGACGACTCTTTCCATAACAAACGGCAGTCTCTCTTTCTGTATCAGCTGCACACACTCGCCAATCTGAGTGATACTCGGCATGAACACTACGAGCAAGCCATCCCGCCTCAGAGCAGGTACCACATGCGGTATCCGTTTGTGCGCAGATGGCATGTCGAGAATAGCATACGACAAAAACGGTTCAGTCGCATCACTTGCACTGCTGAATAATCCCTTCGGGCTACTGCTTCGGCGGCGCTGTAATTGATCTTTGATCCAATCCTCAACCGCGCCTACGTGAAAATCTACGTTTCCGGCATAGATACCCCGTCGAAAGCCGCGGACGACTTGCTCTGCATGTGTCGAGAATTTGGGTGAGACGTCGACGGTGTGGATGACGGCTCTTCGCTGGGCGCGCCATTCGTCCCAGTCTTTTTGAACAGTAGCATTGTCCTGATCTCCAGAGTTCTCGTTCTTTATGCGCTTCTGTTCAGCGCCTTCTTCGTACGGACTCGCTGTTCGCTCTTCGAGTATGCGCACTTGCGATGCTTGCGGTATGGGGGGTTGATTTGTATTCGCGGCTTGAATTGCTCGCGCCAGGTGGAGGGTGAGAGAACCATGACCAGTGCCTGCTTCGAGAATTTCAAGTCTAGGTGTTTGGCCTTCGGTGCCTTCTGTGGGTGGTACGGCGTGGATGTCGAGCAATGATACAATCAAGCTAGCATCTGCTCCATAGATCTACTGTTCACAATCAATACTAGTTTCATCGATCTGACTGCATAAATCGTACCGGCGTGACGAGTCGGGGCGTGTAGACGACGTATTCTTCCAACGTGGGTAGGCTGAGCCGGTATTCCTTGCCTGTTTTCAATTAACAACGTTAGCTTCATATTCTGTGATTACAGCTCAATTAGATATCTCACATAGCATACCCTTTTGTGCTTGTATGGGATCCCAAACTCGACTTCCTATGACATCGCTGTGGTTGAGGTATCCGCGGGCCACTTCGGTGCGATTGCCATGTTTCAAAGGTTTGGTGATGTGTGGAATTCGGCCCTGGATTATCGCCCTGTCGCCTTCTATTGTATGCAGGAAGCTTTAGCCTGAGTCATACTACTACCTGGTGTCAATCGATGAATAAAGTGCGTACCGCGAAAAACAGAAAAGTCCGTGTCGATTGATCGAGGAAAGGACGAACGACTCGAAGAAATAGGCGCCGAAGATATCCCTAAGATGCGACGAAAGGATTGTAGGAGGCGCGCCATCCCATTGTAAGCTAATATCTTTTTTTCCCGATTAATGGCGAAGATCAGACAAGACTCGGATGGCTTGTTTGTGATGGCGTCGCGCAGCTAGAGACAACTTTTTTTAAGATGAAGCTCCCGCGGATTACGATACTGTATGGTTACAATACACGGTGTTACGATAACTAGGTACCGTAAGCTTATCTACTATCGATAGTAACTGATTTGGCGATAAGCTTTGAGCCTTACTCCTTACAATTATTTATTGGCCGACTTTGACAGTTCACCAGCACCTATTTAGGCAACGTGCTATGAGCGAGGAATGAGGTCTGGAATCATAGCTCTTGGACTCTGAAAGAGCTACTGTGTTTCTTATAGAAGTCGTCGGGAATTGCCATGTAAAATTTCCCTCTGTAAACAAACGGAGGGTTCCTGACAAACAAAATGTCGTGCCTTCCCTTCTTGATCGAGCTGTTTGATGCCTGAACTATCTGTCCAACACCTTGTCTGACTTCATTTTGCCTTCTTTCCCAAAAAATCTCACCCTCAACCTTCCTTCTCTCTCCATCTCCTCACACACACTCTCTCTTTCTCTTATTCTCCCCTCGCTCTCCCCTCTCTCCCCTTTTGACTTCTTTTATCACGTTCATCACTCGCTGACTGGATTTATCATGGCGATTGATTCGAATGTCTTGGAATTGACATTCAACCACATCGCCTTCCCACCCAAGCTCCCAGGAAAGCGTGACAGCAAGATCGAGGACGTCGACAGAGATCTCTTGACGCGTCTACGCACCGCTGTTTCAACTATCCAAAATTATGCAGACAGCGAAGCTACCTCTATCTGGGAAGACATCGAAGAATCACTGGCTATTTGTCAATCCCTCAATGAGAGCAGCTTCATCAACCGACAAGCACTGGAATCGACGCTACAGTCGCTTAAGCCCAACCACACTATCATCTTACACGTCACAAATCAGAATGCTGGTCTCATAATACGCTCATCAGGGTACGTCACTCAAAATTTTCAGCAGTTTGATCTCACATGAAGTCTCACATACATAGGGATGACTTCCTCTTTGAGGCCTTCGAAGCTTCTCCTTTAGCCGAAGAGACCCTAGCAGCCAAGGGTGCGTTACAGTGGGACTTTCCTACAGCTGCTGTGTCTTTGCCCAGGCGCGAATTTGAAGATCCCACCTTTCAGAAGCATTTGGGCATCTTCTTGGAAAACGCTAGTCTTGAGGCACTGGATGATTTTTCCGCGAAGACTCGCAAAGCCGGAGTCAGCATTGCTGAGAATCGTGATACGGTCCATCCTGCACTCATCACCGATTTTCTTGTCACATTGCTAGAGGTCAATGGTGCTCGAGCTCTCCCACCACTCCTTCGCAAGCGTGTCAAAGATGATGTCTGCTGGGACAATGCAGAGCTACCATGGCGAAGAAACCCTTTCTGGCTAATCCTCCGCGTCGCTGTTCAACGCTTGCTTTATTTGACGCTTGGAGAAGAGAAGGGGCGAGCGCAATACAAAATACTTTTGTGCATACTATTGTCACAACTCTTGACAGATTGTGTACACGCTTCTTTTAGTCCAGAATTGTGCAATTTTCTCAGAGCCAAGCTCTGTCGACGTTTGGCGAAGCTTGAGAGCGAGAAGCTTCTTGCGAGCCCAACTGCCTCCCCAACGTACTCAAGACTTTTGCGAGATGTTCACCCCATCTGCAGTGACGCTATCGACAGAACCACAAAATTTATCGAAACGGGATGGGAGGCGTACAAGGCACATTCTTTACGCCGAATACCAACTCTCCCTCCACAAGCTTACAGAAGTGACCTATTCTTGACTCTACCTAACAGCACACCTTACTTGAAAAACGTATTCAGACACAATCACTCCGCGGCATCTCAAAGACGAGTTGCTATCGATTATTCCTTTCTTGACCCTGTGAGTCGCAAAACCAATAACCAACACCATACTGCCCTTCTCAAACGATACGGCGAATTGCAAGATCTGGAAACCAAATTCGAAGGATTGGCGGATGAAGTACTGTCAATATCTCAGGCGGACTCCGAGAGCAAATGCACAGAGACAGCTCATAAGATCTGTGGTTATATCAATGCAGTTGGAGACGCATACAAGGGTGACAGTGAACAGATGAGCATTTTTATGCTCAACGTGTTTGAGTTATGGGTTTTGATGGATAAGTGCGCTGTTAGGATGAATTCACTTGTACCTCAATACCACCCTGTTTTCGAACCCAAAATGCTTGATGTACTGCTTCTCACACGTCTACACGACATGAGACGTCTACAAAGCATTCAGAAATATTTGTACAGTCGATGTGTCAATGCAAGCAGCTCTTTGGACATTTTTGCAGATCCGCAAGAAGGGTGTTTTGCAGATCGGTATTTCGAACATGGCGAATCGGAGTCCGTTCAAAGACTTAAAGATCTCGAAGCCAGTATCGAATCTGCGTCTACGGCTGCAAGAGAGGATAAAGAGAGAGAGTTGAAAAAGGTCAATGCCGATTACAACGATCGAACCGAGAAAATAATGCAAACTGCCTGCACACAGCGCATAACTCCGGAGGGCAAACATGACATACGAGGCTGCACACATTGCTGGCAGGTTAGATGTCGGAGGCGCCTTGAAATATCAGTTCACGAGGATTTCCTTCACGACAAAGATGTTGTCCAGAGGCGATGCACATTGTTCGAGCTCGACGTCCCTCAAGCCTTTGCTGCCTATCGCAAATCTACTTGGGAGATTCTCCTCTTCCTCATTCCTGAGACGAGGAGTAGCAACCCCCCCGAGAAGATTTTGAAGGACTATCCTCAGCTCGCAAGCTACTGTCATCGCCCTAGCAATTTCTCACTAGCTTCAACCACAAAATCCTTTCTCGGCACACACTACAAGTGGCGAAGCTTACCCATAGCTTTGAAGAAAGTGCTTTTGCCGCTGGGTTTAAGATTCGCATATTACGACTCAGAACGTGAGATTTGGACAAAAGATATCCGACGCCCATTGTCGTTCGCCCATCATTTTGTTTTGAGCATCCCGGAGGGACTCCCGATGTCGAAGCTTTACTCGTCACCTGATTTTGCACCAGATAGTAATGGCCCCTCTTCATATGAGATCATTGCTAGTGCTTCAGAGTGCCCTTCAGGACTGACTGTTCATGAATTTACTGCTCATCGAAATCTGATGGCGGGGAGAACCCGGAGATGGTATAGTTTGTTGACCGAGCTGGGGTCATCGAATGTCAACTTCAGCTTACAAAACACCATGGTTCTTTTCCATCACCTCGCGCTCCAAGCGGGCCCAATGCTACAACGTGATGACCTGCGCGTGATTCACGCCGCTTTCAGAGACTTTGCATTCTGCCGAAAGCTTCTCGACCAGATTGAGCAGCATGTCGAGGCAATATCTCAGAACTGGCGAGAGAACTATTACATGGAGACTATGTTAACGTTAACGATCCGATTGTGCACCTTGGGTCACGAAGCCGCGCTTCCTGACGCACGTGCGCTTCTCTTGAGAATCAGAAATATAACGCTCACATGGATAGAGAATCTGCGTCACGAGACACGATCTGCTCAAGAGCATGATGTAGCTGAGAGGTCCGCCAGATATGGATTCTTAGCTGCCTTGTTGTGTCGTCGCACCTTTTACCTAATGGCTTACGATGGCGGAGAATTGGACAAGGAATCGTTGACTGCCTTCACGGAAGCTACACTTGCCATGCAAGAGAACCTTGTTGTTGATGTGTCTCAATTTACACCCGCCACTTTGAGCATACTCATTCGTGATATGAAAATGGCTCACCGTCTTAAGTCAAGGCTTCGTTCGACGTTCCGCCTATTTCCATCTAGCCTGCAACCAGCAATAGACACAACCTGGCCGACTTCGGACACGGAAGGTCGACAATACGGCCCGTGGCAGGTTTACGATTCCCCTTACGATCAATGGGTGACATCGAAGACAGCTGCCACTGGAAGTACAATATCTCAAGTGGTGCATTATCATCTACTCGAAGGCCATCTCCTGATTGACGGTAGGGCATTGGGAAAGCTGCCTACAGCGATACGTGACTCGGACATTGTGAAAGAGCTGTTTGGGAATCAACAACTCGTCGCTTTCCCATCGAATCTGCCTGGAATGGAATACGTACTCGGCATCCAGCAGAATAATTATGAAATCCACCTTGGGCTTCGTGGACAGGATATTGTGGTGCAAGCCTTGAAGCGTGGCGAACATCTGGAGCTTGTTCCTGCACGCATCTTCGAAAATGAATTCAGCTTTGACCTACCTAGATCTCTAATCCATGACTGTATGCACTGGGTCGATCTCCGCTCACGGATAGTCGAAGTGCGACGCAAGCCAAAGATCTGGCAGAAAAGAACCAACGATTGGGTCATAGACTTGCACGCATCTGAAGCAAAGCGGAAAAATTCCTACTTGGTCAATCCAAGAAGTAGGACATTTGGCCTTGTAGCTCAGGTCTTCCGGGATTTTGTGCCTGCCCCAATGCTGACAGTCTACCAACCTCTAGGCAGAGGTTTGTCTGTGGAGATAAAGAGCATGGACCTTATGTTCGAAATGGATCGCCGACGCCGGTTTCTAATCTGCCAACAATTAGCATCAGAGGTCGACCCAGAGCAAGATGCTGGGACGTTTTACGGTCTCCGAAGCATGATCGTTCTGAGAGATGTTATGAATCCGTCACAGCGTAGTATCCTTACACCACTTGGAGCACCAAAATGCCAAAAGTCTGGCGTTCACGTCAAAATCCGGATTGAGAACACCAGTCGCTACGCCAAATATTCCATTGATCCGGTTTTGGGGCGTCTTCATTGCCCCCCAGAACCGGAGCTCTTGTACTTCAAAGCACATTTGCATGCTCTTACATCTTTCGTGATTCCGGATGCCCTCACTAGTCGTACTGGAACGGAAGAAGCTTTGCGCTGCTTGCACTCTGGATTATGTCAACCGTGGACTCCTCTAACACCTGATCTTTCCGAGATACTTGGGCAGATCGCGGATCTGACACCAAAACGTCATTATTATCCTCGGGAGTTAATGAAGCAGCAAAGAGTATCTTGGAATACCTTCCTGACCACAACTATCCAGCATGATGGGTATCATTCTATTGTTGACAGAATCATGAGGAAGTCACAGCGTTTGGAGATTTTTCAGTTACAAAGCCAGTCTTCAGAAATAGCAGGCACCGAATCTGCCTCCAAATTCCTTAGTGACAGGGCCCACTGGCGCAGATCAATCTACGAACGCCCCGAGGCTTCACCTGATCTCCCTTTTTCGATCAGTGATTTTGCATACAAAACTCGAGGCAGATGGGTACAGCCAGAAAGATCAGTCAGAACTCGCGAAATAGTCAACCTACTTCGCGACAACCCTACCTCAATTCACACAACAGATAGACTGGAGCAGATCGTGCGTGGCTGGTCGTTCATTGGAGGCTACGACAACATATTCATTCCGCACTCGATCAGCGACTGCTTAGGCACAGATCTCGCGCAAGCGTGGGGTGGTTTAGTGAGGTACTGTCAGGAAGCCTCCAGGCAGAGTTATGCCGTGATGTTTCTCTTAGGCCTCATGGCTTTCTCTGATGGTGCAGACATGAGAATTCTGCGAACCTTGACTGCATTTTCCATTTTGCAGGATTTGAGAACCCTAGAATTGCCCGACGTTACGTCGTTGTGTGGATCGAATATGGATCAGAAGCCCACCAGCGAAGAGCTAATAAGAATCATACGTCCGTTTTGCGAGGAGTATCAGAAGCCTAAACCACCACGTCGAAGGAAAAACAAGGATTTAAATCAATGGTACGAAGAACAAGAGCAGAAATATGATCAGGAATGTCTAGAGGAGACCACATCTCTTGCACAACATTTACTGGATCAATGGCCTGTTTGGGAGCCCTCTGTGGATGAGTTCGATGAAAATCATCTCGACATAGATGAGGACGCGTTGGATGCTATTGACTCCTACTGGCAGCCATTAATTGACGGCCTCCTCTTCTCCCAGCACATATCTGAGGTTCAGAAAATCCTCAGTCAGCATGCCGCATACCGGAACGCAGACAAAACCTTGGTGATCGAGACACATGCTGAGGTCCTTGGGTTGCAGAAGAGACAGAGCGCCATTATTCCTCATTTATCGCAGCTCCTTGAGTGTAAGCAAGGGAAGACATTCGACAACCCTCAAACTGACGTGGCCAGTGGAGATTTGGCTAAAGATCAACATGGAATGAATCAAAATTCAGCGGTTTCGAATGGTGAGCGACATAGTGTTTCACAACCAGTGTTGCAGGCCGAAATCAAAGAGTTGGAAACAATCATCGCTAAACACTTTGTGCACTCTGAGGATTACGTGCGGTCAACCTACGGCCTTCACATGGTTAGAAGCATCGATGCATTCAAGAATTTCCAGCGACGTATGAGCCCGCAGCCCTTGGGATATAAGAAGCAACTTATGATACCGGGGAATCATGAGAATATAAATCTTTACAGTGAAAAGCTGAGTGCCAGAGACATGGCTGGCCTGCACATTGGCCGTCTACGCAAGCCTGCACTTCAAGATGTTCGACGTTACTGGCTTAGCCGAGCCAACCTCTGGCCATCCGCAAGCCCTACCTCAATCCTGGAGCTACTCAGATCTCACTCCAGCGTCAGATTGCAAAGCGATACGAAGAAAGAGCTCGTTGGCTACGCCAAAGCTATTACCAAGCTCCAATATCTATGCCGAATTGAAGATGCTACCTTGAAGCGGGATGAAAAACGGTTGAAATCTGAGCGAGAAAACCCTGGCTACGCCAATTGGGATCCGGTTGCCTATCCAGACTGGATACTTTTGGAAATCGATGCCAATATTCATATTCGGGAGGTTCAGGTTACAGTAGCATTGGAGATGATATCCCCGGCATCAGGCTCCAATTCCGTATTGCAGATGAACATGGGTCAAGGAAAGACCTCCGTAATCATGCCGATGGTTGCATGTGTCTTGGCTGACCAGAGTATGCTCACGAGACTGCTGGTTCCTAATGCTCTTTTGTCTCAAACAGCGCAAATTCTGCAATCGCGACTTGGAGGGCTCCTGGGTAGAGAAATAACGCATGTTCCCTTCTCACGCCGGACGCCCACAACAGAAAACCGTATTCGTGAATATGGAAAGCTTCATGAAGAAATGGGCAATTCGGGTGGCATCATCCTAGGTATACCAGAACACGTTCTATCATTCAAGCTCTGTGGGTTGCAGCGGGTTTCCGATAAGAAGATTTCTGAAGCGAAACAGATGATTGCCATTCAGGGTTGGATGGACCGAAATTGTCGGGACATTTTGGATGAATGTGACTTTACCCTCGCCACAAAAACCCAGCTGGTATACCCCAGTGGAACTTTGTTGAACGTTGATGGACATCCAGACAGATGGAAGGTCACAGAATCTGTTCTCGATCTGGTAGCACATCACGTTCGTGATCTCGCTCGGATGTATCCTCGAAGCATTGATGTCATTGAACGAGAGAGTGCAGCTTTTCCCGTCACACATATTCTGCGGAGCGACGTCGAACAGGCAATTACTTCGAAAATTATCGACGATGTCTGTACAGACCGCACGGCGATACTGTCGCTTCGGGAGTATACATTCGAGGAGCAGCGCGCAGTCCGAGAATTCATCTCAATGGAAGACGTCAAATCAAGTACAAGTAGATTGTTAACAAAAATATTTTCCGATGCGCCGGCAGCCAGGAAGAAAATATATCTCCTTCGTGGGCTCTTTGTGCATGGCATTCTTTTGCTTTGTCTCAAGAAGCGGTGGAATGTCCAGTATGGTCTACATCCTGGTAGAGATCCGGTCGCTGTGCCGTTCCATGCCAAAGGCGTCCCGTCAGAGCAAGCCGAATGGGGACACCCAGACGTTGCTATTGTATTCACCTGCCTAGCATTCTACTATCAAGGTCTCAATCGAGGGCAAATTCGACAAAGCCTACAGATGGTGCTCAAATCTGACGATCCAGCAACTGAATATGATCAATGGACACAAACTTCAGTGTCGCTTCCGGAAGCCCTCCGACATTGGAACATCATAAACCTGGATGACGAGGGGCAGGTTGCGGAGATTTGGCGTCACCTGCGTTTTTCAACCGTCGTGATAAACCACTTTCTGAATCACTTTGTTTTCCCTGCGCATGCCAAACAGTTCAGCATTAAGTTGCAAGCATCAGGGTGGGATGTTCCGCTCTTTTCGCTGGACAGCAAGGCTGCCACCAAAAGAAGCAAACGGCCAGGAATCACGACCGGGTTCAGCGGTACAAATGACAACAGAGTCTTATTGCCATTGACGATTGAACAACAAGACCTCCGGGAACTATCGCACACCAACGCAGAAGTGCTGACCTATTTGCTAGAGAGGAGAAACCGAGATTATCAATTGGCTGTGAACAGATTTGGCAAGCGCTTTTCGGAGCCTGAGCTCCTCGACTATTTGAAGGAAAGAGGGATCCGTATCCTCATCGATGCGGGTGCATTCATCTTGGAAATGGATAACAGGACTTTGGTCAAAGAATGGCTGGACAAAGATCACGAGGCAAAAGCAGCTGTTTACTTTGGAGCTGACAACAAAGCATGGGTTCATTATCGAACCGGCAAAAATGTGTCACTGTTGTCTACGCCCTTTGCGGATAATCTAGAGGGCTGTTTGGTGTACCTGGACGAGGCACATACCCGAGGAACAGATCTTTTGCTCCCGGCAGAAGCAAAGGGTGCGCTCACTCTAGGTCCTAATCAAACAAAGGACCATACAGTTCAAGGTGAGTGATTGTTCTTTGTACCATCAGGAGCCTCGCCTCCTGTCTACGATCATCTCAGTCACATTGAGTTAACTTCTAACAGCGGCTATGCGATTGCGGCAACTGGGTACGACTCAATCAATTACATATATCGTCCCACCCGAAGTTCATCAGAGTATCCAGGATGTGTGCAATAAGCATCCTGGTGATTGGTTTGATTCCTCGGACGTTGTGACCTGGTTGCTGCATCAGACCTGCAACAACATCGAGGAACTACAGCCACTGTACTTCTCGCAAGGCAGGGATTTTTGCAACCGTATCCAGGCCGCAAAAACATACAAGGGTTTCCTGAGCAGTTCCGACCACCGTAAAGCATTTTTGGCGGTATTACAACAACCTGAACAACAAGACTTGGAGGATTTATACAGCGCGAAGGCATCGCAACCCGATGTTCAGTCCGGCAAGCTAGCTCTTAGCGGAAAACTTCTCGACTTTGATCAAGACTTGAAAAAGCGCCGACTGGCCTCAAGGAATGCGATGAACTCAATCAAGAGCTCAGCACTTGAAGAGGTCGAACAAGAGCGAGAGGTGGCTTTCCAAGTTGAAGAAGAGCGAGAAGTGCAGCGCCTCCGGCGTATGCCTGCCTTACAATATCCTGGGCTGCATGAAGCAATTCGGAATTTTGTGTCTACAGGTGTATTGAGCGGAGAGGAAGGCTATACAAATGCGTCCTCAGTTTTCGAGAAGACCAAGGTCCGGAGGAAATACGGGATTGATCCATCACAGTTGTTGAACTGTCTATACGTCTCCCGCGAGTTTTTGAATACGGTCGAGCTGAAAAAGAAATTTTTCAGCGACAACTTCATTGTAAGTTCAAAACATGGCGCGCCGGACATTACGAATAAGATGTTGTACTAACAACGCAACGTTTAGCGACCGGTAAATTGGGTTCTCTGGAGTGAACCTTCTCAAAATGCCATGGTGATTATACCAGAAGAAGCAGAAGCCGTGATACCCATGTTACGGCGCGCAAAGAAGGCCAAGGTTCATCTGATTCTGTACGCGGCCCCTGTCACTAGGAAAATGCTGCATCTCGACACCCTCACGTACTATGCCTTGCCCGGACTTCCAGCTGGATGGAAGCCCCCCTCTTGGCTTCCATTCGAATTGGGAATCCTTGCTGGACGCCTTTACTTCAGCTATTCCGACTATGACATATTGCTGGAATACATTGGCGTTGTCGAGAACAACGAGAGTGATAGTCAAGGAAGCTCTCCTTCAGATGCCCAGGCACGTTCAAAGAACACACTTGCTTTCCTCAACGAGTGGCTCGCTACTCGACGTCAAGGACAGGACATTACCCATACCCCCATGGGATACGTGTGCCAGGGGCGGAAGCTGCACAGTGACCACCCATTCTTCATGCAGCGATCTACCGGCATGATTGAGGTGCCCCAGGGATTCACAACCAAGTTTCAGAATACCGTTGAAGAGGATCATGAAGATGAACTCTCTGATGTCGAAGAGGAAGTGAAAGGATCTCTTAATGATCTAATCGAACGCGACCAAGACGAGGACGCAAATGGGGAAGAGGATTATCTTGATTATGATGATGGAGATTCTACTGACGAATCGCCCGAGGAGGGCGAAGATGATAGTGAAGACGAAAACTCCGAAGAGGAAGGGGACTCTGTCGAGGAAGGAGACTCCGAAGATCAAGAAGGCGAAGATGATAGTGAAGACGAAAACTCCGAAGAGGAAGGGGACTCTGTCGAGGAGGGAGACTCCGAAGATCAAGAAGGCGAAGATGTCTATTATGATACAGATGACGAGGTCGAAGGCTCTCTTGAAGAACTTCCCGGAGAAGAGCAAGAAGAGGAGTTTTCTGGGGAGGAGTATGCTACGAAGGAAGAAGAAGAGGATGTATCTGTGTCAATGAACGCATCTTCGAGCATATCGATAATCGTGTGAAGCGAGGTGGTTGGGGCTTAAGTTCATTGATGTCTAAAATGTGGTCATACGTACGATACAATTGGTGATGAATAGTTGGAAGAAGTCGATCAGTGTCTTTGATTGTAAAATAAGAGTCACAATAACAAATACAAGATATTTGCTATATAAACATTCTTCAACCCTGAGAACATGGTCTCCATATAGAAGTCCAACTAGCTCTCGTGCATGTAAGCACCTTTGTACATATGTTGCGTCAAGAAGCCCAGGTAACATAGACTGGATGATCCTATACAGTATTTGCCGTATCCTCATCATTGATTTCGTCCCTGAAAACCCGTAAAATAGCATTTCCTTCCTTCCATTTCCTCCCTCACTTCCAAGCATAAAGTCCAATGCCATTGGAAAGATAATATCCATATCTTTGAAGGGCTTCAAGATATTTGACTCGGCACATTGCATTAAGCCCTCTGTGCTATGTTGCAGGATAGAGGAAAGCTCGCCTACACGACAAACATCGACATCGTCGATCTATTTTAGGCAGCAAGGGCACAGGGTCTGGGTGTCTGCACTACCACGCTCGAAGAGCTCGATGACGATTGGAAGTCCGACGGCGACGATAATTCTTTCGATTGCGCGTTTTGCTTTGACACGCTCGACGACGGCCCGGGGTCCGCCAACGATGATGAACATCTCGTGCGAGCTTTCTTCGGTTTTTTCATCTGCTCCAGTGAGGAGCCCGATGACAATCGGGGGTCCGATTGTGATGATGTGTCTTTCGATTTCCCCTTTTGCTTCGATACGCTTGATGATGACTGGAGGTCCGACGGTGATGGTGATTCTTTCGTAGTACCAGTAGCGATCTCATTTAGAGCCGCGACGTCTGTGGAATTCTCCAAGGTCGATGACGACGACGACGATGACGGCTGAGAGTCCGATAGCGATGCTGATTCCTCTGGAGTAATATTCTCATTTTGAGCCTCAAGATCTGTGTCCGCAGCGTTCTTTTTGCGATTGCACAACTTTTTCCACAGCCGTATAGAGTAACGGCCCAAGAGTACAGTATAGAAGAGGCAGACTATGACCACGGCGACGATCTCGTCCACTTTGAGGCCCATATTGGATGCGTGTGTCGGAATTGACTTCTGCGCGGCTGTATGTAGAGATTGATGCGAGTCCTGGAGAATTTGATGTCGATGAGAAGCGCGTGTGTTGATAAGCAGCTGGGTATCACAGGAATTGGTTCGAGAGTATGATATTGATCAGTTGAGGAAGATGGGATTGATGAAATTTGCAGAGTGAAGGCCGGTAGGGGTTTGAATAAATAGACGAGTCCTCTCAGGCAGAACAGCGTATGCCTAAGTTGTCAATTGCTGGAAACTCAGGCAGCCGCAGGCATTCACAACGTTGGAAGATTGCCTCCCTCCTGCCTATTTCGTTCCAATGTTTCTTAAACTCAATTGTTTATTAGCGCAACTCTGTAAAATTTAGTTCGTAGAAGGAGGTCGTCGACCAGCGCAAACAATAAGTTAGGGCTAATTACAATACGCTAAGCCCTTTTTGCTCGGCGCTAAGCCAATTGAGGAGCATACTGTTAAAGGAGAAAAAGAGAAAGAGGCCTTGAAGAAACAACGAGATAATAATCGTACATATCTTGAAGTGTTAATAAGCTGGATCATGACTATATTTGATGATATGATTCAATTTCAAAGTCATTTCCGGGCTGGGCAATTCTAAGTCCTGACGATCACAGTGAATGCCCTTTCACTTGATCCTCAGCACAGCTTATTGCTCTGCTTTTGCATATGTTTCGTATTGCCTGTTGAGATCTCTGTATTCATATTTAATGTCATGTAGCATCGTCGTTATTTCTCCATGATGTTCCGATGTCCTGTCCTCGGTTCATCTCCCGCTCATCAAATAAGCAATTTGCGTGGGTCACAACGTGTGATAAATTTCTCACCCATCTTGAAGCAACATAAACCGATGACCCTGGGCTGATAGCTCGAGATCTAGCCTAGATACTGCTGACACTGCTTTTGGCGTTTGTACCGCTGGAGTCAATGACGACTCGTCTGATGCCAAATCCAAGTCTATCGTGATAGTATTCCTTGAGGTCTCTATTTCCGGGATGTTTCTTTTGCCGTTGTGCCGTCCCCTGAGAGAGATTACGGACATGGTGACTATGAGTACAACAAAAAGGATGCCAACTATGGTCAACTCTACGATCAAGTCCGTCTTGTCGTTCATTTTGGAAGCGTGCATGTAATGGGAATGTGTCTGTGGTGTGGCCGATACTCAGATATTAATAAGAGGACTAAAAACAGCAGAATCAAGAGAGCATCGTTCAGGGGAAATTTCCGAGGCAAAAATACCCAGGCAATTGCTGGAACCTCAGGCAGAACCTTAGTCCTGCCAATTGTACCATATAAAAGAAATCAGGCAACACTTCATTTTACTGGCATATGGCTATTTCTCTTTGGCTCGATGTCTATTGAAGGTTACTAAGGACTAATTGGTAAAGTTCAGTTCACTAGTAAAGGAAGTCGTTGACTCCCCAGATATCAAGTTAGGGCTAAATGTGTTACGCTATATAAGCTTATTTGGCGCGGTGTCAAGCCAATTGTGGATCAATTGATGATGGTTCCTGTTTGGTCGAGGAGGTCTTGTATCCAGTGATATTAACATATCGGCGATAGAAATTAAGGCATACTCTCAAGTCAAAATATTTGTAAAACCTATGGTCCTGAGCTTCTGTGTGTGTTACTCTGGGATATTTTCAGGGCACAAAGTTGTACAGCCTAAGTGACGGCTATCAATGGCATGCCTCGGCAATCTAGCTGCGGGAGGGCGCCTAAGTAATCACGTACCTAAGTAACTAATCTCCGGGCTACATTCAACCTCCGCACCTACATGTTTGTACCATTTCTCGCTTCATCCGCCATTGAACTTCATAAGGATCATGTCTCCTTCTCAAGGGCTCCGTAAGCCCCAATTGAGTCGCTTACTGACACTAGGTTCTTTACCGCGCAATGTCCGTCTCCTCTCCGCGGCCAGCTGCAGCTTCACCTCTCGTCCGTCCTTTCCCCGCACAACAACAACAACAACAACAACAACAAGAGCACCACCGCACCACAAACACTACTCATCAGTCGTAACAAAAGCAAAACCACACACAATAGACCCGCGATGGCTGACGGATACTAAGCGGCGAATCGGGAAATGTCTTATGTTCGGCTTGAAGCCGGCGCAGGTGGATGAAGCGGGCAGGATACTACAACGCTTGGCTAGAGACTGGAGAGAATTGATAGCTGGGAGCGATGGATTTCTGACACATGCGACGAGGCGAGCGCTTTTTCAACGAGATGTGGTGTGGGGGGATATGGTGATTTCCCTCGTTCGAGGATTTATTTTAGTGGCTGTGGCTGATGTTTGTCTTGAAATAATAGGACTCTATGGTAAGACATCAACGACTTAATTCAAGTGCTCAATGATTTATTTTCCTCTCAGGACTGATGATAGCTTCTTAGGGTCATATAAATAATGTAGCATACGTACGATACGCCGAAACAGCACGAGTCAACTTAATACACAATTACGCAACTCAAATCGACCCTGCGCACCAAACAGAATGGCTAAACTCGGTTGGAAATAAAGGTATCGGCCTGATCTTGCAGAGTATCAAGATAGACTACAAATTTGTATGTCTCTTGCCCCATGAACCGGTGGCTGTTTGCTAACACGCGGAGTGACAGCCCATGACATGGCCCGACAAAATCACTGTCTACCACCGACTCACCCAAGATCCATCCGATACTCTGAACAAATCGTATTTCCAGCAAGAAGCCTTGATCCTGTCGGAAAGCAAACAGCGTCCGGCTGCGCGAGTCGTTGAGCAGAATGCCCTATACGACTACACCCAACTTCGTAAAACGAGTACTCCGCCGGAATTCATTCTGCGACAGTTTCAGGAGACGTGGGCACTGCAAGAAGAGAGTAAGACACAATGGCAGCAACAGGTTGCAGATATCGAGAACGAGGTGCGCAAGCTGGAGCTGGAAAGTTGGGATAATCCGGACGCCGTTGAGGATATGGGATCTGCTGGATAGGGCATCCATATATACCTAGGTATATATACATCTAACTACATGGTCGCATGTAGATGTAATTAGTTTTTATACACAAAGTCACATCTGATTGGCCGTCATGCAAATATCACATGATGGCAATGATTGGTTCATCTAGGTGAAACGTTTCACCTGCACCCTAAAAACTAAAGCTAAGCTCGTATGATGAATCACATGAGGGAGGAATCTGCAGCTACCGCTTAGATCGGCACTATCTAGCTACCGCTGTACTCTATCACGAATACGGAGTATGGATATGGAGTACGTATAGAGTACACGATGCCTTGCCTCGAGTCTTAGTCCGTTCCCAAGGACACTCGAAATTCGTTCGTAGTTCGTACAACGTACTGCGAGATTAAGCACTGTACGTAGTAGATGAGTGATCTCGAAAATCGTGACTGGCTCAAATATTCTCCATGATCAACCATCCAAACGCTGATGATCTGCGGTCTCCAAACTCAACCATGAAAATATCACCTCAGTGACTCGATCATAGTGCGTAATCAGCGCTACGTAGTCTGAAGAATACGGACGCAAGATATTTTGCAATCCTTGTTGCGTGCGCTGTTCGAACATGATATCATGCAAGGACGATCATGTTTGTTACCCCTCTTGTCGGTTAATCCTTCCATTGAGCCCTACCTAAGCAGATACGTAGTACATACTTGCAAGATCATATTGACCCTATGCCAAACCCTTTTTGACTGCAGTTAATTGAAAGATCCATCAATTCTTGCGTGCATTCAAGAAGAAAATAGCTGCATGGAGAAGAATCAAATGGATATCATTGGTGAATTAAAATGTCGCTTTTTGTCGCTTTCGGCAAGTCTAGGAAGAACGGTAGGTATGGTATGATTGGATTGCACCATCCACCGCGGGAAGATTCTGGTTTGTTACACTGCGTTGGAATTATATCGATGTACTCGAGTGCATATTCATTGAGTTTAGATAGTAGACATCAAACCGTATGCAAAGAATTTCTTCTTTATTGTCTGCTTCGAGGAAAGAGCTGACGTTGAAACACGATCTGTTCCCGACAGTTGAATACAGTATGCAAACGAAACGTCTTGTTCTACATGAAAAGACCGCCTGCAAGACGGTTTTCCTCTCCATGCATTTGATTCTAGTCTATGGTGTGGGGGGGCACTGTGGAGTGTTGTCTGATTATCAGCTGCAGAGTAGATCAATTCCTTCTACTCCTTAGACACATACTAATAGAGCACGTTATGTTGGGTAGAAGCATACCAAGTTACCAACTGACCGCTTATCAACGGTGGACGATCATTAGTGAGACTGCATGAGAATGTGCCAAGCGCATCCAGGATTACGTATCTTGCAGACTGGGGAATGTTGTCCCACAAGAGTCTGAAGAAGTGTATATATATAGGAACTCTCTGGTGTTTAGTCAGTACTATGTATGTCCACTGGTAACGGTATTTTATACACTGAAAGATACGCAAGTAGATGATGTACCGCGGATTCGCATCGAGGCTTGTTTGGAAAGTGCAGAAAATTGAAAAATAAGAAAATCAACGCTGGCACATTCTCGGGTCTGATTGGCCCCGTCTGCATGACGATCGACAGTTGTCACCCAATGCGGCATAGCCCCACTGCATCAGCTAACCTAATTTTGTTTCTTCGCGCCTGACGAACTTTTTAGGGCGCCCACTTTACTGCTTCAGGCACTTTACGCAGCGCTAGTATTTGTGGTATCTGTGGTATCTGTGGTATTTGTGGTATTTGTGGTAATCGGTCTGTAAGCATACATTCCAGTGACTCAGTCCGATCAGCCACACATCCAGCCCAGCCGAAAACTTCTTCTTTCTCTCCGTACCATGAGTAAGACTACTACTGGGCAGACTAAGTTATGTAAGTAATCGGATTGCACCACCTCACGAACTCTTCTTTGGACAACTTGCTGTACCATGTATACTATAGACTGTACGTACTCGATGACAAACGATGGTAATACTATGTAATCGTAATAGTTAATTATCGCCTAATCCTCTACTATGTAGTTAAAATGTTGTTTCATTTTGCCTGGTCTTGGCAGATCCGTTTTTTCCGCCGTATCGCCTTCCCGGCCATCACATCCCTTCTGCCAGTCTGAATTAATTAATTTCCTTCCTCTCACTTCCACCTCGCTCTATCCATACCTTCTTCCCACCACCACCACCACCACCAGCCTCCTCGCTGAGGAATCCCTCAATACATATTATCCTCACCTTTCAGTATATACTCGCAGCCCGTGCGACCGACTAATTTATCCCCCCCCCTGTATCCTTCACTGCCTGGTCCCTAGTCCTTGGCTGCTCCTCGCCAAGCTGACTCGGTGCTGGGCTCTGACGCCGTTCGCTCGTCCATGCCACGCTCAGCCGCTGCGGCTCGAAGAGGTCACAACAACAACAACAACAACAACAACCACACCAGCAGTGTCAATGGCAACGGTCGGAATGAAAATGGTCACCCCGTCAATGGAAAGCGTTTAAACAAGCAAAAGTCATCGAGCCATCTGAACGGCAATGCTAGTGGCAGCAGTACCGCGCACTCCGCCCCCCATCTCGATCTTCGTTCGTCCAGCGACTCGTCGGTCGTGACAACTTCCAGGGCAGACGCTTTAGCTACCGATGGACTCAAGGGCGACGGTGCCGACCACGTTTTTACCAACGGGACCGACCACAAAATTGATAGCGATATGGCGTACGGACACTCCAACGGTGCTGCCTCGGCGGATTGCGGATCGGTTTCCTCCAAACCAGCATCAACCTCCAAACGCAATAACTCATCGACTGTAAATCCCTTTCTCTTGGCTTCGACAATCCTCCGGTCGTGCCCTTTGTACGATACCATCGCCATCCTAATTTTCCTCTTACAGCTACCTCCGATCGTTCTCACTTTAGTTCAGTTTCTGTTTGCCTCTTTGACCTTTATGCCTCCTGGCGGTGGACATGGCTCGTTTACCTCGAATTTCGATATCTTTCAAGGACCAGCCGGTACACCTTCTTTTGGGACCATGATTGCCATGGATGGGTTTTGTCTTTTACTTTGGGGTCTCTTTATGTGGACTTGGGCTCAGAATTTCGCCTTGGATTTGGCTCATGTACAGGTCGCCATCACCCTCGGAGGCGGCGGCTCAGGTAAAAATGGCGGTGTCAATGCTTTCTGTGTCGGTACAGTGTTACTTTTGCATATCGTCAAAAGTAAAGGCATACAGGACTTTGTCATCGGCCATTTATCTTCCGCACAACTAATTAGCCCGGATATCTTATCGCGCTGGTCACACTTGATTCCTCCAGAGTTTAGAAGAACGGAGCCACAAACATCACCAAGTTGGCTGAGAAGTTTACTCGCTATTCATATTTTAGCACAGGCAGGCACCGCTATGGCAAGACGGTCGATGGCTCGAAATCGAACACCTCAACCGTCTCGTTCCGGAAAACGCATCGATGCTGAGGCGTCCGCTGGATCTCAGGCTCAGATTGATTCTGCATTCGAGTCTACGGCAAGCATGACGTCTTATGGTGTTGATGGTTCCATGTCCGGTCCGTCTGCGTTAAAAGAAAGCAGGGAACGACTTCAAAGCGCCAAAAAACGAAGAAAACAGGCAAATCAGGTTCGAAGCAGACAGCCATTTTGGGCTGCACTTGCAAGCACTAAAGTTACCGTGATGAGAGAATATGAGCATTCCAGAGCTGTTTCGAAAACTACCCGCGGCCTCCCGATGACCGAAGATGATTTACAGGGAATAACACTTGACGACGGCTTGGTTTGGATTACAAGCGTGGACAGTTCGACTATCAAATTCGCTGCTGGTGATTTGGCTACAGCGGAAGACAATACAAGTTCGACCCGATGTGATGATGGACAACTGGAAAGTAACGAGGTGGAACCCTTCTACGTCTGTGTCAACGGAGCGTTATGGGCTACTACCAACATGTGCAAGGTCTCCGATGGACCCAAGGGCACCAGTGCTGTTCAGTGGAGGGGTGAGATTTCTGGATTAGCTCCAAATTGCGCTTACACGTGCTCCTTTGTACGCAACGACACCGACGAAGAAATCTGCTCTCTAAGCGTCAAGACACCTGCAGCACCGGACACAGATCAGAGTACTATTTCGATGATGCCAACTCCGCCTCGTCCTTTCCATCGACCATCCTCACCGACCACAACGCTGAGGAATTCAATCGCCAACGCGGAAGCAAAGCTGAACGAAAAGCGGTCTCGTTTGAAAAAGGCCAAAGCTGACCACAAGATCGCCATATCTCGTGTCAAGAAGGAAGTAGACAATTACACCCATCGATTGAGCAGTGGAAGTGATGAAAACAAACAAAAGCAACGATCATTACAACTAGAACGAAACATTCGCCAGACCGAGGAAGCCACGGCCGCTCTTGAATCGCAACTCGGCAGTTTGGACAAGATACCCGAGGAGGAGCTCGAAGAGTGGCAGAAGCAAAAAGCCGAATTCGATCAGGAAATGGAACGACTAAAATCCGCCAAGGAAGAACTGTTGAACGCCCGTTCATCCGTCTCCCGTGACCTCGCTACTCTTGAGTCTGATCTCGCCTCGTCAATTCAAAAGCGCGACCGTCTGCAAAGCCGCAAGACCCGGCTCAACGAACAGTATGAGAGAATCATTTCTGCTAATGACCAGGGTTTGAACGAACGAGAACGACGAGCCGCAGAGCAGTTCGCTCGGGAGCAGGAGCAAGCCAAGATCGAAGCCAATTTCAACGAGCAGCTAGCAAGTATCAGCCGGGCCGTACAAGATTATCAAATGCGCACAAATCAGCTGTGGCAACAAGCGTCTGGCATTGAACAAGCGATACAGCAGCAGCAACAACAAATGCTCTTTGAAACTGGGCCTTTGACTCCCGAGGGCATACTTCCCGGAACTCGTCATCTGCCGGAGGAAGAAGTTGAAGAGGACGAGCTCGACAACGGCCCTTCTTACAACAATTTCACCATTACGCCTGCCAACAGTCGGTCAATCTTAGGGGCGAGCTTATCTGCACTTAGGTCGAGCCCCCAGACGTCTTCCTCGTTCCTTGCTGGCTCAACCTCTCAGACTGCTAGTCCGTTACAAGCCACCCTTCAGCAGCCAACCGGTTATCAGGCTTCGCCACGTGTGAACGTGAACAACTTTTTTGGAGGACGTGATTTCGCCTATCGAGATCGTTCATCATCCAACCGTTCAGCACGTAGCAGCTTGTACGCTGATCCTGATCTCGACATCAATCGGTACCTACTTGATCCGGTTGATCGTCTCAGTTCTGGATCCGACGGCAAAGGTCATACCAGCCCGACTTACGGTCCTATCGGCAGTCCATTCACCCGAGCCGGGAGTCGTGGTAGCGGAGGCAGCAGTGGTAACAGCGGAAGTGGCAGTGGAAGCGGTTCTCCTCGATCTACGCGGGCAGAGGGACTGTAGTGGTCATTGTGCTCGCGGCGAGTAGTCGACCCATGCTATTGATTTTCGTTCTGGATAGTCTGGTCTTGTTATCTTTTCTGTGCTTAGTTGATGGTCCTGCGGAGTGAATTTTTTCGTCCTTCCAGCCGGTCGATCAGTACTACAATTGGTTTATAGCCGTGGCCCATCCACATTGACAGTTCTAGGGGGCTCCCACGTGTGTATGTACTTTTTGACTGGAGAGATAGATAGATCAGCTCAGCGGCATCCTCGGAGCTTCAATCGAAAGAACCTGCCTGTTATGCTTCTATTTATACTGTGTCTGGGTATATAATACTGTACACTACTCATACATTATTCAGTCTCGTGCTCCGTCACGACGTCTCGTCCCCCATCCCCCAGAACCGGGTATCAGCGTACATCAAGCAGAAATCCTCCTTCGTATGCCGCCGCCCTTCGTCTGTAGCATGCGCGCCACGAGGCGCTATTATCCTCCGCACATTGCCGAGGACAATAATATGATCGTATACCTGCACCGATTTGTCAGGCAGATATTCGCATTCCAGTATAAACGTGAAATCCCCCTCTCTATTGCCATCATGTACCATTGATTCATTGTCGTGATCATCCCGCCTTTGACTCAGCCGCGGTACCGTCAAAGTCTCATTACTCGTCTGATCCGTAAGATCATACTCCACAAACTCAAACCGATCCAGTTCAACATTCTCATTTCCCCTCGAAAAGTTCCGTGCTAACCTCGCCATTGACGCCGTTGGAGAGAGTAGATGTACCAGAAAGCGACCCGATGACTGTAGAGCTGCGAGCGTCTCGGATGGTTGGCGGACGTTGAATGCTATTATTGGTGATGGGTGGAGGGTTACGGTGTTGAAGGAGGAGACTGTCATTCCTCGCGGTATTGGCTTTTGGGTTGTGGAAGATGATGGTGAGGGATGGGAGGAGGCGGTTACGATGGCGACGGGGTGCGGGATGCGGCGCATTAAAAGGCGGATTTTGTGGGAGAGGGAGGAGTCTGTTTGTTGTTGTCGTTGTGATGGTTTTGGGGTTGGGTGGATGGGTTGTTTGGAGAGGTTGGAGGGTGTTGATGAGAAGGGTCGATGTCGACATGTTGATGTTGATGGTGTTTGCCGTGCGCATCGTGAGTCTATCGTAGAGCAGATCAGTCATCTGTTTGGAGAGCCATTGCTTCAGTGTAGTGCCACTTACTGCTGAGCTCATATAATATTCGTCGTTGCGCTGCTCGTCCCACGGAAAGCTGCGACGATATGAGTAGCTTCATCTTACTTGAGGATGTAAGCGCACAAAGGCCTCTCCAATAATAATGGTAAATCTCCCTCTATAAGGTCCCTCAAGTCGTCATATTCTGCTTCAACGAGATCAATTGCTGGGTATGGTTGTAAATATCTTCGTGATTGTTCAAAAATCGCATCGATCAAGTTAAAGTTGATTTAAGCCCGTTTTGGTTAGTCGGCGCTTACATAAGGCAAAGCTTAAATTATCTCGACCTCCGCAAGATTTGTCGGACTTCCGCACCCTCACCACCACGAGTCTGTCAGTCAACACCAGGCGTGCAATTGATTCGCCATAGACAAAAATTGATCAATCAGGCGACATGTCGCTCAACACATCCCTTCGCCGTGCTACAACCAGCACCGGCCCGTCCAAAACCCTCCTCAAATCCACATCATCAACATCACCATCAACATACATCTGCACCCAATGCCGACACGCAAGTCTCCTCCGCCGGCCCAAACGACCCTACACATTCACGCAACTCATCGCCCTCTCCGACGGCAGCACATTCCTGCACCGCACCACCTCGCCCACACCGGTCTACCGCTCAACCCGCGACACGCGCAACTCCCTACTCTGGAACCCGACGAGCAAAAAACTACTAACCGTCGAAGACGACGAGGCCGGTCGACTAGCCGCTTTCCGTGCCAAATTCGGAAGGAGTTTTGATGCTGCGGGCACCGCTGCGGAGGAGGCTGCTGCTGCCGTCGCTGGATCCGGACCACCGAAAGCGATGGGTCAGAATATTGATATGAAACAAGCGCAGGATGCGGCGATGGATGCTGCGGCTGAGAAGGCGCTGGCGCAGGAGGAGGCGGATTTACAGGAAGAGGAGGATAGTTTGTTGGATTTGATTAGTTCGTTTGGGCAGGAGGATAATGGGAAGAAGAAATAGGTCTCCGTTTTTGATTTGACTATATGCGTACAAGGATATACCGACAATCCGTCCGTCAGATACAGCAACTTCATCCGGCATTCATGATTTCCGTTTCTTTTTCTCTCTGTATTTTAGGTCCTCGATGTATATTAGAATCATATCCGATTTATCTTTTATGTCCCCCTTCCGGACCCACCTTTGTCAATAACGCCATTCTTTGCTCTGCATTCACTGCTATTTCTCCTCGCCCATGAGTCCAGAGTGACACGCCATCAAATTTCAAACTCATACTCAGCAGTCGTACTAGACCCAGAGCCCGAAATATGCCCAGGCCAATTGCGCATATCATTCACATCAATCACCCTTCTAGCACGACCACCACTACTACGAGCAGCGCCTCCATCCAGCTCATTCAACTCTATTTCTTCTGTGGCTCGTGCAGAGTCATAATAAAAGGGTCGTCGAATCCCGGGGTTTGCGCAACGGAGCCATCGTCCGACGGGGGTGCAGAAGATGGTTGCCAGGAGCCAGAAGAAGCATATGATTCCGAATGTGATTTTGGCGAAGTAGGTGAATAGCTCGACTCCTGCCATTTTGTGCCTCTGTTTCCTTGGGTATTTGTGGGGGGATCGGTGGAGTTTTGATATCTTGATGTTGAGTGTTGTCGCAGGGTTCTCTGTATTGAACTGTCGTGTGAGAGGTAGAATGATAGCAGTCATACTGCCCATCTATATAAGGCTACTCATTGACTCTTTGTGTGTTTTGTTGTCGAAGTCCCCCTCCACCAAGACATGCTGCTCCTGGTATTGTCAGGTTCATTCCGAGAATATGCGGGAGACCATGTGTGATTGTCACCCATATTGTTGCTTCCTACCGGTTGACGCCGGTGCTCCACCATTTTGCTTGTTTCAAGGGTTGGCTTGCGAGATGCAGTCTTGTTTGAAGTTTTTTGTTGTCTTTTAAGCCGGACTACTGCAGAACTCTTCTTGCGGCTGTGGCTTGTTAAATTAGGGCTCCGTGCTCGTCTTCTCTGTATAGACGCTGCTTCTTGGTGTCTTGTCTAGAGCCTTGTCGATACTATAATGATAGAGAAGCTATATAGATTGATGTAGCTAGGGCATGTAAGGTCTGGAGGAACGAATGCTTGCTTGAATGAGAGGTAAGTAAATCTGGGAGAATCATCCCGCTATTTGTGCTTGAAATTCTACTCTCAGTATATGTAGACATAACAGACTACCACAACGCTCTTTCTTGTCTATCAGTATCACAAAGCTTCTTTCGACTTCTTTTGTGCCAACATACATAAGAAAGTGGCGGCATGAGTTACCTACAGGATGGAAGTGATATTACATGTGAATGGTTCCGACAGTAAAGTATGCTTATAGGTATGAGTAAGAGTGATAAAGAGAGTGATGTTCATTAGTCTACCACGACAGTCAAAGAAATCAACCTCAGCAGTATCGAATACTAGGTACAGTTCATATCCAAATGCCCCATCCATCCCCAAGATATCCATATCCAATCTGTTCCCAAGTCATTTCCCCAATTGCTTATCAGTGATTGTTGTGATCGTTGACTGAATCATGTGTTTGAAGTAACTCAGTGTCAAATCATAGCACCCATCCATCCATCAAGCAGTCCTTCTCCTCTTGAGCAAAGACCGAACGTCGTGACAAGGCTTAGTCTGAACTGCCCGATCCGTGGTTTGATGACGACCAAGAATCCGTTCAACATGCTCAGCTGAGACCGGGATGGGCCGATGTTGGCAATTGTATTCAAACCGCTTTTCGATCTCCTCGGGGGTAGGTGGCTCACGAAGCACGGCGCGAATGAGCTTGAAGGCAACGCATACTGCGAGGTACAATAAATAAAATATCGCAAAGACGATCAGGAAGGGGGTAAGCAATAGCTCCAGCAGTTCGGTCAGGCTGAAGTCGCTGTCTTGAGGTTGAGGTTGAGGACGAGGAAGAGGAAGAGGAAGGCGACGGACACCAGTCTGGGCCATTTTTCCCTTTTCACGAGGATCTTGTGGCATTGTTCCAAGGTTGAGAGGAAGGATTGTCGGACTATAGGGTTGCGTGAGCTTTGGGGCGTTTGAATTGTGTAGAGCAGTGTATCAAGAGGTGTGAGAAGACAAAAGATTCACAATGGAAATAGATGTTTCTTTTCTATTTATACTACACTGTTCCAAGGTCTTTGTGTGTTTGTTTACGCTTTTCTCCATCAGGATAGGATTGCTGTCTTGGGTACCGCCAGGCCTCCTCCAAAAAGATCTAGGTGAGCACCGGTGACTGCCGTTGATGTTGCCATTTGATATGACGTGATATCTCAACTAGTTGACAGGGATAATCGCAGCAAGACTGTATCATTCTTAAAGAGCAAATCACTGGTCATGTGAGCAATTTCTAATACATGTGTTGACTGAATAGCAACGCTGCTCACCTTTTCCCGTATATGTACATAGATAATCTCCTAAAGGGAACCCGGGTCTAATCATCATCATACACAACTAGACTGAAGAAAGGAAAATGCATTCATTTACAAAAGGCAAAGAAATCTCATAGCAGTAATGGTATACTCGGTACAGGTATCGAAAGCTCCATCTAATGTGTCTCCTCTGCTGCCACAGCAGCAGCAACAGCAGCAGCTCTGTCTTCTTCAGCGTCGGTTGCAGATCCGTTGTTAGACTCGACCGCTGGGGCAGGTTCCTCCCCTCCATGGTTCTCAGGCTGAGGAGGGTACAATGGGTTTCCTTCTTCTCCAGCGTCGAGTTGCAGCAGAAAGCTCTCCCATAGTTCGATCAACTAGAAATAGTTAGCGTCGGGTTTTTCAATTATTTAGATCAATTGGCCTACCTCTTTCTGAGCCTCGACAGCCCCCTCTAAGAAAGTCTCCACACCAGACTTGAAATCTTCCACCTTCTCCTTCTCAAACCGTTCCAACTCATTTCTCATCAACCGGCCCATATCTTCAAACAACAACCGACTTTGGTGCACCTTCCGCTCGGCATCAGCCACATCAGCGTTGCTCTGGTTGATACGGTCTTGCTGCGATTTCCCCTGTCGAAGCAACTTCTCTTGGGTGTGTCTTCTCTTTTGTAGCTCTGCCTCTGCAGCATGCCAGCTGTGGAATGACTTTTGTCGCTGAGAGAAAGCGGTCTTGATACTGCCGATAAGTCGGATATATTCGTCAATTGTGATTCCTAAGGTAAGTACGTCTTGCTGTGCCTGGCGCTCGTAAAGTTCACGTATACGCAGCTGAAGCTCTGATAGGCCTTCCAGTGGGCCTGAAAGGATTGGCGAAAGCTCAACTGCCGCTAAAGCATGGAGAGAAGCCGAAAAGTCACCGGCAGCTTCAGCAAGTCCCTTTCGTTGGGCAACAACAGTGTCGATAGCTTTCATCAAAGCTTTGAGCTGATTCTCCAAAGCATCGAGGTAGACTTTGCGGTCATGGAACCACTGGCCAATGTTAACTTCGTTGCTTTTGCAGTGAATTAAAAAAAAAAAAAAGACTCACATCGTCGTGTTCAATGAACTTGCCCCCGCCACCAACGGAAATTCCCAAGGAACTAAACATGCCCTTACTCTGACCCAAGTCCGGCTCACGATTCTCTTTATTCTTTACATCCACCCCAAAGGTCTCGCTCTCGAGGAATATCTTGAGATCCGCGTCATGCTGAAGAATAGGATGCGCTGCAATCTTGTTGACCATGCGCTCCAATGCAGCTCGTCTAGACTCAACAAAGTTGGTATCGAAACGGCCAACGGCTTGTTTTTCGGGTGGCGGGGGGACGACGACACCGGGGTTGTTGTTGTGTAGTTGGTTATAAATCCATAGAAAGTCTCTGTAGCGGCGGCTGACTTCGAATTCGGGTCGTCGGTATGCTTTTGACGTAGTCTACATCGCGATCAGCCTAGCCAGAACCGAGGGTTTCTTGACCTTACCTTGGTGCGGATCTGATATACGATATGACTGCTAGTCAAGTCGCCAACCTTGTGCGGATCGCCCACTGTAATGTTGAAGGTCGGCTTGGCAGCCTGTTCGACACTTATACTAGGCTGGGTCTGTCTCTTCTGCACTGGCTCAGTACCCGGGAACTGCACCGGTGGTGGGTTAACGGTTCGTTGCTGTTCCTCACCGCGGTCGACGGATGCTCCGGCCGATGATTGCGCCGCGGGATGAGCGGGTTGCGCCACTCGCGCACCGACTGCTTCCTTGAGTGGTGGTGTAGGTGCCTCCTCTATTATTGCTGATTCCCCAAGTGGTCCTAAAGGATCAGATGTGTCGTCGACAGCTTCCAATTTGGTAACCTGCGCGCTAACTTTCCGAGATGTTCTAGGTCCACGACGAGCGGGCGATTGAGGGATAGCTGAGGGTTCGTGTTTCGTCGTCTGGGTGGATGTAGTGGCAGCTGTTGAGCTCTCTTTAAAGTCGTTGTTAGAATATTACATTGTTGTTAATTCTGTAGCGAGCAATACATACCGGTCGGTCTGGTCGAGGTCGAGGGTTCGTCTGCGCACCACGCTATCAGCATCAACGGCTCAATGCATGACGGATCATTACCTACCACCCCAAGGGGATTCGCCGCCGTCCAAATCCATAGCTAACTCAGGTCGCAATTAATCAAACACCCAGAGATCAAGCAGTGAACAGCTGGCGTGGATGTCCAAGAAGTATGAGGGGACCTTAGATGACGGAGGTCGTGGCTGTGTGGAGATGGCCGGCCAGGCCTCCTTCTAAGCTCGTGGTTGGCCACAGGCAGCCGCATATTGACAAACCCCCTTCTGTCTAATTTTCACCTCTCTGGCTGAATATTGTTCAAGAAGAATCCGATTACAGTGAGCATAAGTAATTATATATTCAGTTACTACGAGGTATTGTGGATCCTAAGAGGATACTCATCCCATAACAAATGGTGATAATAACCATTGGTCGCATAGATGTTCCCTCGTGCGCCTATTGTGCCTTGTTAATGTCCCATGGGAGTCCAAGTTTGTGCATCTCCACGGCAAGTTGGAAAAGCCAGTCCAGACTCTCGCACTGTGTTTTCGCCTTAGCTGGGGTATCTCCCCAAACATAGCTAACAGTGTCAGCATCTTGGATTCTGCTCCGAGGGCGTTGAAAACTTACATTCCGTGACGACGAACCAACACCGCATAGGTATCCGGGTTGGCGTTGATAGCTCTCTCAAGGCCTTCAGTTAGGTCCTCCTCGAAAGGGGTGTTTTCGATAATCGGAATCCGGAGTGTGTCGTGATAGTTGTGCATTCCTTTTCCTTTTCCTTTGGGAATTCCCTTGATCTGCTCGATGTTGCTGATTTCAAAGTAGGCCTCCTTTCCATACTCCCGCTCCACCAACAATGTCACCAGCACAGCCCATTGCGAGTGTGTATGAATGCAGCATCCGGCCCCGCGCTCGAAGGCAGTAAGGAATAGAGGAGTACAGTCGGATGGCTTCAAGTTCTTGGGTTTGCGAATATATTTTCTCTCGGAGGGCGGGTATTTCGGAGTTGGGAATTGCATTACAAACATATTTTCAGGCTGTATCAGCTCCTTTTGCACGCCGGATGGAGCAATGAAAATGTGATCGCCATGACGGATTGATGTCTGTAAGAGTCGATGAGCGATCGGATCAATCGATGAGATGCGACTGTTGTTGTTTGGGGACTTACCCCGCCACCAGTGCCTGTAACCCATCCCCAAGTGTAGAACTTTCGGCACATCTCTGGGATCAGGTTTGCTGGATGTTGGGGATCCGCGGACCGTACAAGATGGTCATTGTTGTCTTCATCGTGGCCGTTCGTAACGGCGACCTGGTTGGAGGCTTCTGCCATTATAAGGGTTCTGTGTTGTATGATGTTGCAAAGGAAGCAGCAGTTCCACGCTGAATCTCGAAATTCTCTTGGGCGCGGGGCATGATGTCGCAATCGCTGCTCTCATTGGTCAATGCCTTTCACGACGAGCGGCAGATTAGATTCTTCGAAGAAGTTACTGACGTTAGTAAATATCGCTCCTTCTATGCAGAGCATACCGACCAATGTCTTCTAAGAATGTATACCTAGGTAGCATACTCTGTATACGTGACACTAGGTGCTGAGTAGTATATACTATATAGTATATAGTAAGTACCAAGTACGAGGTATTCCCCCACCGGAGTTTGACCCACCAAAGTAATCAGAAAGCCAAAAACAACTTAATCTGGAGTGATTTGCTAGATCTGCAGAACAATGTGACTACGAGAGGGTGAACGAACGCACCTCAGCTTCAATACTCCGTACAGAGAGTGTGTAAAAAAGGACGAAGCAGGTTTAGAGCCTCATGAAATAAGGTACAAAACCTAAAAACTTGCTTCACCACTAAATAGTAAATAGTAAATACTCTCTGAGACTCTCTCTAACTTACTTACTGGGCTGGTTTGTCATAGCGGAGTGCGGGGTAATTTGATATATACATAGTACTTATCTCAGAATCTCAGCTGCTCTTAGCCCGCTTGATTTTTTTGCCGGTCACGTGAATATGGTATTACTATATCTGGAATAGCTCAAGTGAAGCGAAGAGCGTCTAAGAACTTCTTATTATATTTTATTAGTAAGATGGGAGTAAAAAATTAATATATTAATTTTATATTTAGTATTTATAAATATTATTATAATAATTAAAAATTTGCTTCACTAGAGTTATAGAAAAATTAATAAATTTTTTATTTATTTTTTTATTTTTTAATTTTATACTATATTTATTATATAGTTATATTTTTAAAACATACTCTTTTTTTAGAGGCTGGGAGTTAATAAAATCTTAGTATAACTAATAATCTTTAATACTATTAAGTTAACTAATTTTTATTTATAAAGGTTTAAATGCGCTTCTAATTGGCCAAGGAAACTATAGAAGATATAAAAAGTGTGAATATAGGCTTATATAAGGTAGCGTATAATTGAGGATATGAGTGCTCACGAGCGAGCGCCAGCGTATGAGTGAGCGTACGAGTGAGCGTATAATCGAGCGTATGATCGAGCGTATGAGCGCCCACAAGTGAGCGTCAGTATATAAGGCAGCGTATGATCGAGGATATGAGTGCTTATATACTTGCTTATATGCTTGCTCATATGCTCACTTATATGCTCACTCGTACGCTGCCTTGTACGCTGGCGCTTGCTTGTGAGCGCTTATATCCTCAATCATACGCTGTCTTATATGCTCGCTTATATGCTTACTCGTACGCTGCCTTGTACGCTGGCGCTCGCTCATGAGCGCTCATACGCTTGATCATATACTCGATCGTACGCTCGCTCGTATATTGTTTGTTGATGGGATAGTTGTTCAATAAGCAGGATCATTAACTAGGATAAAGGATTTATTAAGTCATATAACTACTAATTAATTAATTAGAAGTGATATTTCTATATAAATAAAACTAATCATTAGATTTAATAATTTTATATCTAATTTTATTATTTATACACTACTTAATCCTATGAATTTAGATATAAAATTATATTTATTTAATAAATTAATTAATTAGTACTTATTCTAATAAATTAAATTTTTAATTTATATAGTAATTATTAAGAAATATAAAATTAAATAATATTAATTATAAAATGATTCTATTATATTTAAAATATAGTTATTATTTATAGAATTAATTAATCAGAGTTTATAATTCTTAGATTTTTTAATTTTATAATTTTATATTATTCCTAGTCTCTATACACTTAATATTACGATTTAGATAATAATTTTAGTATTATTAGATAGAGAAATTAATTTAATATAAATCTAGTGAAGTATATTTTTAGTTAATATATTTATTATTAATAAATTTTATATAGAATATAATTAATCTAAAATTATAGTATATTTTATATATAAATTATTAATAGGAAATTCTTAGACTCTCTTATAGAGAAATTTATTTTATAAATTAGGTAGCTAATTAGTAGCTTATCTATGAAGGTGGTGTAATATACTGGATTGATAACTGTAATTTGCTCAGCGAATTCTCCTAGTGAGTAGTCTGAGCGCCTGAGATAAACATAGTACTATGTATATCCACTACTGAGTTAGCCGAAGTTAGTTAAGCATCTTGTTGACTGTTGACTGTTGACAAGGCAGATAGCGCACTGTTGAACCAGGTTACTCCAGCCTCCAGGTATGTAAGAATCACCGTTTGCCGCTAGAATTGCGCCCTCAAGAACGCCTGATTATTGTGATGATATCAACCGTACATACTACCATAGACGACGTCTGTTGAGCCCAGCCCTTGAGCGCGCTACTGTTGTCGGAGGTGGCTCTCAAAGACTTGTCTCAGCAAAACCGCCGTCGTCCTGTACCTTCTCGAGGATCGTGCGCTAAACCTCCCGTCTCACATCGCTCTCTATCGTTCGAAACAGTGTTCCACAGCATCTCTGTATCAAGCCAGCAATCCGCTCATAAGTCCCTACCTGCCAAAGACCCAGAGAACAGACATAGTCATCCATGGCAGGCTCGACGACGATGAAACCAACGACTCAAATCTTGGTTGGCAATGTCAAGTCATCCAATATCCTCCCACTCCACAAAAGGAAAATCTCCGGCACAGTTGGACAATTGCAGAGATTCCGCGTTGAATTGCATATGCCAATTAACCGATATACAATAGCAGAGCACATATATTTGCATGAATAGCTCCCACCCTGCAGAGGGCGGATGGGCTTAAAGCCAATTTGTGGGACAGAGAGGCCTCTTCGTGACGGGTACGACCTCGAAAAATCGAGCCAAGATTTGACTTCACCACTTCCAATGCGCATGTCATTGACCACCTTTGATCCGCCGCCGTCATGGGCTTCGAAGGCGGTAGCTCAGTGTTTTTGTTCATCGTGGAGGGCGAGTTTTGACCATATCTCAATCGATGAGTCGAGTCATGTCGGAACTACAACCCGCCAGCACAAATTCAGTAAGCTTGCTGTTGATCATGCTACAAGCGAGTTCAATCTGCTAGATATCTTGGTGAGAGAGGGCATTCATTATAATATTCTACGAACAGCCTGCTACAACTGGTCCAGGCACAGTCGCATCTATGGTTGTGTGCTCGATACGGGCTTCTGCGGGGTCAACAGAACATCCCTGCTCTGGCGTCCCTTTGAAGTTACATTCAGACGTCTACGAACTACCGTCACTCTTTGGAATCGAGATTCCTCAAACCGGTATCAATCAGTACTATACATATTTTATACGGAGAGCGGAGCTCCACATTCCCCACGGTAGCAACGGGCCGTCTTGACAGCAGTTAGAATATACCTAACTGTCAGGATTTTACCCGCAATATTACCCGCCATCATGCATTCATTGATCGAGTGGTAAATCTGACACATATCTGCTATTATGCCCAGCAGCCGCGGCGTGTATAAGAGGAACAGTTTCCACATCAGGCTTCTGGGTTATTCCCCATGGGTACATACGTGCTTCTATGCTTCTACCTAGCCTAAGGGACACGGTAATCATGGTCAATTTGTTACCCATTCTGTTCTTAGCATCGGCCGGATGGGCCGCAGCAGCCACGATCTCTGGCCGCGACCGTAGCAGTCTCAATAGCGGATGGAAATTCTCGCGCTTCACATCTAACCCGGACTCGCTATCGTACAGCACGCTCAGTCCATGGATGCTGCCACTGGCCAACGACTTCATCGTCAACGGTGCCAAGCACCAGGCTCCCTCAGGAACACCTCCCGGCAGCAATGTTCAGTACGTCCAGGCGTCCTTCAACGACGCCAGCTGGCAGAGCGTCGACCTGCCCCATGACTGGGCTATTGCAGGCCCCTTCAACGCGCCGGGCATCAGCGGCGGCATGGGGCGGCTGCCCACGAACGGGGTGGGTTGGTACCGACGGAACCTCGTTGCGACGGCGGACGATGTGGACGGCACCAAGTCCATCTTCCTGGACGTCGACGGGGCCATGTCGTACGCGGCAGTGTGGCTGAACGGGAACCTGCTGGGTGGTTGGCCGTACGGGTATGCTTCGTGGCGTTTGGACCTGACGCCGCACCTGCAGGCCGGAAACAACACCCTCGCCGTGCGCCTGGATAACGCGGTGGACAACTCGCGCTGGTATCCCGGAGCTGGCATCTACAGGAACTTGTGGCTTGTCAAGGTGGATAAGACGCACGTGGCTCAGTGGGGCACGTATGTCACGACTCCTTCCGTGTCTTCGAGCTCGGCGACGGTGAATCTGATAGTGCAGGTCGAGAACAATGGCAATGTGACTCGTCAAGTCAATGTGAGCACGAATGTCTATACCATTGACCAGAGCTCTGGAACAGTCGGGACTGCCGTGGTGGCTTCGTTCCAGACAACTGCTATCAGCGTCAACGCCGGCGCGATGCAGTCGGTCAACGGATCCGTCACCATCACCAACCCTCGCCTCTGGGGTCCACCACCGGCCCAGACTCCGAACCTTTACGTGGCTGTCACGACCTTGTCCGCCGGCGGTACTGTTATTGACACCTATGAGACCAAGTTCGGTATTCGCTCCCTCACATACGACCCGAGTATAGGCCTCTTGGTCAATGGACAGCATGTATACGTACAGGGCACTTGCAACCACCACGACCAGGGCTCCATCGGCACTGCCATCAACATCAGGGCCCTTCAACGCCAACTGCAGACTCTACAGGAGATGGGCTCAAACGCTCTACGAACATCGCACAACCCGCCTGCGCCGGAGTTACTCGACCTGGCCGATAGTATGGGCTTCATGGTCCTCGACGAGGCTTTCGACTGCTGGTCGCAGGGCAAGACGTCCAACGACTACCACCTTCTCTACTCTGACTGGCATGAGCCAGACTTGCGCGCATTCGTGCGGCGCGACCGCAACCATCCCTCAGTCATAGCCTGGAGTATTGGAAACGAGATTCCGGAACAGTCGACCAGCCAGGGCGGCTCGGAGGGCCAGGAGCTTCACGATATTGTCAAGTCCGAGGACCCCACGCGCCAGTCCACCTCTGCCATGAACTCAGCCGGGCCCACGGCGCCGCTGGCGAACGTGATCGACATCGAGGGACTGAACTACCAGGGCGAGTATGGCGCCTACGGCAGCTTCCACAGCACATTCCCCAACAAGATGATATGGGGCACAGAGACGGCATCATGTATCAGCAGCCGTGGAACCTACCTCTTCCCCGTAACCAGCAGCAACGGCCAGACCTACTCCAGCAGCGGCGGGTCCGACAGTAGCCACATGTGGGTCAGCGCCTACGAACTCGAAAACCCGGGCTGGGGCGGCAGCCCAGACCAAGTCTTTGCGGCGCAGGATAACTTCCCCTTCGTGGCCGGCGAGTTCACGTGGACGGGCTTCGACTACATCGGCGAGCCGACGCCTTATGGCGGCAACCCAGGAGCGCGCAGCTCCTACTTCGGGATCGTCGACCTGGCCGGCTTTAAGAAGGATCGCTTCTACATCTACCAGGCCCGCTGGCGGCCCGACTTTGCTATGGTACACATCCTTCCGCATTGGACCTGGCCCGAGCGCGTTGGGCAGACAACTCCAGTGCACGTCTTCAGTTCTGCCGACCAGGTTGAGCTCTTCGTCAACGGTGTCTCCGCCGGCCGCCAGAACCGGCCGGGCAAGTCCGTCTACCGCTTCCGCTGGGACAACCTCACGTACAGCCCTGGTGACCTGCGGGCTGTGGCCTACAAGAACGGCAACCAGTGGGCCGTGGATACGCGCAAGACTGCTGGCAACGCGGCAGCTCTCAGCGTAACGGTCGATCGGGCGAGCATCGCCAACGACGGGGTGGACCTGGCGTATGTGAGCGTGGCAGTCGTGGACAGCGCCGGGACGGTGGTGCCACGCGCGAACAACGTCGTCACCTTCAGCGTCAGCGGTCCTGGGACGCTAGTATCAACGGATAACGGCGACCCCACCGACACCACGCCCTTCCCGAGCGCGAGCCGCAACGCATTTTCGGGGCTGGTGCTGGCGGTTGTGAAGGCGAATGCAGGGGCCACAGGGCAGATTATCGTCTCGGCTACGGCGAATGGAATCACCGGTGGGCAGGTCGTCATAACCGCCAGTGGGAGCAGTAGCACCACGACAAGTACGACTGTTTCGACTGGCACCACGACAAGCACGACTACTTCGTCTAGCACCACGACAAGCACGACTACAACACCCGGCAATGTAAGTCACAGTCCGAGTATCTGTTAAATGTTTGGATGTGCTATAAGTTAGCTTGCTGACCTGTCAAACTCGCAGTGCTCGGCGAAATGGGGCCAGTGCGCTGGCCAGGGCTGGAGTGGACCTACCTGCTGCGTGGCTGGATCTACCTGCACTTATCAAAACCCCTACTACTCGCAGTGCTTGTAAGCTGACAGCATGGAGACTCTGATGCTTCAAAGCTGCACTTACCCTTGAAGCAAACGGAGGAGAATTCTAGGTGTTTTTTTCTTTAAGTCAAGGAAAGATCTTCATCTACAGTGTTGATCATTTATGTTTTTCTGTACTTCCTCACGTGAACATACGTCAAGTCCTTTGTCTATACTCTATGGCCAGATAACATTTACAATCCCGTTGATTGACTAACGTGACGAAGACGTGGAAACTTAGGGTTATCATCATCAGCGTATGAAGCAATATTTTATTCTGTCCGTCTCATCAATTATCACACGACAACTAGTCCATGCCTGAGCAACTGTAAACAAAGTGGGCAATTTTGTAACAATTATCTCGATATCTCGTGGATATATGGGGGTCAGATTTGGCGGGTTGTAACACCAGTGAGATAAATCTCCCATAAACTCCCCAATTACCCGCAACCGGTGTCGCCAACGTCTTTTGTTTCCAGCAGCGTTATGTCGCATTTCGTCTACGATCGGGAAGACGTGTGTAGGTGATATTTTCGTTCTACCATAATCGAGGTCCTCATCAAATCTTTCCCCTGATTTAGCTAGATGTGCTGTTCTGTCTCTCACGGGTCGAAATAGGCAAACCCTTCTCAACAGGATCCTCAATCGGGTTGGTCGTCTCATATATAATGGCTCCATGATGCTAGCATCTGTTCTTTTGCATCATTTCTACCGTCTACGTCTCATGCTTGTGCGGCCCTGCCCCTGGCCGATGATACAGTTACTTAAGCTACTAACTATCTGCTGACATGCTAGTTTCCCTATCTCGTCATCTTTCTATCTCCTAGAGCGTGAAACACAAAGCCTGTTCTGGTTTGAGAGAGCTTCTAGGTAATTTGATCGATCTGAATTGTGACGACAGAGCTGGTTTCGAGCATGAGTTCGGAAAATAAGGGAAGCTCGTGACAGTGCGCACTGGTTTTTCCAAATCACCAGCAAGATTGATTCCGTGCCACCGTCCACGAGTATGTCTGCTCTAGACGGGGTGAATCGTATGTCTAATATGCACCTTGCTCGACAGCAGAAAACATCTGGTTAGTCGACTGGGTACCGCTGCTTGTCTACTAGTAAGAGGAACAATCTGAATCGGATGAATCGATCATATCCGTAACAGGCTCGTTGCAGATTGGTAAGAAAGAATTGATATAGTTGTTTGGTCTGGAGATCCGGATTTGGCTTAGACCGATTCTGTTCGGTATCAATCCGAGTAGGTCATGAACTGGATAGATTTCTCAAACTCGATGCGTTGCGTTGCGATGCGTTGCGATGGTGGGATCTCGCAGTGGTCGCCAGAATTAGCCTGGCAAATATCCTAGATCTTGTTCTCACCTTACCTTGGACTTTCAAGAAGACTATCGACTTGAACTATATGAGTGATCATCTCTTAGATTTCCTCTCATATTCCCCAGACTACAACGAACCGAGCTCGGACGCAAAACGAGAAAATATGCAAGAACATCAATTTCCCTGGACAGCATGTCCAGAGGACCATCAAATCTTAATCCAGACGATCATGGAAAGGGACTTCAACTCCTCCTCTCGCCGACTAACATTTCTCGGGAAATTGGCCGGACATGATGCTGCAATGTGGCCAGTCCAAAGAAGCTCATGGAACAGCGTGCGGAGAAGACTAAATACGGCTGGGCTAAGCCGAGTGGAGTAAGCGTTCAATACGCCGCATTCTCGAACGAAGCATTCATTCATCCAGCATAAGCTATCAGCCCCGAGTGCTTTGTATCGGATAGTTGCAGACGGCGCAATACAGAAAAATAGGATCAGATCAATTGAAACAAAGAGAAGGAACGACTTCGAATGGTGAGTAGTAGTAAGTAGGAAGTAGGAAGTAGGAAGTAGAAAGTAGGAAGTAACCAACCCGCAAGGGCTGGGCTTATCTAGTCAGCGCTAGTCCCAAAGGATCCATGGGCAGCTCATTCGGCGGACCAGTGAGAAGAGGCCACCTTTGATGATTGCTGGGAGCTTCAAGTTATAAGCCAGACTTTCCGACACCCGCTCTCGACCACCACTTCCTTTCCTTCCTCTCGTGTTGTTGTTGTTGTCGTCGTCTTTGCCATCCTTCTACTGGGTGTCTTGAAGAAACTTGTCCCTTCCATCTTCCACTTGTTTCTAGTTGTCATCATGCGTTTCAACGCCGCTCTGACGTCGGCCTTGGTCTCGTCGGCTGGCCTGATGGGCCATGTGCTCGCCGACGAGGTTGAAGTGCCAGCACCTGATGCCACTTCCTCTGCCATTGAGCGCCCCACGTTTACGGTGAGCTTTGTTGCAGTTGCAGTCTTCTTCACTCTATCGCTTGCTAATCAAACCGCTTCCATAGCCCACATCCCTCAAAGCTCCCTTCTTGGAGCAATTCACCGACGACTGGAACAAACGCTGGACCCCTTCCCACGCCAAAAAGGAGGATTCCACCTCAGACGAAGATTGGGCCTACGTAGGAGAGTGGTCTGTCGAGGAGCCTACTGTCTTCAAGGGTATCGAAGGCGACAAGGGTTTGGTGCTGAAGAATCCCGCTGCGCATCACGCGATCTCGGCCAAGTTCCCTAAGAAGATTGACAACAAGGGCAAGACCCTCGTTGTTCAGTATGAAGTCAAGCCACAGAGTGAGTTCTTGGTTGCAATCACAATATATACCAATACTAACCGTGCTACTAGACTCTCTTGTTTGTGGTGGCGCCTACTTGAAGCTTCTCCAAGAAAACAAGAAGCTGCACGCCGAGGAATTCTCCAACGCCTCTCCCTATGTGATCATGTTTGGTCCCGACAAGTGCGGCAGCACTAACAAGGTAAGAATGCATTCCTTAAGCATTGTGGCACAAATACTAAACTCGATCAGGTTCATTTCATCTTCAAACACAAGAACCCCAAGACTGGTGAATACGAGGAAAAGCACATGACCAGCCCTCCCGTCCCTCGCACCGAAAAGACCACCTCCGTCTACACCCTTATCGTCAAGCCAGACCAGACTTTCGAGATCCTCATCAACGGCGACAACGTCAAGAACGGTACCCTTTTGGAAGACTTCTCTCCCGCCGTCAACCCTCCCAAGGAGATTGACGACCCCAAGGACAAGAAGCCCAGTGACTGGGTTGACGAAGCCAAGATCGCTGACCCCGAAGCTACCAAGCCCGAAGACTGGGATGAGGAGGCTCCCTATGAGATTGTTGACGAGGAGGCTACCAAGCCTGAGGACTGGTTGGAGAATGAGCCATTGACCATCCCTGACCCCGAGGCCGAGAAACCCGAAGACTGGGATGACGAGGAAGATGGTGACTGGCTCGCTCCCACTGTTCCCAACCCCGCCTGTGCCGATGTCTCTGGATGTGGCCCCTGGACCGCCCCGATGAAGAAGAACCCTGACTACAAGGGCAAGTGGTCTGCACCTCTTATAGATAACCCTGCCTACAAGGGACCCTGGGCTCCTCGCAAGATCGCCAACCCTGACTACTTTGAGGACAAGACTCCTTCCAACTTTGAGCCTATGGGAGCTGTAAGTGCTAGAAGATCTGTCATCCTCGGAATGCTGGCTAACTTTCATAGATTGGATTCGAGCTTTGGACCATGCAGAACGACATCCTCTTCGACAACATCTACATTGGTCACTCTATTGAAGACGCTGCTGCTTTCCGCGAGGAGACCTTCGTTGTCAAGAAGGCTATTGAAGTTGCTGAGGAGGAGGCCTCCAAGCCCAAGCCTGAGAAGAAGGCCGAGGCCGGTGTTACCTTCCAGGAGGACCCCGTTGCCTTTGTTCGTCAAAAGCTCGACCTTTTCGTCAGCCTCGCCCAGCAAGACCCTATCGAGGCAGTCAAGACCGTTCCCGAAGTCGCTGGCGGCTTAGGTGCTATCCTGCTTGTGACCATCTTGTTCATCTTTGGTGCCATCGGCGCCAGCAGCCCTGCTCCCGCCAAGGTTGCTGAGAAGGGCAAGGCCGCCGCTACCGCTACTAAGGAGAAGGCTGCTCAGGCCGTCAGCTCCGCTACTGACGCTGCTAAGGGCGCTACCAAGCGTACCACCCGCTCTTCTGCCGAGTAAATTTGCTCAAGTAGAAGGAAGGAGAGTTACTTTCGTGATATACCATGCAGCTGTGATCGCACCAACTTGACTATTTGTGTCTTGTTCCTTGCTTTACATGGGTCAAAACCCATGTACGGATGCAGAAGGGCACACAGCAACAGATACAAAAGGTGTTTTGCTATTCATTCATGGACTTGATAGTCCTGCTTTAGGAAGGCGTTAGTAGTTTAGTCCGCTTTGCTTGCAACACGTGTATACTGTTTGATACATTCAATATCACAATGTTAAATGTTCATATGCTTCTTATCTGTATACTTTCAAGGACATGTCAAACCAGAGGGCTACGTACCGCTAATCCCGCATTATCCAGGTTATCCGTGAAGGCCGGGGAAGCCAAAGAGCGGTAGCTTCGGCAGGATAGCCGTGGGTACCCTTTCGTAGCCTTGGGTAGCCGTAAGCTGTATTTGTACAGAATTGAGGGTACGGCTTCAATTGATTGTCTGAAAGATGGGACTATACAGAGCATTCTTTAGAGGACCGAGATAGTGATCATTTTTGTATGATTAATAAGATGCGCTATTTATCTATCTCATCAGGAGATAGGCGTTCTGTAGAGACGACTCAGAAGAGGAGCTAGGAAATGTCCGCTGATTCGGCGGCACCAGCCAATCAAATGTACCTCGGGTCTGTGGTTTGCGGAGAGGCCAACGGGCGGAGTTTAAGGGCGTGCACATACATGATGTCCATCTATATCTCCATCCTCTCAGACTACATTTAGTTTCTCGATTCCCCTCTACTCAATCTCTGCTAAAAAGTGAGTATCTGGTCTGTGATTGTTGGCATTACATAGAAAGACATCATCACAACATGGCCGCTCGTCGTTCCCTGGCCCGGGGTATTCCTGCTCTCCGCATAGTCTCTCCCCGCACTGGCTTCAGCACCAAGTCCGTCGCTGCTGGGACGTGGGCGACTTCAACAAAATCAGCATCCCCTTTATCGCAGTTTGTGGTATCACATACTTCGAGGAGACAAATTCACATCACTGCTCGTCGCTCTTCCCAGCAGTACGGCACCCAGTCTGCCGCCTCGACCACCACCGACTTTCCCTCATCTCACGAACAAATCACAAACCCCCTCGACACGACCAACTTCATCGACAACGAGTTTGTGACCTCCAAGGCATCAGAATGGATTGATTTGCATGACCCCGCAACAAACAACCTAGTGACTCGTGTCCCCCAGAGCACGGATGAAGAGCTCAAGGCCGCTGTTGCTTCGGCCGAGAAGGCCTTCCCCGCGTGGCGAGCTACCAGCATCATAGCCAGACAGGAGATTATGTTCAAGTTTGTGAACTTGATTCGTCGTGATTGGGATCGTCTTGCTGCTTCTATTACCCTTGAGCAGGGTAAGACTTTTGCTGACGCCAAAGGTGATGTCCTCCGTGGTTTGCAGGTTGCCGAGACGGCCTGCGGTATTACCTCTCAGATGACTGGAGATATCCTTGAGGTTGCCAAGGATATGGAGACTCGCAGCTACCGCGAGCCTCTTGGCGTTGTTGCAGCTATTTGCCCTTTTAGTGAGTATACCCAGCTAACCAGTCGTCATGGTTCATCAAGCTAATAGGGATAGACTTCCCTGCCATGATCCCCCTCTGGTGTATCCCCATTGCAACAATCACCGGCAACACCATTGTCATCAAGCCATCTGAACGCGACCCCGGTGCCTCGATGATCCTGGCCGAACTTGCCCGTGAAGCCGGTTTCCCACCTGGTGTCATCAACATCGTCCACGGCGCCCACAAGACCGTGAACTTCATTCTCGACGAGCCCGCCATCAAGGCCATCTCTTTCGTCGGCGGCAACAAAGCCGGTGAATACATCTACGCCCGCGGCAGCGCCAACGGTAAGCGTGTCCAGGCCAACCTAGGAGCCAAGAACCACGCCACCGTTCTCCCGGACAGCAACAAGAACCATGCCCTAAACGCCATTGCCGGTGCCGCTTTTGGTGCCGCTGGTCAGCGCTGCATGGCTTTGAGTACATTGGTGATGGTCGGTGAGACAAAGGAATGGTTGCCCGAGCTTGCAGAGCGCGCCAAGCAGCTTCAAGTGAACGGTGGATTCGAGCCTGGTGCTGATCTCGGTCCCGTTATTAGCCCTCACAGCAAGAAGCGCATTGAGGATTTGATTGCTTCTGCGGAGAAGGAGGGTGCTACTATTCTTCTGGATGGTCGGGGCTACAAGCCTGAGAAATATCCCAATGGAAACTGGGTAAGCACACCTCTAGTATAAGAATCCGTAGAACGAAATTGCTAATGTGTTCCAGATCGGTCCCACGATCATTACCAACGTCACACCCGACATGACCTGCTATAAAGAAGAAATCTTCGGCCCCGTTTTGGTTTGCCTCAACGTCGAGACCCTCGACGACGCCATCGCACTCACCAACGCCAACGAATACGGCAACGGCGCTGCCATCTTCACCACCTCCGGCCCTTCCGCCTCCAAGTTCCAAAAGAACATCGAAGCCGGCCAGTTGGGTATCAACGTCCCCATCCCCGTGCCCTTGCCTATGTTCTCCTTTACTGGAAACAAGAAGAGCGTTGCCGGTGGCGGTGCAAACACGTTCTACGGCAAGCCCGGTTTGCAATTCTATACGCAGCAAAAGACGGTGACGAGTTTGTGGCGTAGCGAGGATGCTACGCATACCCGTGCTAGCGTTGTTATGCCTACTCATAAATAGTCAAATCTGTATATAATCAAGCGAGTGCCGTTCTTGGCATATGATGTTTATTTAGTTTGTCAAAAGGCAATACAGTTCATGATGATTGGCGATATTATGATCGCAATGCAATGGCATTCATATCAGATTGACGAGACTGGACTAGGCCGAAAAAACAAAGATGATCTATCTACACAAGCAAGATCGAATAGCCCGTCTTCGAGTAAAGTAACTGCGCTTGACATGTCATCGTAAAGAGTTTATCGTCTACTTTTCGAAAGTCGCAAATTTACTGGCCCTGGAAGTCATAGACGAAACGGCCAAGGACGTATTTGCCGTCATTAGTAGCGGCGACGAGACGACGGCTGTGGTAGCGCTGGCCATTGATAGTCTCAAAGCCCCAGATCTATAAATCGTCAACAATATACCCTCAAAAAAAAAGGGGGGGGGGGAGATATCATACCTGCTCTACAGTCCAAGGCGCTTCCTCACTCTTCACAAAGCTATGCAACCACAACCCCTCCCCTTCAGGGTAAGTCACCCCATCCTTCTCCTGCACATCATCCACCAAAAACCCCTCGGGATCCTCATTACCATCAAGCGTAGTCTCCCCCCTCAAAAACCTCTTGATTTTCTCCTCCTTCGGCTCCGTCTGCAGCTCAAAGACAGGCCTCACCTTCCCGTCCGCCCCTCCCTTCTCGCCGCGCACAAGCCTACTCTGAGCAGCACATTTCCCAAACGTGCGATCCTTGTGTTCGCGCACGCGCCAGTCTGTAGTGCGGCTTTCGGTGGATTTTATACCGCCCGGCGTGGCGACTTGGTCGATGACGATTTTTGTGATGGGTGCGTTGGATGGGTCGTCGGCGTTGGGCTCGATGGTTTGTTTGACGGAGAGGGTTATGGTGGCGAGGCTGATGGCTTTGCGGGTTAGCCAGCCGATGCCTTGCTGTAGACCGATTACTCGGTGGTTAGTTGGGGGGGTTTATTGATTTTGAGGGAGGGGTAACGTACAAGAGAGAGGATGGCGTCGGTGTCGGTGGAGAGGGTTTTGTTCTGTGGATAAAAGTCAGTATAGTTCTTTGTCGGCAGTTTGACAGAATTTGTATGATTTACCATAACCCAGGTTCCATTGAGGTTTTGGATAGTGGCTTCTGCAGGAGCAGCCATCTTGGACGAGATGATGGTATGAGATAGGTAGAGTGTGATGGTTGGTTTCGTGAGAAATGAGGTAGTGATGTCTAAGTGAGAAAAAGTATCTAAAGAGAAAACAATAAAGAGTCCAAAGCTGCAGAGGGACTGCCCTGATATTTATATCTAAATAGGCAAGTTCATGAATCATGTGAAAGCAACAACAAACGTTCCTGCATCCAGAGGGGCCAGTCGAGTGGCCTCGCAAATGTACTATGTACAACAAAGTAAGTTATTGCCCAAGTCAATAATCCTCTCGCAATCCGTCCGAAGTACTATGTAGTAAGTGCCACTAAGCACTAAGTGGTCCGAGGTATCCCAAGGCGAAGTGAATGAGAGCTGAGGACGGAATACGGCCAGCAAAGCAAGATAATTTGCATGTGCCTGGCTGGCTGGCATCATTAGTTAGTTAGTTCCCCGCTCCCCGCTCTTACATACAATGTCATACATACATAGTATGACTATGTACTATGTAGTATGTACTATGTACTATGTAGCATCACGCTATGTTACCATACTACGTACGTACTCTACAAGTACACTACATTCTTTCTACTTTTGACTCGTTGAATGATTACGGGAACTTCGTATCGAGATTATCCATGTTTTTCGGGTGAAATCCGTACATACGCCCGATATCTCAATCCTTTGTTGTCGGATCCATTGTCATCGCAATCGGCTGATATTGCTTTGTACTATATACGCTGTGGATTGTTCCATCGCTTAAATCGCTTGCATCGCGACACAGAATTGCACTATCATCACCTTATTGACTTTGTCGTTGCTCCAGTTTCCAGCTAGCCTCACGAGTCAGGGCTGAAGTGGGACGACGACGCCTCCTCGGCGAGGGAGACTCGAAAACTCGGAACAAATTGCACTTTCAAGCAGACCGATGCAATAATGCACTAAGTAAGCGTCGTCGACTAAGCGGAATGCCGTGAACTTGTAGTTCGTACTTCGTAGTGGTTGTAGAATAAGAGAAGAGGTGGTGGAGGTGGAGTTGGTAAGCTGTGAGCTGCCCCTGGCGGTCCCACTACGAAACTAAGCCCAATCACAATCCCGTCTTCCGAGTCAAACAACAACAGCACTTCCTCTTCGTTCTTGTCAAGATATACAACCAGATTGAACGGAACCATGTCGCTGAATAAGAAATATGCCAATTTACCCGATCTGGTGTGCTCAAACAATCTGTCATGACTATACGAAGCAAAGCTGATGCATTTAGGATCTCGCACCAGATGTCTACGAAACCCCAGACTTGACCGATGGCGCATCCACAGTTCCAGTACGTCTAGCCCTACACTTCACAACAGCTCACTGTCGAACTAATTGTAAGGCTAGACTACCACCGTACGCACCAACTCCGACTCAGACGACGAATCCAACCCCGATATCGACCGCAACAACCTCAACGCCGACGAGGCAAGACTGCACTTCCTCCGCGCCAGCGGCGTGAGTGCCCGCGAAGTCGACTTTTCGGATACAATCGCCACGAAGCGAAAGGCATACAAGTCGCGCTCGGGACATGGAAGACGTCGCCATGGAGATGGTACGGAGGAGATTGGAGATATAAGTGATAGTGATGCGGAGGGCCAGGAATCGTTTGAGCGAAAATTGGCGCGGTTGAGACGGGAGACGGAGGAGTTGAAGGCTGAGATGGAGAGGAGGGATCAGGCGGGGCAGAATGATGGGCTGGGAACTGAAAATGAAGATGAGGATGCGATTGACGAACTGAGCAAGGCTCTGGATAGTATCCATTACTCGTCTACACGGGCCAGCGCTACATCGGACGCTGTTCTTTCGCGGAAGTTGGCAGCAGCCGTGAACGCATCGAACACCAAAACAGCGGAGAAGAAGAATATTTCATCATCAGCTACATTGACAGCCCCGACATCAGGGCTTCTCGAACACGCAGCATCCTTCGATACCCGTCTCACCCTGATGGAAGCTGCACTAGGCATCTCAAGCGGCTCGAATCCATTCTTCGCAGCCAAAGACACTCAACCACAACTACAACCCGTTCTTCCTGCGCTGGAGCATCTCACATCCCAAATCACCGCCCTGACAGGCACCCTCGGCGGACCAACCGCTTCCTCCACCGCCCCCAGCACAACAACGACAACAACCGCACAACTCGAATCCCTCTCCTCACGCATCAAACGGCTCACCGCCGACGCCGAAAATCTAGCCAACGCCCGCCGACGCGCCAGTGAAGTCAGAGCCAACCAACCCGACACCCCCTCCGGTGACGGCGGAGATGCATCAACATCCTCCGGCGCAACAGAAGTTAACAACGCCAACGCAGAAACCAACCTCCAGCGCGAAGAACAAGCAGCCAAAATCCAAGCCCTCTACGCAACTCTACCAACCATCCAATCCCTCCACCCGCTCCTCCCCAGCGTCCTCGAACGTCTCCGCAGTCTACGCGCAATCCACGCCGGCGCAGCACAAGCCAGCGAGACTCTTGACGCGCTTGAAAAGGATCAAGCGGAAATGAGTAAAGAGATTGAACAATGGCGCGAGGGACTAGCGACCGTCGAAGCCAAAGTCCGCGAAAGCGAGGTTTCGATGAAGAAGAATATTGAGTATGTGGGACCGTGGGTGGAGGATTTGAAGAAGAGGATGGATAGGTTAGAGCAGTTTTGATTGAAGCATCTTGCACAACATCTTGTACATCGTCTTGTACATCATGAGGGGCGCGTCGAGTATTTAGATACCCTTAACCTGAACATATATTCTATTTGTGACATCTGGATTGATCTTGTTTAGCGTCGAGTAGACCGTTGAACAGCAAACAACCTACCATCTATTCGTCTATCTGTCTATCTGATGCATGCATTCATTCATCGACCTGTCAAAGGAGAAAAAAGTGGAGAAGGGGAAAAAAAAAAGGCCGCTAAATATCAAAAAAAAAAAAATCTATGATTCAAAATCGCAAAATTATAGCAATGGGTTCTGTTTATATTCCGCTGTAGCCGGTGCGTTGTCTTTCTTCTGAGCGGCGCTCTCGGCGTTTTGTTCGGCGACGGCAGGCTCGATGCGAGAGTGTCCGACTTCAGTCTTGACGGCGGGTTCTTCGCCTTCAGCGGCTTCTTCTTCGGCGAGGAATTTCTCGGCTTCGAGAGCGGCGATACAGCCGGAGCCTGCGTTCAAATGTCAGTAACGGATTTACGAAATGCTGCAGGATATAAAGAACGTACCTGCGCTGGTAATGGCCTGTCTGTAGCGCTTGTCCTGAACATCTCCGGCTGCGAATACACCTGGAACAGAAGTGTAGCTTGTTCCGGGTTGAGTAACGACGTAACCCTCGCTGTCCAATTCAATTTGACCCTTGACCAGAGCAGTTGCGGGGTCGTGTCCAACAGCATAAAACAAACCATTGGCATCGAGAGTCTCCTCCTCGCCAGTAACCACATTCTTGACCTTGAGATGGGTCATGAGTCCTCGCGGGCCCTCCTCACCAACAACCTGTGTAGCGACACTGTTGAAGCGCACGGTAACCTTGGGATTGGCCAACAGACGTTTGGCCATGGCTTTACTTGCACGCAACTTATCCTTGCGCACAAGCACAGTAACATGGCTACCGTACTTGGTCAAGAACATAGCCTCCTCAGCAGCAGAGTCACCACCACCAATCACGAACAAAGGCTTGTTACGGAAAATCGGGACTGCGCCATCGCAAACAGCGCATGCCGAGATACCGTTCTGCCAGTACTGTTCCTCGCCGGGAAGATCGAGACGGCGGGCATTGGCGCCTGTGGCGATGATGACTGCGTCTGCGGTGTGTGCGGGTTCCTCGTCGGGGCCGTCGGACCATTCCTTCCACAGTCGGAAGGGGCGCTTGCTGAGGTCGACGCGAGTGATGGTCTCGGTGATGATCTCGGTTCCAAATCGCTGGGATTGCTTGCGCATGTTGTCCATGAGTTCCGAGCCGCCGATACCGTCGGGGAAACCGGGGAAGTTCTCTATATCGGTGGTGGTCGTCAATTGACCACCAGCTGCGGTTCCTCCTGCAAGCATGCCTTCGTACATGACGGGTTGGAGTTCGGCTCGCGAGAGGTAGATGGCTGCCGTGTGGGCAGCAGGGCCGGAGCCAATGACTTTAGACAGGTGTTAGCATTTTGTGTCTTCTCGTTGCACTAGAGCTCGAAGGCAAACATACTGACGACCTTAGAGTGAACCATCTTCCTTTGTGAACCGGCGCGCAGTGGCGTTACCGAAGCTGATGACGACGTGGTGTTTTGCTGCAAAGACGAAGCGGCCGCAGCAGAGACTCCGAGAGATCTGAAAGAAAAAGAAGAAAAACGTCGAAAAGCCGAGGAAAACACGGTGGATAGATGTATCGCTCAGCGATTGAGCGAAGTAAGCGGGGTTGGTTGTTGGTATGAGAGAATTCGAGGGGCAGCAGAATTTGCTGCTTGTATGGTCAGTCGGATTCAATCAAAGAGTCAATTTCCAAAGGGCGAACAGAGTAGTTATACTCACATTGATTGCAGGAAGAGTCTGACGTGAATGAGAGCAGAGACGAGACCAATTGATTTATCATCCGAAGAGTCGAAAGTTGCACGATGGTTCTTCCCACTGCGACCCTTGTCACGTGCGGTGAAATCTTGCTTACCAACCGTCGGCTGTCTCGACCACCAGATTAACTATCCACCATCCCAATCTCGCCCCTTTCAACAGTTCGAGAATCATCGCTCCAGAGTGTCCACCGGTAGATGCTGGATACGTTCCTCATAGGCCGTGGCATCATCTGCCGCGAATCATTCCGAGCCGATGCATGTCGTCGGCGATTGACAACGATTCGGCGCACCCTCGGGTGCTAGATCTCGACTGTTGATAAGCATACACAAGATGGGGGCGGTTCTTCGTGTCCACTGTCCAGACTTTAGGCCTGCCGAGGGCATGTACGTGAGCTCGAACATGAAGCTATCCACAATTGTAAACACGGGACTCTTCGTACGTCATGACAACCAGCACATGGGAGGCAGGCATCAGGCAGCATTCTCTGCCCGTAACTATAAGATGGAGAATAGGGGAGTGCTCAGCAAATTGCTCGTGTACTCAGGAATTTTCAACAGTCTCTTTTCTGTGAAGAAATCACTATCTCTGTTCGACTAATTTAAAGCAAGTTCGATATTCAGCGAACAAGATGAGTCCTCTCATCTACTCTTGTGTTGTCTGTGGTGAGATCGTTTATCCTTACGGTGGCTCCAACACCTGGTTGGGAAGATATCGGATCCGTAAGTCTTTTCCATAGTTGACATTCGTACCCTTCTATTGATATAAGTAGCGTATTCCAGCCCGAAGGGAACATTTGTCTCTGGCGTTGGCCTGTACGACGACCCTGATGTGGGCCACTTTACTGTGCCCCTGGAATATACTGCAAGATGGGATGATCTAGGATGTCGTCTGAAAGACATTGGCGTGATGAACAGTGAGCCTTACAAAAGTCGTCATGGCTTTATGGAGAGGAAGTTGGAAGTACGGTCGATATTGAGGGGGCTGCCGACATTGGAAAGCAATTGGGAATCCTGACACGGAGATAAGGCAAGTTCAAATTGACCTCTGCTCTTGAGAGGAGATGGGAGTTGATATTTAGACAGAAAAAAAGGGCAAACAGGGAGGTTGGTGTCTGCCGCTGGCCATGTCTAGGTAATCTTGAGAGCCTTGCAAAGAGTGTCTCCCCTTCTGCGAGGCTTGCTCAGCAAGGAACCAAAGAATCGTATGATCAGCAGCATATCATACATACATTGTGACCCAAATCCAGTCCGTGATGCCCCAAGGATAATGCTTATTCGTGCGCAATTTGATTATGCATGTTGGCTGAGACATCCGGCATCTGAGCTTTTACTGTCTGACTGAAAGTTCGAGAAATTTAACAAATGAAGGATCATTCAAGGAATATTCTAGCCTGTACACAATGCTTATGCAGGATGATACAAAATAACAAAAAGTGCGCTAGACGATAAATGCATAGGATGTCTGGTATGGAACATGGGTATCGAGTAAGTACACTTTTCATCGAAAATCAAAATAAACGGCAGAGGACATAGAATAGAAAAGCAAGTGGAATGAAAGACTGATTGTTTGATTAGACAAGACCCAGCCACTTCTTCCTCCTAGGCGGCGTCTCTGGCTCCTCATCACTGTACGCCTCATCATCATCATCATCGTCATCATATCGCGGAGAGCCTTGCTGATAAGGATGTGACTGCGGCGCGCCATGACCGGCGCCTTGATGGTATTCCTCCTCATCCTCATCATCATAAGCATATGAGCCGGCGTTTCCATTCCTCGCCTGTTGAGGACTACCCGCATGGTGCTGCTGATGCTCCTCATGGTCGTCATCATGTTGCTGCGGATGCTGACCACGTTTCGACTTCCCTCTACCAAGCCACTTCTTCCACCCTTTCCTGATTGGTTGCGGCTCAGGATCGAAGCCATCGCCTTCAAACCATAGGGCTGGAACGAGGAGTTTGTAAGGCGTGGTAATACCGGCGGGATCTTGAGGGTTGACTTCACAGTTTAAGGTGATGTCTAACCCGCCTTCGAGATTGACGAAGTTCTCACCGTCTATGTCGGCGGCTGCTTTTTTGGATGCCTTTGTAGAGAGATCGGTGGTTCGACGGTGGAAGGGACCTGGCCGTGGCTCGTCAGGTGCGCCGAAGTAGCTGTCGCCGTTCTCAGGTGGACGGCGCGTGGCGGTAGCGTCGGTGCTGAAGCGACGGTGTTGCGCATTGTTGAGATTGAAGTCTTTTGTTGGTGGTGGACCTCTGCCGGACAGACGTCTCAGTAAGCCGGTGCTTGGACGGGCTTGACTTTCTCCGCGACCCAAGGACAAAGTTCGTTTGAGAAGGCCCGGTCGTGCATTTGCTAGGTCGATATCGGGAGTTTCGATAGGAGTTGGTGGTGTTGGTGGAGGTGTTGTTCCTGTAATGATAGTTAGGCTTAGTTACATGAAGACTGCATGTTGGAAAGGCTTACCTGGATGATATTCGCGAATCGAACACCAGTTTCGACGCGGAAGTAATCTCTTGTTGTTCCTGTTCTTACCATCCACATCATGCGTGAAGATGGGAATCATGTCTTCATCCGTATTCGAGTCCATGTGATGGATCTTGTTTCGCTTGTTGAGGAAATCTGCTAGCATTTCAGGAGGTGGTGCATTTACAATAGCGGATGAAATGACATTTGGCATGTAACGGTAATCCTTGTCTTTGGGGATGCCGAGAGTTGGATTTGAGTAGAATTGGCCGATGGCAGCGAGATGCACGTCGCCGCTGTAATCAAGTTAGTATTATCATAAGTATATCGTGGGAAGCGAGGACTCAATACCCTAAGATTGTGATGCGCACGGATTTCTCTGCAGCAAGATCTTGTAGATCCTCAATCAACAACGTCCTCTCTGTCTTGTGATGTTTCGCGGTCCAGTGGTCGTCCACGTCGTCTAGAATCTCGACACCACCGTCAAACTTGTTGACAAGACCAGAGAAGAGACCTGCCCTAGTCAGCGCTTTGACAGGATCCATTGCTCGACTACTGAGAAGGTTTTCAAGCCAGACCTGCAGATTAAACTGTTAGCTAATGGACCATTTCAAGACAACAAAAGAATACATACAAGTCGAGGGTAAGCAATGGGCACTCCCAGGAGCACAATTAGATGTTTGACTTGACCTCGCTCAATCTCACGATAACAACGGTCCCAAATCAAGTCGTACGTATGCTCACTAACAACTTCCTCGCGCTATACAGCCAATTAGCAAGTGATTTCAACGAAAGAGACGAGCCAATACATACCATGCGTTCAGTACGACAATCAATACCCAAAAATGATACTCCCTTGCCCAGAGACATGAAAAGACTGCGACTTCTCTGCTTGATATACGGTCCCACATCGGCTCCGAGAAGCCAGCTGGGTTCATCGGCCTCGGTCTCCTCGGGCACACTCTGATGCTGAAATAGCATATAATATTTGAAAGCGATGTTGCCCAAACCAGAAAAGACAGGTGACCTCATGAGATGGTCAGGATACGAGCCAAAGCCATCAATGATATCGTGGTCATCCCAAATATTGACCATGGGAATCTGACAATTAGCCAGACTAAAAAGACCCCGCGAGAAGCATGCCGCATAATGGTTGAGGTAAAAGTTTTCCAATTCAGCCTTGAATGCCGGGCTAAACGGCGCATTGTTCTTGTGGTGCGGATTCTTGATGCGCGTCCACTCTTCGAACTGCTCCGAATCCTGCATGACTTTGTCGCAGTAAAGTTGATCTCCGCCACCAATCATTACGTGGAACGGACGTGTCTGATGTTCGTTGAGCACATCTCTCCACAAGGGGTCAGGGCCGCTGAACTTATCGCGATCGACGGATAGACTAAATCCATTGCATGAGTGGAACATGATATTCATCGACTGGCCCTTTGCCGGAACCCAAAATCCAATTGCCGGTCCTTCATTGATGCGGTAGGCAATTCGCTCTTGCTTGTCACCTAGTTCAACTTCGATATTGAAGCGCCAGAATGTCACATCTCTCGCAGGATCAGAATAAAGACGGAATCCCTCAATCTCTTCATACAGACCGCTATTTTCCCCATTGACTGGATGGAGCCTGTTACTCGGTATAGACGCCGAACCTTTGTTCTTGTCGGTTCCATAGTCTACAGGACTAGGGTTGCTTTCGAAAAGCCCATCTTCACTCTCCACGCTTGATAAATCAACTCCTTCCTCCAGATGATCAACAGGCTTGACGTATAATGCGCGTCCATCACGACCGAGTTTTACCAGTCCAGCCACAGGGTCGACATACTCAGGGGCTAGCTGGGCTCCCTCCTCATCATTGATCTGTTGTGGAGGCGGGGGCAGGAGATCCATGGGCTGAGCAAAGAGACGCAAAGTTGGCGGCGTTTCCAACGATGACAGAGAATCCGTCGTGACGATCATGACGCTTCCGCGCCATACTTCTTGCTCAGTAGGTCCCTGAGGTCCATCAATCGTTGTCTTCCGGATGCCCAGATAGCGCAGTAATGGGCCACACTTCAAAAAGAGCAAAGGGTTGAATCGGTTGCGCTCATTCACTTTGGGCGTAGGTTTGCGATAGTTGTTCTCGAGGGCGCGGCTCTGTCGTCGTTTCGAGCTGCCCTTTTCCCACCATGCTTTCCCTCTGTCCACGTCAAGACGCTCAAAGTCTCGGTCGATGAGGCGCAGTCGTGCGACAGGAGCTTTTCGCCATTCGTCCAAGGGAGGAGGTGTTGGTGGTGGGACATCGAAGGACACTGTATTCCTCTTCGACTTCTTCAACGCAGGGGACATGCTATGGTCCTCTGGCGTGTTTTGCTGTCCACTCACAGCTTGATTGAGAGCCTCACCGGCAAAATGAGTAGGTCGAACTCCGGTGTCGGGATCCAGGAATGTTTGTTCGTTGTATGAAGTCACAGGACGAACATCTTGAGCAGCGGGCATTGGCTGCTGGCGACCTGCAGAAGTTATGGGACGTTGCGTGTCATAGTTTGACCGAATTGGTCTCTGTGCTTTAATGCTTCCTGTCCTTTGGATACCTGCTTCTATTGGCGAGGGATTATAGATGTCTGGGCTGTGCACATCCCTCTTGCGGTATTGTGCTGGGGGAATGGATTGCCCATTCGCAGGAGGAAAACGCTGATGTCCGCTTGACTGTCGCTGCGGCGGTTGCGAAGGAGGACCTTGCATTCTTTGACTATCTGGACCGGGCGCATATTGAGGTGGTTGAGATGTTTGCATCGTGGCATATTGGGCTTGTTCGGGGGCAACAGCTTTGCGACTGACAAACGGTTGTCTTGTTTGGGGTTGATAGTCGGGAATGTCTCTAGAAACATCCCCTGGCGTGTAATCTTGCTGCTTCTCTGCTGCATCTGCGTTGGCTTTCAAGGCAGCATCTGGCACAGCAAGGCTTGCTCGCTGGCTCTCACGTTTTGCCATCTTCTCACGCAATCTCTTTTCAGCTTCTATCACTCGTGCTCTCTTCTCCTCCTTGCTCATCCCAACAAGTCTGCCCTCGAGTTGCTGTAGGGGAGACCGGCCCGTCGGCGCGCTGGATTTGTCGCCTGTGATGGATCGAACAGTACTCGAGCGGCTCACTGGGGATGCCTGACTTCCTGACGTCGGGCGCGAAAGTGCTTCTGAAGGTTCGCGTAAGTTGCGTACTCTATTCATTGGCGACGCTTGTGAGGGTGAATTACTCATGGCCGGTGGCGGACTTGCGTATGTTGGATATCCTGCTGAAGCACGCCGTCCTGAAGGCGGATATTGAACATGCTCATATGGTGCTCCATTGCTGCCATCATATGCAATAGCTTCTGGCGCATAAACACTTTCTGGAGTTTGGTTTCTCGACCTAACAGAGAATGATCGAGGGACGGCATTTCGATATGGAACGTCTGCTCTTTCTAGCATTGGACTGTTTCTGAATGAGACCGGAGGACCTCTTGGAGCCTCTGGTGCAGCTGGTGCCATAGGCGGTATCATTCCATAGTTTTGCGCTGCAAGTTCTTCTGCGCTTCCAATGCTCAACCTTTTTGATCGCGCGGAGCCTGGACGGCCGAGTCCGCTGCCTGATCTCTGCGGGGGGCCATTGGGTGCGCTGTTGAATGGCACTGGAGATGTTTGTGAGCTTGTTGTTGCCATCTTACCAGTCTGCTGTAAACACCGAGTGGTTGGTAGTGGATTGAATGTCCGGGTATATAACGCGTTTGTGAATAACGGAACAATCGCAATTCAAGGTCCTAGTAAATCGTAGGGTATCAATTGACTCGACAGAGGTCACGTCAATTGCGCTTCTGCTCTGCCGAGGGGTATCGTTTGGAGCTATTGCATGCAGTCGATATGGCGCTGGCTTCGCAAGACTACAAGGACAATGAAATTGGCGATAAAGTCGTAAGTTGCAGCAAATTGATCCAAAAGACAAAATGTCCGGAAATCCAAGACTGCCAGCGTAGTCGGTGATGATAAACAATCAGCCCAAACGGGTAAAGATGAAGCGGAGCTTCCCCAGCCTTGGTCTGTAAGGGCTATTCTCGTTTCTCGATATACTTCAATGGGCCAAGAAGATGCCTGAAGTAAGGTAAAAGGAAACAAAGATTGCGGGAATTAGAATATTAGAGGAAGAATGTACACTGTAGAAGAAAAGAAGGAAAGAGAGAGAAAAAGGACATTGGGCCAGCCGATCGGATCAAATTAAGCTGGTGGCTGGTGTCAGACTAGCCTTATGACGGCGTCGTACGCCCAAGTCATCAGCGGCCAGCAGCCAATAATTGCCCAGTCAATGCTCTTGATTTGTGCATCTCGATTTGTGCTTCTGTATAGCTGCAAGGAAGGCCAGCCAGCAGAAATAATCGAGTTTACACCGTGGTTACTAGCTGTTACCGCATGCTGGATCTGACGAGCAGGAGTTCTTTCTCTCTCTCTTTAATTTTCAACACTTACTATGTACATTCCACCCTTGAACAATTGATCCTAAGTATCATTCAGGTATCTACTATCCAGTCCCCGTTCAGGTCTCACCGCGGTTGGTGTTTTGTACGAGTTGTACCTGAGTCCCACCAAAGCCTGATGCACGTATAGTATGTGGTTGCCAGTCCAGATGACGAGCCGTAGAATAATGGACTAGGCAATGGCACGCATCTACCTCCAGATCTTTGATTTCTGCACCAAGGAATTGTGCATAAGAAGAAAGAAGATGAAGATGATTGCCAGGCGACGATATAGTAGTAGAGACCACGACAGCTCTGCAAGCTGATTGGCTGGCTCTCTTTAGTCACCTCCGCCATCAAGGCGATCATCTCGAACAGGCACTCTTCAACGAAAAACTGTCCTTTTACTCATTCAACTCATTTACTATCAACACTCGAGAATATATCTTCCTGAAATCATTGCACATATAGAAACCTATCAGGGTGAAAGTTTAACCCCTTTTCTTCCCACGACTGCGCCACGAAGTACTGCCATACCAGAGGCCAGCTTTCGTTAATGGCAAATAAGCCCATCGGTCGTCTTTTGCAGCTACTCTGAAACACCTCCCCAGGTGCTTTCATCCGACAAGAGAGAAAAAATGCGTCTTTCGAATTCGCTATCGATACTTTCGCTGCTCCTCGCATCCTCCCTCGCCGAATTACTCCCTCGTACCTACGAAACCCATGACTTCTTCGCCCTCCACTTAGATGACTCCTTAACGCCGGAATATGTCGCGGACGTTCTAGGAGCCCGTCATGAAGGTCAGATCGGCAGTCTGCCGGGCCATCACAAATTCTCTATAACTCAAGATCAATCGTCCGCCGTTGATTCGTTGTTGGAAGATTTGCGCGGGTGGCGGAAATCGAAAAAGCGTTCGAATATATACGACAAGCGTGGAGATGGGCTGGACGGTGTTCTTTGGTCGCAGAAGCTCTCTCTAAAGGATCGATTACACAAAAGAGCCCCCGTAGAGTCGGTCTCTAGGGCCGGAACGCCAGAGTCTGCAGCCGTTACTGCGCAGAAGCGCATTGAGTCAGACTTGGCTATCAAAGATCCTGAATTTGAAAAACAGTGGCATCTCTTCAACACGGTACAAGTCGGTCATGATTTGAACGTCACCGGGTTATGGCTGGAGGGAATTACTGGAGCAGGAGTAGTGACAGCAATTGTTGACGATGGTCTGGATATGTACAGTGATGATTTGAAGGACAACTATTTTGCCGAGGGATCCTGGGACTTTAATGAAAATTACCAAGAACCAAAACCATTGTTGCGCGAAGATAAACACGGCACTAGGTGCGCTGGTGAGGTGGCGGCGGTCCGAAACGGCGTCTGTGGTGTCGGCATGGCTTACGACAGCAAAGTTGCGGGTATCCGAATCCTTTCGAAACCTATTGACGATGCGGACGAGGCCGCAGCTATCAACTACGGCTTTCAGAAAAACGACATCTACTCTTGTTCATGGGGTCCCCGCGATGACGGTGAGACCATGGAAGCTCCTGGTATACTGGTCAAGCGTGCAATGGTGAATGGTATTGTACAGGGCCGCGGCGGGAAAGGATCGATCTTTGTCTTTGCTGCCGGCAACGGTGGTGGGTTTGAGGATAATTGCAATTTTGATGGCTATACAAACAGTATCTACAGTGTTACCGTGGGCGCCCTCGACTGGCAAGGAAATCATCCATCATATTCCGAGGCTTGTTCAGCGCAGCTGGTTGTTGCTTATAGTAGCGGCGGCGGAGCTTCTATCCATACTACTGATGTGGGTACCGCTTTATGCACCAACACCCACGGCGGTACATCAGCTGCCGGTCCTCTTGCTGCCGGAGCTATCGCGCTTGCATTGAGCGTGCGACCCGAGTTGACCTGGCGAGACGTGCAGTATCTTCTTCTCGAAACTTCAGTGCCGGTTCACGCAGACGACGACGAAGTGCAGATGACTCCAATCGGCAAGGAGTTCAGTCACCAGTATGGTTACGGAAAGGTGGACACCTACAGTTTCGTCCAGAAGGCTAAAACTTGGGATCTTGTGAAGCCGCAGGCTTGGTACACTACGCCTTGGCTGAGAGTGGAGAAAGATGTTCCTCAAGGAGACCAGGGCTTGGCTAGCTACTTTGAAGTGACTTCGGATATGCTGAAAGCTGCCAACCTCGAACAGGTTGAACATGTCACTGTTACCATGAACGTCAACCACACGCGAAGAGGTGATTTGAGTGTTGAGCTGCGCGGTCCGCAGGGGATTGTCAGCCATCTTAGCGTTCCGAGAAAGAACGACGCCGCACAGGTTGGATATGAAGATTGGACATTCATGTCTGTTGCTCATTGGTAAGTTGCTCTTCCGTTTACTTTTCAAAATAATTATTGACCGGATGTTAGGGGCGAAACCGGCGAGGGCGTCTGGAGTGTAGTGGTCAAAGATACCGTTGTAAATGATAACACAGGAGTATTCACTGACTGGCGCATGACTCTTTGGGGAGTGTCTATCGATGCTGCAATTCAGCAGCCACACCCTCTTCCCGATGAGCACGATGACGATCACAACATTGAAGATGCTGTCTACGCGACTGTCAGCATCAAACCACATACCCAGGCCACTCCCGCACCAACTGCAACCGACCACGCCGAACGGCCAGTCAAACCTACTAATGTGGAATCAACACCTACCGCCACGCCTGGAGTTGCTACTCCTGTTGACGAGGAGCTATCGACAGAACCAACTGCTGGTACCGATCCCGCAGAGCCGACTGCATCCACATCTCCTGGATTCTTGCCCTCATTCTTGCCTACCTTTGGAGCAACACCCCATACCCAAGTTTGGATTTACGCTTCCATCGCCCTCATCCTGATCTTCTGCCTAGCTTTAGGCATTTATTTCTATGTCCAGCGTCGCAACCGACTCCGCAACAACCCTCACGACAACTACGAGTTTGAGCTTGTTGATGATGAAGACGACGCAGAGGCGCCTTTGGCAAGTCGACGTGGACGCAAGCGACGAGGTGGTGAATTATATAACGCGTTTGCCGAGGAGAGCGACGAGGAGCTTCTCAGCGGCGAAGATGATGAGGATGACGGTCCGTTCCGAAATCAGTTCAACGAGAAGGACAGTGAGCATTAGACTGTAGGCGTGGACCTACAAGTTGCCGGAATAGGTATAGTGTATATAGTTTGTTTGTTCTTTTGGCGTCAGCGTATATATGAATACATAAGCATAGTTGCTCTTTCAGTGGGTTCTCCAAGTATCAATATCAGTATCAGTGCAGTATGTTATCGTCGTGATTATCGGACAATTCGACGATGGATCCCGGACTTAGTGGAGCAGTCCGATTGGCTGGACGGACCCAAATGACGCTGCCCACTGTCCAGTGACATCGGCGGCCTAAGGCTGCGACTTAGCCTACCTACCTCACCTACCTTAGACTGCAGCAACAACAACCTCAACCACAAGTCCACTGCTGTTGCCATTTGACAGCTGCTCCACCATCGACCTGCAGTATAAAGCTACGTCAAGAGCTCGTTGAGACATCGCAAGCTCACTACCCACCTCACGTGTCTGCTGCGACTATCGCTCCTTGATTCTAACCAGCCCCGCCTCGTCGCGGAACCATAGCACCATGGATTCGCACGACGACGACTTCGACAGTGTCTCATGGCGGAACGATCCTAGTAGCGACGTATCCCGGCCAACGACATCTGGCACTGATGCCGACGATTCCGCTCAGCCGCATCGAGACACCAATGGGAAACGGAGGATGAGCGTCGCTCAAGACGAACCCCAAGCTGGGCCATTGGCTGATGCGGTTGATCTCGCTGGAATCGGAGACGGTATGCTCGAGTGTTCCGTCGATGCTCCATTGAAAGAAAACGACGGGACGAAAGATGCATATATCTCGTACCTCGTCACAACTCACGTAAATCTCATACCTTATACTCCAATTTCATGGTGCGCAAACAGCTGATAATTACAAACAGACAGACTTCAAGACCTTTCAAAAAACAGACTTTACAGTCCGCCGCCGATTCCGCGACTTCTTCTTTCTCTACAAAACCCTATACCGAGAATATCCCGCCTGTGCTGTGCCGCCACTACCCGACAAACACAAAGTAGAGAGCTATGTCACCGGCGACAGATTCGGGCCGGATTTTACGCAACGACGCGCCTGGTCGTTGCATAGATTTATCAAGCGATTGACACTGCATCCAGTGCTGCGACGCGCGCCGTTGCTCGCTATTTTCCTAGAGTCGCCGGACTGGAATGCACATATGAGGTTGCATGGAGGTCGCACTTCGACGAGCACAACGGACTCTTCGGGCGGTATCTTTGACAACTTTGCTGATACCTTCGTCAATGCATTTACAAAAGTCCACAAACCCGATCGACGATTCATCGAAGTACGAGAAAAGGCAGACAAACTGGATGAAGACCTCAACCATGTGGAGAAGATTGTAGCGCGAGTGGCCCGACGCGAGGCCGACCTCGAAGCTGATTACGTTGATTTGGCGACACAGTTCCGCAAATTGGTGCCGTTAGAACCAGAGGTTGAAATGCCGTTGCAGGTATTCGCGGCATCCGTGGACGAGACCTCGCGCGGGCTGAAGGGACTCAAAGACCATACGGACCAAAACTACCTCGGCTCGCTCCGTGATATGGAAGCATATATACTATCTGTGAAATCGCTGCTCAAAACCCGGGAACAAAAACAACTTGATTTCGAGGCGTTGGTCGAATACCGAAACAAAGCTGTATCCGACAGAGACTCTCTCGTCAACAACCCTTCCTCGGCCTATGCATCGAACCCGCTCACGTCGTCTCCGGCATCATTCATCCGCTCAAAGATGGAAGACATGCGCGGCGTCGACCACGAACAATCCCGCCGCGAACGAATACGCAAACTCGAACTCCGCATCGACGAACTCACCCGCGAAGTCGAATCTGCAAAGACAACATCAGAAATGTTCGACGAAGAAGTCGTACGTGAAGTCGCAGACTTTGAGCGCATCAAAGCCGTCGAATTCCGTGATTCGCTGGGCGCTCTGGCCGAAAATCATATCGAGTTCTACCAGGGAGTGATCAATACCTGGGAACGATTCATATCGGAAATGGATGGCGAGTATGGCGGTGGCGATGATTATTTCAGGGGTAGAAGTGAGGTTGTATCTTGATTGCTCTTGGCAGCTGGCCAGTTGAAATAATATTAATATTCCTTTGTTCATTGTTCTATATCGTCTCCTTATGAAATATTGGTGTCCGGACTGCCATTACCATCTCATAACCTCGTCTCTTTCACTCCCGTAAGTTCATTTTGAGCCATCATCCACAAACCGATAAACATCAACATCCAACTCCAGCGGCCCCGACAACACAGCTGGATCCTGCGCCCTCAGACTCCGCTCCCTCGCTCGTTCCTATCTCTAGTGAGCCCCCGTACCATTCTCGTTGTACAAAGACCGAAAGATTGAAAGAGTGCGAAGGGGGTATGTACACCATACCTCTTCATAAACCTGACTAGCAGTCTTTTCGACGCTATTGCTCTCACCGGCTACGAGCTCGAGGTATGTTTCATGGTCGTATTGGATTGTGGATTTTGACGCATTGGTTTTGTGAGCTTGTGTCGTGATTGCTGTCGTTGTCGTTGAGGTTGGTGATGTTGGTGATGGAGAGGCGTTTTTAAAGGAGGGTTGGGCGAAGTTTGGGTGAACGAGGGGTTTCTCCATCTTTTTTTCTTCCAGAAAGTCTAGAATTGAGCACTTTCTCGTACAGGTTAGAATTCGAGATCTTCAGGAATGAAAGATTTGATCCTGACTCGATTTGGGGTCGATGATTGATGGGCAGCTGGGGGCTCTGGATCTTATACAACAATCAACCCACCAAGTACAAGTATAAGTAAGTATATGACTTCCTGCGCCCCCGTTCCCTCAGAAAACGAGAAACCAAGCAACAAACGCCAGTTCACCCGAAAATCTTTAAACTGTTTTCAACTTGAATGTATGTGCTTTTCCTTCCTACCTAGGTATACGGCTGACTGGGGCGAATATGCAACAAACCTTTGTGGCTGTGTAAGTCCCTGCATGATGCATCGCAGAAACACGAATGGAAGGTCTCATGTAGTACGTACACCTAAGTGAATCTATATATAGAAGAATGATTCTTCGTCAATTGAGTACGCAATTATGGATGTCTGGAGATGTTGATTGTTCGTTCGAAGTGCACCCGTTTCGGCATTTGTATATATGTACGTAGGTATGTATGTACATAGCCCCGATGCCCGCCAGTTGCATATGGCCCCGTGTTCTACAAACCTATTATTTTGGTGATTTGTTCTATACCACGCATCAGAATCTAACTATGCAAATGTATGAGCTGGATATATACAGCCATGGGCGAGAGACCCAGAAACAGAATCGTGAATTAGGGTTAGGACACCCATTAATATCAACAGATGGACATACCTAGGTAATGTCTCAAATCAAAGAATACGCACCGGCCGAGGAGGTTGAGGAACATAAACCTGTGTAGTGACACCAGTCTCAATCTGCATCGGCCCATCACTCGGCTTATAAGCCATCCTCCGCTTACAATTTCCGCATCTGTGCTCGACGTTCTGCAACAGTCATCAACCATGAACTGCATCAACAACTTTTGGGCATGCCTTGCGCCATCTGCTTCTGCCACAACCTCATTTGATGGTTCAGAAGTTTCACCTCAGGGTACGCACTTCGCCTTCGAATTACTGCTCCAAGAGATGTAAGCCGTGCTCGCCATTCATTAGAGAGCCCAATGTCAACCAGGTTATTTTGATAATGTTTGGCATCGTTGGCGGCCTAGTACTCCTTTTATTGTATGTTGATGATCATTCTATGTCTAACCTCTTGTTGACTAAATTCTAGCTGATATCTCAGCGCCGATTTCTTATCATTCTTTTTTGTACCTGGCCAATTACGGTATCTTCGGTGGAGGGCACAAGACCAGTCGCAACATCCAATAGGTTGTCTGCAGGAATCCCGGTTTGAGATCTAAAAAAAGAAGGATGGTTCAATGTTGTATTTCAGATCAATAATTACGGTTGAAAAGTGACAGGCAAGCGGTCTCAAACGACTTTTCGCCGTCAACTCCACGAACATCGACGCGGCTGCAGCACTTCGGCGAGTATTTGAGATATGATGAGAGTCGTTTGACTCTTGTCATTGCGTACTACGCAAGCAATCAGGCACTGTTTAGGTTCTATCCTTGTCGTAAATGCCATTATAAAGTTCAATTGGTGAGGCTCATTGAGGCAAAAGTGGCTTGGTGGATACATATGTACCCCAGAGTCTTGTGATGACCGTAGCCCTAACTCATCATGCTAGTAAACTGGAAAGCTATCTATCAGCTATTTGACGAATTTAGACAATAGTTCATCTACTTTTAAGTTAGTCGGTATGCCGAATCTTTTCTTTCTCTAGTCGGCTCGACGCAGACTCCAGTCGTACTCTTGAGGCGAAGTACCCCTGTATGTACATGTTTGTCCTGGTCGGCAAGCTTCTAACCTAAACTTGATCATATTTCTTCATTTCACTCCTGATAAGTGATCTATGTGGTTGTGCTATATTGTCTTTAGTTTTACTTTGAGTACAAGTAGCGTCCAGCCTCTCAATTAACAACAAGGAAATGCATTGTCCATCGCTGTACCCATTTTTCAACCATGCACCGAGTCTTCAATTGTTGTTTCAACTGGTCCACGTATTTATGCATGATTCATGTTCCATGACGTGTCAGATTCGATGGTATTTCCTAGAACTCACTATATAGATCCCGGAGATTCTTCATGAGTAAAGCGAAACACAGTCAAGCTATCCTTCGATCTACTTATTCGAATTACAAAATCAGAAAATGGAAGCCTTTGCTATGCAGATCAAAGACTCGGCAGCGAGACTGCCTGAGACATCACTAGTCACCTCGAGAAAAAGCCTGTATCTGAAGTGAGCCAAGATTAACCGTTATGGTTGGAAGAGAAGCACTGACTCTCCCAAGGGCTATACAAAGTGAACGTATTCAGGCTCTAGTTGGCCCACATCAAGAAAGCTTTCAAGTTTCCAGGGACCTCCTTGTCAAATGCTCTCCAGTTTTCAACGCCATGTGCAATTCTTCTTTCAAGGAGTCTGTAGATGGTTTCATCAAGCTTCCCGAAGTTGAGGTGACAACGTTTGAAGACTTCATGCTATGGCTCCACTCTTATAATCCTTCTCAGACAATCGACAAAGAACTGCCTGCGGTATTGGATCTTGCTATCTTTGCTGACATTTATCAAATTCTGCCTTTGCAAAATTACACCTCGGATATAATTCTGCATTTACTACTCGATGATCGGTCGGTCGTTACTCCGGAGATTATATCCCGAGTCTATGAGTCTACACCAGATGGTTCTGTGCTCAGGAGACATTTCTGCTTGGCTTTTTGCACGCTTCATGACCCAAATTACCGGTATTCACATCCTACTGTAGATGAGAACTCGTCAGATTGGGAAGCTGTATTTGACGCCTTTCCTAACTTTGGTCGGGATTATTTTAAAAACACACGAAGCTCGCCTGAGTCCGAGCTCCAAAACAAGGATTTCTGTTCTTTTCACGACCATAGTAATATGGTTGACTGGGTTCGTGGAGACATGGGAGCTCCTTGTCCATATCAAGAAGGAGATTGGTTCGAAAACGAAGTTATCCTGTATAAGCTGAGGGAAGAGGAGAGGCTGAAGCAGGAAAAGCAGAGAAGGAAAGAAAGGCGAGCACTGGCTCGCATCGCAAAGAGAGAAAGAATAACGAATCAAATGCTCTTTGCTGCTGCTAACGCCGCCCCCGAGCATCCAGTCGAGGAGACTGATGATCCTATACCTCCCGAGGATGCGACTGAGGATGTTCCTGAGGATGTTCCAGCCGAGGATGTGACTTGAGAGGTGCCTTTCAGACCCTTAATTCATCACTAGAGTCCAACGAGTAGATAATGCTACTTGCTTACAAGACTTCCATGAGACACTAGTCATCCTCTGGCATAGCAATCCGGTGCGATGCAAGGCCTACTGTAAGGCCGTGGATGGAATGGCATTGCGGATAGATTCATGTATCGCGGGCACGTGATTCACGTGACCTCGCTAAGACTAGTTTCCGTATATTAATCAGCAGAATATATATCTTAAAACTATAATGCCATAGCTTCCTAAAAAGTAATAAATAGCTATAAACTATATATATATCTATATTTTATTAGCTATATTTCTTATCTATATTATTATACTTTTATAATCTCTTTTATAATCTATTTATTCTTACTATAAGAGTCTAGTAGTATAAGATTTAAAATTATAATATCTTTAATCTAAAACTAAGCTATCTCTACTTAAGAGTAATATATTAAATCTAATATTATATAAATTAAATTTAATAATACATAAATTAAAGCTATTATCTATAAAAGGAATTAAATTAAAGCTATTATCTATAAAAAAAATTAAGTTAAAGTACTAAAATCTTTCTAAATTATAATAAAAAAAAAGATTCTAGCTATAATTAAAACTAAACTAGAAAATTATATAAAATAATTTATAATTAAAAAAATATATTATTAATAAATTAAAGTATTATTATAATAAATTAGAGTAATAACTTATTAAAAGCTATAAAATATAATAAGTAAGATTTAAATATTAAATTAAAAATAATAAAATAATAATACTAATAAAAAAGACTTAATAGTAATTATAATAATTAAATTTATAATTATAAATTATAAATTCTTTATAGTAGTATTAGTAAAATTATTAAAATTTAATCTAAAATAGTATTATATTATAAAAAAAATCTTTTAAAAGAAAATCTTTAAATTAAAACTAAAATATTATTTTATAAAAAATTTATAATATTATATAAACTTTAAAGTTAATAAATATAAAATTATTATTACTATAAAAACTTTTAATAAAGATATAAGAATCTAATAAAATTAAAAAATAAATAATAATATTAATATAAATTAAATAATATAGAATAATTTTAATAATTTTTTAATATAATAAATTAATTTATTAAAGCTATTTAGAAAGAAAGCAAACTAGATTTATATTATATTAATATAATAAGATAATTAAAATATAATTTAATTTAATATTTTATTATAAAATTAAAAAAGTTAATTTAATATTAAATATATTAAAAAATAATAAAAAACTTATCTTATAGTTAAAATATTTAAATTAATAAAATAAAAGATTAATAATTAGTAAGAATCTAGTAGTTTAAATTATAATATATATATAATATAGCTCTAAAGTATTAAAGATAATATATTAGAGTATTAATATATAATAAAAAAATTCTAAAATAATTTAAAAAATAATTTTAATAATAAAAATAAGATATTAAGTTTAGAAAATAGATCTAGAACTTAAAGAAAATTAAATTAATAAAAAAATAAGAAAATAAATTAAGATTATAATATTTTTTATTTCTAATTTTATAACTATAATTTATAATAATAAGAATTAAATTAATTTAATATTTTAATACTCTTATATATATTTAATAGTAATATAATCTATAATTATTATTATAAACTAGGATATATTAAGAAATAATATTAAATATTATATTCTAAATTATAATTAAAATAGAATAGTAATAATAATATAAAATAACTATTTTAAATTTTTAATATTATTAATATAGCTTTAGAAATTTAAACTATATAAATAAATATTAGATTCTATATTATAATATATATTTATATATTTATTTTAAAAAAATACTAATAGATATTTATTTTAATTAATAATAATACTAGTAGTAATTTTATTAATTAAAAATAGACTAAATATTATAATTATAAAATTATTAATATTATAGTTATAACTAAAGCTATAAATAAATATTAAATTCTTATATTAAATAAGATATATCTAAGTATTATTACTCTTAATTTAATAAAAGAAATAAGAAAAATTTATTAAATATATAATATTATATCTATAATAAAGTATAATATTATTCTAGAAATATTATAATATATTAAATTAGATCTAGATATTTATTATTCTATTTAAAAATAATTTTATTATAATAAATAAAATTAGTAAAAGACTAATAAAAGATTTTACTATTATTAAATTTAAAAAAATATAGTATAATAATAGAAATTATTAAAGTAAAAATAAATAACTAAAATTAAAATAAAAATAAAAAAAAAATTATTAATAATATAGATTAAATAAATTTTTATAATTAAGTTTTTAATTAAAATAGAGACTAGTAATAATATATTTTAAATAAAATTATATATAATAGATAAAAAAAAGATTATAAGTCTAAATATTATTAATATTTTTAAATTATTAAATTATATAATATTATATCTTAATATATTTTTAAAGAAAGAAGTTATAGAGCTATTAAAATATATAAAATATAATTATATTATTAATTTTAAAAAAGATAAGAATTTATTATATTAATTAATTTATTAGCTAAGTTCTAAGAAATAAGAAGTATTTTAAAATTATATTTTTATAAATCTAGCTAAAGATTAGATTTATAAATTTAAAAATCTAATAAATATCTTTATTTTTTTTATATTAAAAAAGAATAATAGTTTATAATTTTATATAAATTATTAAAATTTAAATATTATTATTATAAAAAATTACTATTTTTTACTATTAATAGAAGAGATAATAGACTAATTAATTAATATTATAATTTATATTTAATTAAATCTTTAGAATACTTACTATTAAATTTAAATTAAAAAAAAAGATAAATAAAAAATAATATTTTAAATCTAATATAAATATTTTAAGTATATTATTATATTATTTAATCTAATTAATATCCTAGCTATATTCTAAATCTATATTAATTAAGCTCTAAGTAATCTTCTTAATATATATTATATAATATATCTAGATAATATTATTATCTATTTAAAAGATATAAAGAGTTATAAATTGATATGCCAATGGCAAAAAATGGTGGATCATGAACGTAGTCAATTGAATATGGATCTGGGAAGAAGAGTCTTCTAGAACTATCTAAACTATCTAAGCTAGCTGGCGGTGAGACTATAGAAAAACTAATTACTTCTAAAAAAAAATAATAGAAATCTTTATTATTTTTAATAAATATCTTTTAATAAAAAAAAACACTATTTATAATATTATAATAAAAGAATATAAAAAGATATAAAAAAATATAATAATATAAATATACTAAATAATAATATATAAAAAAGTCTACTTAAAAAATATTAGTTTTAATCTTAATTAGTATATTATAAATATATAATTAATATTATTAAAGCTTTAGCTAGCTTATTATTAAAATATATAATTATTTTAAAAATACTAAAAGATCTTTAATAGTAGAAAAGATAATTAGAAAATTTATAAATTATAATTTTATTTTATAATTATAACTTAGATTTATACTTTTAAAAATTAAAAATCAGTTTATATTACTTATAGAAGAGGTTAATAAAATTATAAAAGATTTTATATTTAATATATTTAATAAGACTATAAGTAATTTTATTAATTAATATTTTATATTTAGAATTAGAATTATCTAGCTAGTATAAATAAATTTTTATTTATATTTTTAATTTTATAAATATAATATTAAGTTATATAGCTAGTTTTATAATATAATTAAAGATAAATTATATATATATTTTTTTTTTTATAAGATTTTTTTAAAGCTTTACTTCTTATCTTTTAGAAGATTTTTATTAATTTTATATTCTTTACTATTATAGAGATTAAGATTAAAATAGATTATTATATCTTAATTTTTCTTATAAGTATTAATAGCTAAAAATAAAACTTTAAAAGATATATTTTTATTATTAATAAGTTACTATAGCTTGTAAATCTTTATAATATAATAATTATTCTTTTATATAAGAATTTATTTATAATAGGTAATATAATATATTTTAATATAAGTAATATTTAAAGTATTAAAATTAGTAATATAATTAGTAATAGTTTTTTATTTAATAACTATCTTATCTATAAGTTATATAATAATTATTTTATTTAAATATAATTTAAATAAAAAAGAGCTTAGCTAGATATAATAAAAAAAAAAATTATTTAGTATTATAATTTATAAGATATAATAATCTTTTATAGTTAATAAATTAAGATATAGATAGAGTTTTATAAAATATAATAAACTTTTATAATTAGTAAACTAGAATATAGATAAAAAGCTAAGTATAAATTAAAGATATAATAGATACTATCTAATTATAGTTATATAAATAAGTAAGAATAAGATAAGATAAAATAAAATATAAATAAAAAGAAAAAATAAAATAAAAAATATAAATTTTATAAAATAATTAAAAAGCTTTTATTTTTATAATAAGATAAGAAGTCTAGAGAAAGAATAAATTATAATAAAATAAATAATTTATATAAAATTAATTTTAGATTAAATTTTATAAGAGTTATAGTTATAAAAGAAGTATATAAATTATATTAAATAATAATTTTTTAAACTAGATATAGATAATTATAATAAGAAAAAAATTATTATTAAAAATATTAATATATAGTAAAAAAAATAAAATAAAAAATAATAAGATATTAAAAAAATATAAAAAAAATATTAATAACTAATATATTATTAAATAAAGAGATAAGAGATTAGAGTAAAATAATATATTAAAAAAAAACTCTTATTAATAATAAAATATTTAGTAATAAGTATAATAACTAAAAATATAATTATAATAATTTAAGCTATATAGAGAAATTAGTATAAATAGTTTTAATCTTTAAATTTAGAATTTATAAATAATTATTTAAAAGAAATAAAATTATAAATAAATTTAAATATCTAAGATTAAATAAAATTAAAAATTCTTAAAAAATATAATATCTCTAAAAATTTTATAATTTAAATATAATTAATATAACTATTAGAGTAAATAGTTATATAATCTATATAATAATAAATATTTTTAAAAGCTTATTAAGAATATTTAAAACTATAAATCTTTTAAATTATTATTTTAAATACTTTTCTTAGCTATTCTTATTTATAATATAATTTAGCTAGATAAGGCTAAATATTTAAAGATTATTTATAAATAGCTATAGTTTTTAATATATTAATATTTAATTTTTATATTTATTAGTTCTAATTAGCGCTAAAATTACACTAATATATATAATATTTTATTATAGGCTATAATAAGTATTTTTTTTTAGTTATTCTTTTATTTATAATTTTCTTAATCTTTTAGTATTTGATATTATTATTATTAGTAAAGATTAAATTAGTTAGAGATAAAAGTTAATTAAATAAATTAAGATATAGATAAGATTCTAATAAAATAATAAAAAAAATATTATTAATTTTTTAATTTATAAAGATATTAAGTCTATAGACTAGATAATTAATATATTAAATAATATTATAAAAGTTAGAGAATTATTATTATAATTTTAAGTTTAGTTTTTATTATTCTTTTTTATATAAGTTTACTAGAATCTTATAATTATAATTAAAGTGAATTAGAATTTTATTTTTAAGGATAAATATTTTTTATATATATAACTTATTATAGGTGTATTTTATATCTATAATAATAAGATAAATTAATTTATATATATTAATATAAGATAAGAAGTCCTATAATAGATAATAAAAATTTATAAGTATTATTATATTATTAATCTTTAGACTATATATAATTTTATAAATAGATTTTCTAATAAGGAAATATAGAGTAGAATTTATAATATATTATAAAAAAAATAAAATTATAGACTATTATTTTTAGTTATTTAGATTATTAATAAGATACTAAAGGTAGATTTTAATTAATTAGTTTATCTATTCTAACTAGCTATTAATTTATAAGTGATATAATAATAAGAAAAATAATTTTATATTAAATTTATTAAAGATTGTTTTTTATACTTTTAAAAGGAATTTCTTATTATAGTTAAAAATTATTTTATATAAAATTTCTTAATTATCTAAAAGTAGATTATTAATTAAAATATTTCTTTATTATTTTATTATTTAATTAATATATTTAGCTATAAATATTTTATATTTTAAGTATTTATAAGTGATTAATATAATAATATTAAAATTATCTTTAGATATTAAAAAATAGAGAATAAAATTAATTATAATTATATAGAATAGAATATTAAAGGTTAGAATAAATTAGATATTACTAAACTATTAGTATCTATAAGTCTTAAGCTTAAAATAGTCTAAATAATATTTAATATATTTTTTAATATATTTTATAGTATATTAAATTATAATATTATTTAAATAAAAGAGTAATTTTTTATAATTATTATAGCTTATAATATTATAAGTTAACTTAAATATATCTTTAATTAATATATTTAAAATATATAATTACTTTTTTAGATTAAACTTTAAGCTATTAATAAAATAAAATAAATTATTTTAAATTATATAAAAAAAAAGATCTATCTTATTTTTTTTTTTTAAAAGATTATTATTCTAGAGCTATTTAATAATCCTAAATAAAAAAAAGTTTATAATATATACTATTTTAAATTTATTCTTATATTTAGAGATAATATTAATATAAATTTTAGAATATATTAGATAAAAATTAAAGTTAAAGAAATTAGGATTTCTAAACTTATTATAGAAGATATTAATTAAGTTTAGAATATTAAGATTCTTAATATTTATTTTAATATTATTTAATTTAAACTTTAATAAAATATTTATTATAATATTCTATTTATTAGATTTATAAATTAGAGTAATATTAAACTTTTAAATAAATTATAATATATTAATTAATTATAAATTTAACTTTTTAAAAAATATAGTATTAAATATAATCTATTAAGTAATAATAATAATTATAGAATAATTAATATAAATAATAATTAGCTTTTTTATACTTTTAATAATATATTATAGTTTTTTTAGAATCTATATAAGATAAGTAATTTTTAACTTAATAAACTAATAATGCTTTTTAATTTTAAAAATATAATAGCTAAGAAATAAAATAAGCTATATATTATTATAATTAATTAAATTTTTAAATAACTTAACTAGTTTAGTTAAGCTAAATCTAAAAATCTAATCCTTATTTATATTATTTTTAAGATAATAAGTAAAAATCTTAAAGTTATTCTTATAAGTATTAAAATTGATATAAATCTATTAATTAGAACTTAAATAGTAAAAAAAAAAAAGATTTTTAAAATATTTATAAATAATAATAAATATAACTAGTTTATTTAGATTAGAATTATTAATTATAATTTTATATATAAAAGTTTTATATAAGTTTTTAATAACTAGATTTAATTTAAGTAAAAGAGTTTTATAATTCTTTAAAAATCTAATAAGCTTTATAAAATTAGAAATAATTAATTAAAAATAATTAATTATACTAAATTAGATCTTTAAAACTAAGAGTATTTTAAAGAATAAAATATTAATTATTATAGTAATCTTCTCTTCTAGAATAAATAAATCTAAAAAATTAATATAATAATTAAGTAATTTAATTAATAAAAAATCTATAAATATTTTAATAAAGCTAAATAAGATATTATAGTCTTTAAGTTTTTTAAAAATATAATTTAAGTATTTTAAATACTTATATAATAATATTAATAAGATAATAATATTATTAATATAAATATAATAAAATTTTTAAAACTCTCTTAGAAGATTATCTATATAATATTATATATAGACTAGATTATTATAATAATCTATAAATATAATATTATAGTATTTTTAATTATAATAATTAATAATATAAATTTATGAATGATAGTTCTTTTAGATATACTATTAGAAAAATATAATAATTATATTAAGAATTATAATAAATTTATAGCTATTAAATTAAGTAATAATTTTTTTTTAATAAGATATAGAATAGATATTCTTTATTAAAATCTTATTATTATTATATATATTTATAATAATATATCTCTTTTAGATTAATCTATTAGGTCTGTTAATCTATCTTTAGATAATAAAAATAGAGAATCTTATAAATATATAAGAGATTATATAGCTTATATAGTCTTATTTATATAATTAATTATAAACTTTATTAATTAATTTTTTATTATAAGTATTTATAGAATAAATTTTATTAAATTAATTAATAATTTTCTTCTATTTATCTTTTATAGAAATAGCTATTTATTAATTTTTAAATATATTTATAAAATTTTTATTATACTAAATATCGAATTTAAGTAATTTATATATAAAAATATTTATTATGTTAGAATTATTATTATAGATAGTGATTCTATTATTTAGATTATATTTTTTATCTATATCTCTATATATTATTAATTAGTTATGTCTTTTCTTGATTTTACTTTTAGCTATTTATAATATAATAGGGTTAAATAAGTATATATTAATATTTTTATATTTAATAATAAATCCTAATCTAATGTTTTTTAAAATAATCTAGTTTAAATTATAGTAGTTTTTTATAATAATCTATTTAAAGTTCTTATTAATTATATAAGTTATAAGAGTTACCTTATTATAGTCTAAATTAAAAATATAATTATAATTAAGTTATAGCTATTTATTAATCTTAATAAGAATTATTATAGTTTTATTTATAAGAATAATAATTCTCTTCTTAGTAAATATAAACTTTAAAATTATATAATATATATAATCTTTTAAGCAAATTAATAATAGAATTCTAATATTATTATAAGATTAGATAATAGTATAAGGTTTTTTAATAATAAATATTATATTAAATTTATTATAATTAATTATATTAATACTAAATAGTATATTTATTTTTAGATTATTAACTATATAAATCTCTATAATTAATCTAATAATAATATTATCTTTATTTAAGATAGCTTTAAAATATACTATAATATAGACTATATTACTAATATAATGTTAATTTATTCTAATTCTATAAATACTAAGTAATTTAAATAATTTTTAAACTTTAATATTTAGGAATTATTTATATAAAAATTATTAATTAATAATTATAAAATCTTTATTTATATTTATATAGATATTTTTAAGCTATATATCTAGTATTAAAAAGACTAATATAATAGTATAATATTAAATATAAAAATATATATTATTTTTTATCTAGTTAAGTGACTTTTTTTAAACTAAAATAATTAGTCTTTTTATAAGCTTATTAAATAGTATAATAAATAAAATATTTTAAATTATAAATAACTTATTAATAGAGGTATTTAAGTTAGACTAATTAATAAATTAAAAAAACTTAAGCTTAGCTAAAAATAAATTCTTTATAAAATAAAAAATAAGATAAGTATAAAGCTTATTATTTAAAATAAAATCTATATAGTAATTAATATAAATAAAAATAGAAGAAATATAATACTAATAAATATATAATATAAAATTATTATAATAATTATTATTTTTATTTATATTATAGTTATTCTTATTATTATTATAGTTATAGTATTATATTTAAGCTAATTTAAATTTTAAATAATAGTTTTTAAAATAGTTAGTAATAAAATCTTAAGATTTATTTACTAAGATTTTTTTAAGATTATTAAGCTTAGTAATAAATAAAGCTAGTTTTTAGAATTTAAACTATTTTTTTAGATCTAAGTAATAAATAGAAATTCTTAGTATAAAACTAATTAGAGTTTAATAATAGATATTCTATCTAAAATTCTAGTAATTTATAAGAAAATTCTAGTTATTAGAATAGTTACTAAAGCTTTATTAATTTAATAAACTAAAGTTTAAATTATTATATTAATTAAATAATTTAAATCTTTTATTTTAATTTTTAAGATTTTCTTAATAGTTAAATAACTTTTTATAAAAGCTATATTAAACTTAATAAAAATTAAAAGAGTATTATTACTAACTTATAAATTAGGAATAGACTAGATAATTAAAATTATATAAATTAAAATTTTAATAATAATTAGTTAAATAGTTTAAAAGACTAGCTATATTTTATTATAATAATCTATAAGATTTTAGAGATTTTTAAAAGCTAATTATTTTTATTTATATAATTTATTATTTTTTAATTATCTATATTTATTATATAATTATAATTTTATAATCTAATATATCTATATTATATTTAAAATTAGAATATAGTTTAGTCTAAGTTTAAAAGAGTTAAATTATAATACTAATAATACTAACTATTTAATATTATTAAATATATTCTTAGATATAGTCTTTTAGATTTCTATTTTATATAATATTATTTAGATTATAAATTAATTAAGTAAATATATTTTATATAAAAATAAGACTTAGTTAAAAATATTTTATTAAAATAATAAACTATCTAGTTTTTAAATTTATATAAAATAAGCTAGATTTCTTAAAATTTATAAATTTAATTTAATACTAGTATATTATTTTATTATAAAATAGATTCTAGAGTTAATTTTTAATATTCTTATTATTTTAAATATAACTTATATTATAAATAAAATTAATAAAAAAAATAATCTTATAGAATATAAATTAATATTTAAAATTTATAATAAAATTATAATTAATATAGTCTTTATCTTAAAAATTAGAATAGAAAAGCCTAATAGTCTTAATCTTTTAATATATAAAAATAATAGAGAGTAAGATCTTATTAAAAAATTTAAATAAGAGAGTATTTATATAAGAGATTAATTATTATTCTATTTAATTAATATTAGTATTTAATTATATTTAATTCTATAGATTAATTTATTTTTAATTTTTAATATATTTCTTAATTTTTTTTATATAATTATTAAGTTCTCTTAAAATTTTCTTAATATTAATATTAGAGAAGGAGTTTTTAGATTATATTATTTTAATATAAGAAAAGCCTAATTTTATTTAAATTATATTTTAGATTAATTACTTTCCTTTATATTTTAATCTTAAGGCTAGATCATTTAAATTAAAAGAATAAAATTAAAATATTATAATTAGATAATTAATAGGTTTTTTTAAAATTACTAGATATTCTTTAATTATAGATAAAGTTTAAAATCTAAATTAAAATTATACTAAGAATTTAGACTTTTTAATATATTTATTAAATATTATCTAAATTCTTCTCTAAATAAGAAAGAGCTAATATTAGTAGAATTTAAAAATACTTTTAATAAATCTTTTAATAATAGTATAAAAAACACTTTTATTAATAAATTAATTAATTAGAATATAAAATAATTTATTATAATAATCTTACTAAGAAAAAATTTAGGTATAAAATTTAGAAAAATATTAATATAAATTATAAATTAACTTAGAAATTATCTACTAATAAAAAAATATAATAAATATATAATTAAAAGTATTAATTATTTTAATATCTAGCTTTTTATTAAATTTAGTTTCTTATTATTAAAAAAATATAATCTATAGACTAAGAGTAATAAACTTATTATTAAAATTAATAAAAAGAGTTATTTGTAATAGTAATAACTAGTTAAATCTAGAAATAGAAGAATATAATATTATAAAAGAAGATATAAATTAGTTTTTATTATATTTAGATAGATTAGATAGTAATAAAAATATAGAGAAATATAATTAGATATTTTAAAATATATTTAATTAGAAAAAATAAAGTAAATAAATATTATATAATAAAAAAAATAAGTAATTATTAAAATTCTTATTAGCTAAAAATATATAATATAAAAGTAATAGTAGAAAAAAAATAAAAAATATAATAGGATAATTTTAATATCTTTAATTAAAAAATTTTTAAGATAAGAGTAATTTATATATATTTATAATAATTATATTATAGAGATAGGTTTAAAGCTTTTTAAGTAAAATTAAAGAGTTTTAATAAAAAAAAATACTAAGTTATTACTTAGGATATATTACTATTTAATATATTAATAATAAAAAATAGTAGATTATAAATATAATTAATTAAATATAGATTTAGAAAAAAGAGTCTTTTAGAACTATTTAAATTATTTAAGCTAGCTAGTGGTGAGATTATAGAAAGATTAACCACTTCTAGAAAGAAGTGGTAGAAATCTCTGCCATTCTCAATATAAATTAAATATTAAAAATATTTTAAAATAGCTATAGTAATATAAATTATATATTAAATTATTAAAATATATCTTTAAAATTAATAAAGTTTATTTTTTTAGATTTATAATAAATCTTAAAGATATTAATATAAAATAAAATTATATTATTATAATTTATAACTAGCTAAAGTCTAAAAATATATAAAAAATAAAATAATTTTTTAGATTTATTAACTTTTATTAAAGATTTATTAAGATATATTTTAAAAAGATAATAGCTCTTTTAAATTTTAAAAAAAAGATTAAAAATAAAAAAAAAGATAAATTTATTTTTAATACTAAAGCTAAAAGAGCTTTTAAATAATTTAAAAAAATATTTTATAAAATTCTAATATTAAAATATTATAATCTAGAAAGATTAATAAAAATAAAAATTAATATTTTAAACTTTACTATAAGTATAATTATTAATTAAAAATAAAAAAATAATAAATAATAATATCTAATTATATTTTTCTTATATAAGTTAAAAGCTATAGAATTAAACTATAAGACTTATAATTTAAAGCTATTAATTATTATAAAATTATTTCTTTATTAAAGATACTATTTAGAGAATAATAAATAAATAATTACTATATTATTAGATTATAATAATTTATATTATTTTATAATTATAAAAGAATTTAATTACTATTAAATAAAATAGATTAAGAAGCTTATAATATTTAATTTTAATATTAAATATTAATCTAAAATAAGAAATTCTATAAATATATTAAGCTAAAAATTAGATTATATTAAAATTTTAAAAAAGTAATAAACTTTATTATTAATTTTAAAAAAAAAGCTAAGTTAAAATTATAAAATAAAATCTATCTACTCTAATAAATTAATAAATATTAAAATTATAGTATATATAGTATNNTTTATATTAATAAAAAAAAATTAAAGATTAAGCTTTAAAATATATTTAATATTTAAAAAATAATTAAAAAAATTACTAAAGATTTAAAACTCTTAATATTTTAATATAAAATAGTAGTAGCTATTAGTACTAAAATAATTTATTTAAAAATATTAGAATTATTTATTATTATTATTTTAAAATATTAATATATAGATATATATACTAAAGCTATAAAAAATTAATTATAAAATCTAAATTTATAAGTAAATAGATCTTAATAATTAATTAGATTAGATAACCTATTATAATTTAAAAATATAATATATATATCACTAGATTAAGCTTTAAAATAAAAGATTTTAAAAATAAATTATAATAATACTTAAAAAGATTATTTTAATATAAAAAGAATATATAATATTATAATAAAAAAATATTATTAATAATATTTATATATAGATATTAAATATTATTATTAAATCTACTAAGTATATTAATATAAAGCTATATTAAAATATAAAAAATATAAACTTATAAAGTTATTATTAAAATCTATATAGCTATTTAAAATTATTATATTAAATTTTATATTAAAACTATCTAAGTCTAAATAGATAAATAAAATCTATAATATTATTCTAGTAATAATAAATCTATTAATAAAATATATTATATATATATTAATTACTAAAGCATTTAGAGCTAAGGATTTTATTATAATTATATATAATATATTAATTAAATATTTTACTATATTATAATATATTATAAGTAATTAAGCTTAACTGTAAGGCCGTGGCCTATAAACGTACATAACACGTATGAACTGAGCAATAATAATGATATTACTAAGGTGGCTCCATCTGGAGCATCAACTAACTACCCACAAGTCACATGCTTACCCATATAACTCAGACAGGCTAATTAACTAAATTAACTAATAATATAATAACTTAATAAAAAATTATAAATTTTTTTATATAAAAAACTACCACTACTCTTAATAACAAGGTAGAGACACAAATAAAAAAATAATATAAAAGAAACTAAATATAATATAACTATAAATAAAATATTATAAAAAAGATAAAAAAAATACTAAAAAATATAAAATACTAATAATAGAAAAAGCAAAAATATAAAATATAAAAAAAATCTAATACTAATTAATAGTAAAAAAACTCTAAAGAAAAGCTCTATTTATTATATTATACTTAATATTACTCTTATAATTCTCTATTTTATACACTTTATATTCCTCATCAAATATACATAAAAGATATAATTTAAAATTATTTACTATTATTATCTATAGCAAATAAGTTAAATATATATTAATAATATTCTTCTCAATAAAAGTTAATATAAAAAATAAATCTATCTAAATATCTTTCTAGATAATTTTATTAAAAAATATAATAATAATACTAACTAGCTATACTATCTTAATATATAATTCTAAAGAGACTATTATATATAAAAAATTTTATTCCTATTCTCTTCTTTTTAAAATCTACTATTAATAAGCTTCTATCTATATAGTATAATATTAATTCTAGACTTCTTTATAATAATAATTAAAGCTAAATAATTATTCCTTTTTTTTAATTATAACTCTATAATACTATACTTAATAATCCTTATTAATCTAATAATTTAATAAATTTATTATTTTATACTTATTATCTTTTCCTTAAGAATAAAACCTATCTAAATATTATAATAAAAAATATCTATCTATTCAAATAATAATATTTAATTTCTTAATAGCTAGACTATTATCTATTATAATATTAACTATATAGCTATATAGATATTATAAGTAAAAATTATTAAATTATAATAACTTAAGAATATTAGAAAATTTAATTAAAAGATTTTAAATAACAAAGAAGTAGTATTCTATATATAAGAAATATTATAACTAGCTATATTATAGTATAAAGTTATCTATACTTAATATTCTAATAATAATACTATTTTTATCTATAAAATATTAATAATTACTAAACTTAATACTACTTTAAGAGATAGAGATAAACTTTATAAAAATATAATCCTCTATTATATAAATTAACTATTCTACTACTAGTAATTTATAGTATAAATATAATAAAAACTAGAACTTATTATATTATTTTTTAAATAGTAGTAGTTATGTATTAAAGCTATCTACTATAAAGTTTTTAGAAAAGATTAAAAGTAGATCTATATTCTTTAATATAAAAATTATCTTTAATATTAAACTTAGTTTAAACTTTTTTAATTTTTTTTATAATAAGATTTTTATTAGTAGATATTTTTAAATTTAAAATAATACTAGCTTTTTATTAATAAATTTAATAATTAATAGCTTAATTTTCTTTAATATATAATTTATTAGATAGTTTTCTTTAAGCTAATAAAAATCTAGATTAAATATTAAAAATAAAAACTTATTAATTATTTTAAATTATTATAATTTATTAATAAGCTTTATATATATCTTATTAATTTTTTAAAGCTTAGTTATAGTCTACTTTTATTCATAAATTATATTCTTTTAAGTGTTAACTTTATTTATAATATATATATATCTTATATACTATTATTATTAATAAAATTTAATTAATTATCTATTATAGACTATTTATTATAGTTTTATATTAGTATTATTTCTAGATAATATTTCCTTTATTAATAAGATTTCTAGAGCTTATTAAAATTCTATTACTATCTTATTATTTACTAAGAAATTTATTTTAATCTATTATTTTATATTACTAATACTCTTTTTAATATTAAAATTTATAGCTTTTTTTAGAATTTTATTAAAAATAACACTTATTATAATAGATAATAACTTATTATAATATTTATTAATAAAAAAATTCTAGTAATAAAAAATAGATAAAAAAAAGATATAAAAGAGTAATTTATAGTTAAAAGAAAAAAAAAGAAAGAAGATAATTAAAATTAAAAAATTATTAAATAGAATAAAAATAAGATATAAGAAGAATATAAAATAAAAATAATAAAAAAAAAAGAATTAATTATTAAAAAAAATTTTATTTATTATATTTCTTATTTTAGATATAATAATAAGAATTATAAACTAAGACTAGTTATATAATATTAAAATATAATAATAAGTTATTTATATCTAATCAGTAAGATTCTAAAAGAATCTCTAAACTATTAAACTATTTATAGTTATTTAATAGTTCCTAATAACTATCTAAATTATCTTTTCTAATCTAATAATTATTCTAGAGATTATATTCTTTTTATTAAATATAAAATTTTATAATCCTCTTCTTGTTTCTTTTAATATATTATATATAATAATTAATAATCTTTTTTATTTTATATCTTATAATACTATCTTTATTTACTATAATTTTTTTTAGTTATTTAAGTCTATAAAGCTCCTTAGAATAAAGCTTAAGATAAATAATAAAGAAAATATAATATTCTTTAAATATCTTAAATATATTAATTTTATAAGCTAATTTATTAATCTTATATATTACTCTATAAAGATTTATATACTATTAATAAAATTTTAGACTAAGCTTTAACTATTTATTTATAGATATTATATAGCCTCTATTTAATTATAATAAAATTATATTATCTTTTCTAAAAGTAATCTATTTATATTTCTTATTAAAAATATATTTAGTATTTATTATAATAAATTTAATATATTCTTTAGCATTAAATCTACACCAAAAGTCTTAAACTTATTATATATTTAGATTAAGTAGAGTAGTTTAATTCTATAACTTAAAATTATATATTAGTTTATAAAAAGACTTTTTAATAAATATTAATATAATACTATTTAATAAGAATTAGATATATAATAGTACTTTAAACTAGTCTTTTAAAATTTCTATAACTATAATAAAATATCTAAATATAATCTTAAAAATCTAATTTATATTCTTAAACTATCTATTTATTTATAAATAATAAGCTATAAAGAATTATAACTTAATATTAACTATTATAAAAAATCCAATCTATATCTTATTTAGAAATCTTAGATTATAATTAAAAATAATTATTATAAAAAAACCCTAGTTATTAATAATAAATTAAAATATAAACTTATAATTCTAAATCTAGACTATAAATACTAACTTTTCTATAATAAAAATTCACTATTTAGTAAATTTATAAGTTATAATAAGAATATAATCTAGTCTATTATAAATCTTTAAAAAATACTTAATAAAATTAATAATAATTATATAGAATAGAATATCTAGAATTATAATAAATTAATTTTAATTAAAGAGATAATATCTTCTAATCTTTATTTTTAGATATTTATTATATATAATAATATACTTCTATATCTATCTTATAATAAAAAAAATAAATAATCTATTAAATCTATTAATAAGATATTTATATTTATTATAACTAATTTTATTATAAGCTATATAAAATATATCTTCTACTATATAATATAAGATATAGAATTATTTTTTATCTATATATCTATTAATTATATATAGATATCTCTAAATATTAAACTTATATAATAAATATAATCTATTATTATTAATAACTTTTATATTCTTCTAAATCTACTAAATAATCTTACTCTACTTATAGTCTATAAAATAACTCTTAATTTAATAATCTTTAAAATTATAATTTATTTTAAATAAAAAAATTAAATAAATTAGTTCTTTTATAATTACTAATATCTTAAAGAGTTCCAACATATCTTTATTAAAAATATTAGTAACATCATAATCTAGAACTTTATTAATCTTATTAAGATTTAGAATTTATAATTTTATAATTATAAATAAAAGTTTTAATAGTATATCTATAATAATATTCTCTTTATTAAGCTTATAAATAAGCTTAATATTAAAATATTAAATAAAAAGAACTATATAAATTAGTTAGAGATTTACTTATATAATAGATATAATCTATAAAGATATAAATCTTATAAATATAATAATAAAGATATAATTTATATAAATAATAACTAACTTCTTAGTAGCTTTAATTATATAATATAGTTTATAAAAAATTTATACTAAGTAGATAATCTTTAATTTTATAAACTAATAATAAGTTTTAAACTGATTTAGAGTATAACTTAGAAAAATAACTAGTATAATAAGCTAATAATTCTTAAAACTTTTAATAAGAATACTTATAATTATTTAATATAAATAATTATTAGTCTTATCCTTTAAATAATATCTAATAACTTTAAATTTTTTTTTTAATATATTAAAGTTAATAAAGAAAGCCTATTCTAAATAATAATAATATAAAAATTAGATATTATAAAAATATTATTAAATTATTTTAAAAGCTTTTTACTATTATTCTATAGATTTTAAAATTATTATTTTTTATATATAGCTCTAGTATATCTAACTTTTCTTAAATATTATTTTTAGAAATTATATTTTAAGCTATTAAAAAGACTTAATATATTATATAAATCTTATAATCTAAAATCTAAACTAGTTAATTAAGCCAATTTATATTTCTAATTATTTAAAATTATAAAAAAATAAAATAAATATTACTATAAAAATCTATTTTTAAGAAATAATTAGACTAAGACTATTAATATACTAATCTAGTAAAATAAAATTAAAAAATCTAATATATACTTTTTTAAAATTTAGAGTAATATTTATAGTATTAATAATAATAAATAATAATATTAAATATTCTAGATAGACTTTATTATTTAGAGTAATTATTATAATATTATTAATATAGATATAATACTAGTTATAAAACTTTTAAAATATCTAATCTATAATATATTAAATATATATTAAATTATTAATAAATTCTATAAATACTACTATATATTATTCTTAACTATAATAAGAGACTATATAAAAGAATTTTTTATTATCTAAATATATCCTCTATTAAAAGAAAAATATTATAATATTAAATATTAATAAAACTCTTACTTCTTAAACTATTATAATAATATCTTTTTATAAAAATATTAGATATATATCCTTTTTAATTACTATATTAAATTAATATAAATCAGTTATAATATATTCTTTTAATTTTAATAGTTCTTTATTATTCTTTTCTATTATTTTTTAAATTATAAAAATTAAATAATCTAAGAGGTAATACTCTTTAGACTATTATATATAATTTATATAATAATATTTCTTATATTCTTAATTAATAAATTTATAGTCTTTTAAGCTTATCTAATATATTTTTTTTTATCTATAAAGATAAGATTCCTAATCTTTCTTTATATAGATTTATATTTATATATATTCTAGAATATTTATAAAATCTTTATCTCTCTAAATATTAAATTTTTTTAATATTTTTATTAGCTTTTTATAGGTCTTATAATTAAAGCTATAAATAGTAATATTATTATCTATTACTATCTTATAATTTTTTAGAAATTTAGATTCAGTAAATTAAAGCAAGGATTTAGTATTTTAATTTTTAAAAATTTTTATCTATTTTATATATTCTAATAAAATATCTTCTAGGGCTTTATCTATAAAATATATATATATTTTCTTATACTTTAATAATATATTAAGTTTTAAATATTATAAAATAATCTATTTTTTAGCTATAGTATTTGCTATTTAAATCTATAAAAAAAATAAGTCTATAATATATAAAAATATAATAATTCCTTTATATATAGATTTAAAGAGAAAGTTATAATTCTTTAATAATTCACTCTTAATATAAATAGAAATATATATTATAATCTATAAAAAAATAACTACTTTCTTTAGAATAAATACTAGGATAGATAATATTTAAAAATCTTTAGATATTATTTTAACTAGTATTTTTATACTTTAATATATACTAATAATAATATAGAGATATTTTAATACTAGTAATAAATTAATCTAATTATTAATTAGAATATCTATACTAATTAATAATTCTATATTTAAATTCTTTATAACTCTTACCTTAAAATAAATTTTAGTAATTATTAATTAACTATCTTTACTACTAAGTAGGTATAGTATAGTATAAATAATTTTAATAAATTTAATCTTCTCTAGTTCTTTTAAATTAATATTTTTAATACTATACACCTCTAATTAAAATATATATATTTAAAAAAATTTCTAATTAATTATAATAAAAATATATTCTAAATTTATATAAACTTTATTAATCTTTCTAAAATTATAAAAGAATCTTTATACTATAATATAATATTAGTTATAAAAAAAATTTTCTAAAAATATATTCTTAATCTTAATTAATACTTTAATAATAAAATTAAATAATATAAAGTTATTTATAATTTCTAATTCTTCTATTTTTTAAATCTTAGTATAATATTCTTTTATATAATTATTATTAATATTTAATAAATCCTTCTTTATATTTTCTAAGTTCTTATTATTAAATATCTCTATTACTAATTTATCTTTCTTAGATTTCTTCTTTATTTCTTTTTTTATATTACTATAATATACTTTAATTTTTATATCTCTTTTTTTTTTATTAGAATCTTAAAAAAATCTATTTTTTCTATTTTAATATCTATTATAGCTCTAAGACTTATAAAAATTTTTTTTATTATTATAATTATATTAAGATTTCAAGTCATCCTTATTATAATAATTATAATTATTATTATATCTATAATTTAATTTATTATAGCTAGAGAATTAGTAATTATTAGAGTATAAATAAAATTTATTATAATATAAATCTTAGAATTAATAATAATTTAATCTAAAATATCTATTTCTTTTAGTTTATTATTACTAATCCCTCTTCTATTTTTTTAAATAATATTCCTCTACTTTTTACTATATAATATACTAGTTACAAAGAATTAATATCTAATCTATTAAAAAAATACTAGATCTAAACTACCTAATATCCCACTTATATTCTAAAGAAAAATAATTCTATATTATAAATATTTATAACTATTTCTTTTAAATAATTTTGATAACTACTATTATATATATTATATTTTATATAAAAATTATAAGTATTTCTTCTTTATAAATCTATTTTATAATATATTTTATTTTATTAAACTACTTCATTACTTAAACTAGACTTTTAATAAAATATTTAATAAGAGCTAGGATCTATCTTCTTTTAAATAATATTTTATAAAAAGCACTCTTCTTAAGATTAATTAACTTTATTATATATTAGATTTAGATAGAACTATATAATAAAACTTATAATTTAATATAAATAAATATTTTATTATAAAAAAATATATATAAATAAATAATATTATAGAATATATAAATATCTTAATAATATATCTTATTATTCTTAGTAATAACTAGATCTTTTTCTTCTACTTTATTATCTTTTATTTCTAGATAAAATCAATCTAGCTTAGCCTAGTCCTAGAATAAAAAATAAAATTTATTATTTTTATATAATTTAAAGCTAGGATTTATAACTTTTAAATCACCTTTAGAGTTATTATTATCTATATTAATAATATTATTTTAATCTAATATAGAATCTAGTTTATAGCATCTAAATAATTCTAGCTAGAATAATCCTAGCTAGAATAATCTAGACTAAAATAATCTAGGCTAACTAAAAGATATAATAAAATTTATTTATATAATATTAATTAAAAATTTAGAAATAATTTTTATTTAAAATCTTACTATCTTCTCATTCTATTTTTAAATTATATATTATATTTATATTAATATCTCTATAATAGTATAATTTAAATCTTCTTTAGATTTTCTTTTATCTATATCTAGTATACTACTAAAATATAATAAAAAATCTATATCTAATATTAATTTAAAAATACTAAAATTAGAGATTAACTCTTTTATTACTATTATATAACTTTCTATATTAGATAAAAATAAAAATATTTTATAAAAGATTAAAATAGCTTAATTAAATAATAAAAAAAATTCTAAATTATTAGATCCTTATTATTAATAAATTAAGATAGATAGAGCTATAATATATATCTTTAAAATAGATTTATATAGAGTTATAAACTTAAATAGTATCTCTACTAATATTAATAAGTTAATAGAAAATATTATTCTCTTATAATATTCTATTAGTAGTGATTATAGAGTAGTATCTACTATTTAAAAAATTAAAATAATAACTTCTTCTAAAATAAAAATTTTTAAGATATTAGTTTTATTAAATATAATTACTTTTTTCTAATCTATAAATTAAATAAGCTTTATATAATTTATTAATATCCTCTACTTATCTATCTAAATTTAAAAGCTTAGGTAGTCTATAATAAATTTAGAGAAATAAATAAAATTTTTAATTCTTTTAGTTAGATTATTATTTTTATTAAAATTTTACTTACTAGAATATAAGAAAATTTTATATCTAAAAAATCTAGAGCAATCTAAAATTCTTAAAAGTTTAGTAATAGAGATTAATCTTAAATTATAAAACTAACTAGATATTAAATAAAAAAAAATATATAATTAAATAAATTAAT